>JACEOJ010000071.1:1393399-1436642 GCA_013761285.1 Campoletis sonorensis
AGAGAGAGAGAGAGAGAGAGAGAGAGAGAGAGAGAGAGAGAGAGAGAAAGAGAGAAATAAAGCAGCGCTGTTGACGCTTTTCGCAAAAGGTAATATTTAATAACGTAAATAATAAATAATAAAAAATAATGGAGATAATAAAAATAATAATAAATAATAACAAATGATAAAAAATAACAGTGAATAATTATTATATTATTAGATTATTTTTGACCGATTTGAAGCAATTATTATATTTATTATTATTAATATATAATATTTTTATTATTATCGTATAATAATAGTTATTCCATCGTATATCCATTTTTCAGGATCAGCTTACAAGCTCCAAATGAATTATTATATTATAATAATAATATTATAATGATTTTGAATAATCAATTATTATTATTATTATTATTATTATTATTATATTTTGAACCGATTTGAAGCAATCACTTCATTAATTATTATTAGTGTTATAATTATAGTATTTAAAAGAATTGAAACTACGCTGCAAAGTTTATCAAGATATATTTTTAAAAAAAATCGTCTCAATAATGTGTCTGATTCCAGGATTGAACTTAATTTTGCAATTTTCTTATTTTGTATTTCGAGTGAAGAATATTGAATTGAAAAATGCCTGTTTTCAGATGAATGGCCAGGAAGTGAAATCTTCGGGTGACGAAGTGTCGTCCGCTGCACCGGAGACGTCGTCGAGTCCTGCGAAACGCCGGTGTCTTGACGATTCCGGAAACGTCGAGTCGGAAGCATGTGACGAAACAGCGTCTGGCAACGAGAACATGGATCCGAATTCCTCGACGATCAACAGCGACTCGTCGCCGAAGAAAGGGATTCCAGAAGGTCCTTTGGAAATGTGGGAAATATTGTCTTTAATGGGAGAACACGCGATGAAGTCCCCAAATCCGTCGAACAGCCTGGAGGATTTTCCGAGCAAAACTGATAGGCTCGACGGGGCTGCTCATTTCCCTTTTGTCGTCGAGTCCTCCGACCCGGCGTCCACCCCAGCATTTTTGGAAAGTTTACGAAAAATGAATGACGCCGAGTACGTCGATTACGACAAAAATCGGATGGACGACGGATTCATGTTCGATGCACAACGGACCGAAATCGTTGTAGCCGAAACCAGTTACGAGTACACGGAGGAGCAAGTAAAATGCTACAAGGATATGAAAGAAATCCTGGAAACGGAGACCTTCCACGTATGTCTCTTGACCGGGGAATCAGGAACCGGCAAAACCATTTGCCTTAAGCAATTCTGTGACGATCCGGACATCGACTTCGTCTACGTCGCCCTGCAAAACTCCTTGTGCAAGGAAGCGTCTCAAAAGCTAAGCATTCCCTTCGGGAGCACGATGACGTTGACTCGTTTGTCGATGATCATCTTCGGAATAAGCGACGGTAAAGTTTGTATCAAGTACCAAAACGCCCTGAAGCTGATGACGGAGAAAGAGCTGAAAGAGATCGGTTTGCCAACGCTGTTCAAAGTGCCACCGGAAGCATTGAACCAGTTGATCGACTGGAGCAAGAACCAGACGAAGGTCAAGCCGACTTCCGATGACAGCCAGAAGCTCATCCTCTGCATCGGCAAGTTCAACGTCATCAACAGCAACGAGCTCTTCATGATTAAAAACCAGTTGAAACGCTTGGTTTCTGCCTCGGAAGTCAAGGTCAATGTTATTCTGCTGTTCTGTGGTGTTCCCTCCGAAATACAGCCAGTTTTGGGGCCATCGTCTCCAAAAAAGGTCGACGGTTTCAGCACTGACCGCAATTTCCTGTCTGAAAATTCCATTTCTATCATGGAGCTCGCCCAAACTCGCTTCGAATTCCAACATGCCATACGTTCTGACAATCCTGAGTATAAAACATTTTTAAAGAACTTGAAGAATTCTACAAATTTTGGTGACGATGTACTTCAGGGTTTCGGTGAGGAACCGGTGGAGGAGGAATTCAAAGTCCGGAAAATTCCTTATCAGTACTGTCTTCAAAGCCTTCTGGACCTGCCAGCACCCAGTGAAAGCAATCCCAATGAACATCTTGGCGCTAGTTACGAGCGTGATGTGGCTGCTTGGGTGCAAAAGTATTCCAAGGACTTCAATGGTGTGACGTACTATGCTTACAAAAATGCTGAAACTCACTACATGAATTTGTCCATTTATCTGTGCATTTGGCAACAGTGTCAGCTCTTCAACAAGACAGCAGCCCAAAATGGGCACCAACAGATTCCTCAACATCTGATGCCACGTCTGGCTAAAATTTACTTTGTCAACCCGGACAGACAGTTGGTCGGAAGCCACAATGAGAGGCTGGAACGAACCCCTGTCCTACCCTTGATCATCGGATGGCGCTACAAAGTTCTGTCGTCGGAAGACGACCTGAAACTTGGTGAAATGGTCACCCTGGTTCATGTCCAGTACGAAGACTCCTCGAAATCGTACAAAACCATTTTGCATCTTCGTGTCGTAACACCCTCCGGTGCTTTAGTCACCGTCAAACGTGGTCTGTTCTATATGAATCTGTTCCAAGAAGAAAATCCGTACTCGCTCTTCCCACGCAAATTACTACGGGGCTTGTACGGATTCCCACTGCAACTTGCCTTCGCAAGAACCATACGAGGCAGCCTTGGATCCACTGTCGAAGGTGACATTTATTGCAACCTGACGTTCTTCAGCCGTGAAGAAGTCTTGACTTTGTTGCCCAGGATTCAAGATCCTTGTCAAATCAAGGGCCTGGCTTGGATCAAATAAAATACAAGGTTTTTCACTCGCCACTTTTCGTTCGGAATATTCTCTTGATTCGTCGAATCAACTGTCACGTGACTTTCCCTCTGGTTCGTGTTCGGAAAATGGAAATTGATGTCAATGAGAAAATAAGAAATGGTCGCGTTCCACTTCGATAAAAAATACTGGAAGTAAAGAAAAGTTGAAAGACGATCATGTCCATTTATTGTATTCATTTATATATTTTATTATTGGCGTCGAGCTGCTGCCACGTCTGAATAAATTTTTAAAATTTTTTTCAATCTTTATTTGACAGGTTTTTGTGTTTTTTTCTACCTTACGATCCCTGAGGCCTCGAAATTAATCTTAATTATGATTATTTTCCAGCTGATAACTTTTATGTCAAAGTTACGAATTTATGCAAAGTTTGCTTCAAAGTTGAAGCAGATTTCAATTCTTTGAATAAATTTCTCTTCGAAATAAATTCACCTCCAAAAGATTTTAATATTTTTGATTATTGAGTCATAAAAGATTGATCAAATGTACAAATAAAATTATTCGTAGCCAACAAACGTCACGCCATCCATCGAATCTTATTGAAAAGCCTGCGAGATAATACTGAAAATTTCCGGCTAATCTGACGTCCCTTTGTATTTTTGTTATTATTGGAAATATAACATGACAAGGAAATTCAATGATCCGAGAAAAAAAACCCGTGGCCACAAACAACCTACAAACTTACAAATAAAGTAAACAAAATTACAATCGTCGTGAAATAGGCTCCGATAAATCGGAGTCATTGTTAGTGAGTTTGCGAACACGAACAAAGTTGGAACGTGTCGGCATATTTTCAGCGCATGCGCACAACGCGCGCCGGCAAACGTACTGCGCCGATCCGTTGCTCTTGACAGTGACCGTCGACCATTGTCTCCATCGACATTGTTAACGAGCGTCGTTGATCGAGCTTCAGATCTTGTCCAACATTATTGGAAATATAAAAAATCAAAGCAACCATAAAAAAAGGTATTTTGTGTGAAATTGTTTGAATATTTTTCGGAAATTTTCTCGTGATACGAATGCCGGACTCGTAAACATCGAATTTGTATACATTTTAACCTCAAACTTTTATTCTCGAGTCTTGAAATCCACCGGACAATAACAATGAAAAAAAATTCTGTACTACGAATTATCAGAAAAATAAACACTCACGCGATCGAAGTTTTTTCGTGACAGTCCACAAGGTCAGCTTTGTTCGATGTTTTTTTCGTCCCGCTGTTAGTGTCGGCGAATTTTCGAAGTTTACATTTTTCGATGTGTTTTGAGCAATTATAGAAAATTTATCTCCACTCATTTTTTCCATCGTGCTGTGTCAGCTGACAGATTTTTTTTTCTAATTCGTCGAATTGTGTCGAAAAATAGAAACTTCGAAAATCTGAGGTGAGGTTATGTGACTGAGTTCGACGTATTGAGAAAAAAATTGTGTTCAGACATTTTGAAATAATTTTTCAAGCGTGACTATTTCGGAATATTCGAAGAAAAATATTTAATTAATTCAATTATTTAACTATCAATAAAATTCATGATTTAATATTCAATTTTTTGTTTAATGAGTTCTAAATAAATTTAATAAATGAATAAATATTTAGAGATAAAGAAAAAAGTCATTATTACTGAGAAAGTATTGTCGATGAATTGACCTTCTAAGAAACAGATTCACGACCACGTCTGTTTACTTTTTATCAGCACTTATCGATGTTGCCGGCTCGCCATGTACCGCTCAAGGTTATTCTCCTTCATATTTCCTCCGATGCAATTTATATCGAGCTTCAAAATAGATTTTAGACGAAAAAAATCACAAAGTAATCATTTATTTTGCATAATTCGTCCCTTTTTTTCAATAATAACATTTTTTTAAGCTCTTGTTTTTACGATATTTTTTACTTCGTAAAATCGAATGTAGGGTTTTTCAAAAATATTGAAGTGACGTTTTGGTCAGAGCAGCTTCGAAAAATCACAAAATAATCATTCATTTTGCATAATTCGTCCCTTTTTTTCAATAATTTCCGAGAACTGCAGACTTTTTAATTATTTTATTCGAGAGTAAGAATTATTTTTTCGTTATTTCGAATAAACAACAATTTTTCGAAGTTTGTGTTTTTTTTTTCTTCAAAATTTCTTGTTATTGTTATCGCTCAACAATCGACGAATTTTTTTTTATTAATTAACGATCGGAATTATAAATAAACGTAAAATCCAAAATTCTTGTTTACAAAAAATCATGTAAATAATTGTACCAAACAAAATCGCAGAATCCTTGAAAAAAATCGAATTGGATGCACTGGGTGCAAAAAAAATCTCATTATTCTGTGACAGCTTTAAAATCCCGTTTGTTATGGTTCGCTGCGTTTCCTACTCTTATCTTTGCTCCATCGACACAATCGAACACGTTCGTCACTCAGTGCCCGTAATCTTTCCCCTCCTCCCACCTTTTCACACGATTTATCGCCTCTGGTCACGAAAATCCATCGTTTGTTTGAGTTTTAGGGTTATTTGTGGTAGTGTCTTTGTGAAAAGACTTTTTTTTCTTCATTTTCTTTTCACTGATTACTTAGCATCGTTGATGCTGATGATGAGTCATTTAAAATGGGAATTAAAATTACTTACGAGTTGGTCTCGTGTCACTTTACAAAATTCGATAACATTGCTGAACAAATTTTCCTGTAAAAATGAAAAAAAAAACAATAAATAATAACGAAACAACAAAATCTGCAAAAAAAACCATCAACTTTAACGAAATATGACAAGAACGAGTGAAAACTAAAAAAATGAATTTATTAGAAGTCTGAACTGTCATTATGTACGAAAAAAAAAATTCAAAATAATTACAGGGAAGAGGTGAGCGAAGTCCAGAAATAAAATAAAATAAAATTTGCAAAGCATTAAAACTACGAAGAATGAATTTCATGAAAATTTGTGTATTGCTCTAAACTTAAATTCTAAAATTCTACAAACTCATTAACTCTAACGAAAAATGACAAAATCCAGAAAACGTGGAATGCCATATTTTTTAAACAAAATTTCGATAAAAGTGAAAATACGAAAAATGAATTTCATGAAAATTTGAATGCCGCTTATCAATAATGACAAAAAAATCATCTGTTTTTCTGGTCGAAGGTGTCACTGTCCATGATTTTTTGAATTTTAATCATTTCCTCGTAGGATTTCAGCCTCGAATGACCCAAATCTCTTTTTTTCCAGATCTGCCTTGTGCAGAAAGCACATTAGTAAGTATGGCCTGTTCGATAATTCCTGGTGCAATGTTAAGTAACGGGAATCATGAAACCGTGGATATCGCCAGTTCTAATCTGGGTAAATCCTCGACTGAAAAAATCTTGACTCTCTTAAAGGAAGAGGCTCGTTCATGGAAAAAAAAGCGTCGATCAGCGAAAAAATTCAAGAACGATATCGCGAGTAGTCTGACGCTCGATCATCCATCTCCCTTCAAGATAAAAACTGAGGGTGGCGATGACTCGGATCTTAAGGGTCCAGAAGTGGTGGAAGCATTTCAAAGAATGATAACCGAATCGAGTGTGCAGTTTCCAATGAATACTGCGGAGGTTTCGGACATGTTTGAATACATTTACGTGGGCCAGAAGTCAGCCATAGAATCAAACGTATACACAAAAGAAGAAAAGAAAACGTACAGAGAAATGAAGTCGATTCTGGAGGAGGAGGAAGGAGAGAAGAGTTTGAACGTTTGTCGTTTGATCGACGAGTCGGGTGCTGGTGAAACGGGATTTCTGGGCCAATTCTGCAAAGACAAAGACATAGATTTGGTGTACATCGCAGCCCAACATTCCTACTGCGAGGATGGTCGCCGGAAGTTGAATTTGGGGGACAACACGATGACGTTCTTTCGTTTGACGATGATCCTCTTTAGTTTGGGTCCGAGGGAATGCGAATTACTTTTGAAGTACCTGCAGTCGATCCCCCTGGAGAGAATCATTTCGATGGGTTTACCAGCGATGTTCACCCCGGCGAAGGATGCGTTGAAAAAGTTGCTGAAGCGCGTGGATCTCCAACGAAGCGGCAACGAGAAGCTGATTTTGTGCGTCGATCATTGCAACATAATCCACACGAACGAGCTGTACATGCTGAAAAGCATGCTGGAAAAAATAGTGTTTAGTGCTTCGAATGGAAGAAAAGTGATGCTGCTGTTAAGTGGTCACCCAAAAAAAATACAACCGCTGTCCGTCCAGGAGTCGAAGGAAGACAAAAAGTGCTTAGAAGGCGATTCGGCCGAAGGGGGCGCTGACGCCGGGACTGCCGGTCAGTCTCTTCCCGAGAACGCCATCGCTTCGATTCAACTGGCGGACTTCCACTTCACCCTGAACCAGGGAACCAGCAATTTGTTCAACGAGTTGGCAGAAATATTGTGCAACTACAGAAATGCCCCTAGTTACGACAAATCTTTGATGAAGTTTTTCGCCCATGTTGCCGAAGTCCGTGAAATAAGTTACGACTACCCCATCCGAGAGCTTCTGCTCCTGCCGAACCGAAAGTCCAATGCTTACGCCGCTGACGTGACCGACTGGGTAAAACGTAATCGCGACAAATTCAACAGTTTCAACTGTTACTCCCAGAGGAACGATGAAAATCATTACGTCAACATTCTCACGACGATTTCCGTGTGGCAGCAATGTCAGAAATTCAATAAGAGCCAAGGGCGAAGGCCTGCTAAGGGCATACCCGCGAATCTGATGCCTCGAGTCGCACAGATCTTCTTTGCTAATAAAAAGGGCGAGGCGTTCCGCGGCATCAGCAATGAAATGCTGCCGCGAAGAGCCGTCCTGCCGCTAATCATCGGTGCAAACTACAAAGTTCTGCACTCCGCGGGCAAAGTAACCCGCGGCCAGATAGTCACTTTGGTCCACATCGAATATGAAGACCCCCCGGAAAAGGAAAGTTTCCGGAACATTAAAAATCTCGAAGTCGTATCCGATCGCGGCGATCTAATCGCAGTTAATCCTGGTTATTTCACCATGGGGTTGTACTGCTCAAAATGGAACAGACACAGACGATTTTGTTATGAAAAAGAAGAAGTCACTCCATCAGAAACTTCGACTTCTTCAGTTACCGTTAAGGCGACACCTACCGACAAGTCGAAGTATCTTTTGTATGGATTTCCCCTGCAATTGGCTTTCGCCAAAACCATTCGTGGCAGCCTCGGTCCCCCGATAAAAGGTGACGTTTATGCACGTGTCACCAACTTCAGCTTCGAAGAAGTTTTCACTCTGTTGTCGGAAATCCGCGATCCCAACAGAGTCAAAGGCTTTGCACACTGTTAAGTATTCCGATTTAATTAATCGGTTTGAAAACCTTCTAATCATTTTCATTACGTTGGATTACATTTATTTGATTCCTAATTTTTGAGATAATCTTTTCTTTTTTAAGATAAGATCCTTCGAGTCTTTTTTGATACATTTATTTTGACACTATTTCCCATAAGTTTATGTTTAGAAGAAGGAGTGAAGAAAGGACAAAGAATATTTAAGTTCAAAAGAGACTACTATAAAATCACGTTCTTGTTGGGCTTGAAAAAATTCTAATTAACGATTATTGATTTAAGACAGCGATAATGATTGACCATATTTTTATATTTTGAATACTTGAAAATAAATACTTGTTGAAAAGATTTTTGTGTGTATTTTTTTTTTTTTAATTGACGAAAAGTGTTCAACTCGTTTTAAATATTCTCCACCCCTGACGTTTTTTTTGCATGTAATGGGAATGCTGGACTAGTAAACATTTGGGTTCGTTCATTTTGATAATTGGATCGACGATTTTTTTGTCAGCATTTATAATTTATGTCATGAAAATGGATGAGATTCTCGTCCCTTTCGGTCTATCTCGTTCCTATTTTTTTATATTTTTATATCGAATTTAAAAAATCATTTATCTTTGCTCATTGCACTTTTAAAAATAAATAAAAAAATAAAACATCGATTCAGTCATGCGATGACACGAGATAACGGATATGCCTGGAAACAAGAGTTATATTTAAAAAAAATAAAAATAAATGCACCTCACAAATCACCTCACAAATCGATCGATTTGTTATCTTACACTATCGGATGATTATGATCCAATGAAATGTTGCGCATTGGGTGATCCGATAAGATATAAAAATGTACAAAAAAAAGCCTTTGACCTTCATTTATTTTAGTGTCATACCCGGATCTTAGATGATGTAATTATTTATCTAATCAATGATCTCCTGATCTTCATTGTCAAGGAGTATAAATGAACAATGAAAGTGTCGCAGTGCACCAGTCGACAGTGGAATAGTAAGCAGCAAATGGTTTGAATGGTGGTTAAAGTAGAAAGCAATAAAAACTATTCCTTCTGCATGAATAAACAGTGTAAGGAATTTAATCACGAAACACCGTCAATTCTGATTGCAAAAGTTCCAAAAAACGTCAATTTGTCGAATTTCATTACCACCTTCAATGCCATACGAAATGACATACGAAAAAAAAACTTCATGCCAGTTTGAGCCTCGAACTGGAACGTCGAGTACGAAAGTACGACCGAACGAACAAAAAATAAAAGTTTCATTTGTTCAAACGTATGTGTATGTTGAAATATATTGATCAACGAGAAAGATCCAACAAAGAGTGGTCGTCAGGGAGCTCTTGGAATAGCGTACACTTTGTCAGAAGTGTCAGGCATAAATACTTTTGTGTTTTTGTTGTTTTTTTTTTTTTTCAATTTTTTAATTTTTTTAAAATGCAGAACGTATGCAACGTTCTCGTTCTTCGAAAGTCCAAGAAATATGCTCAGTGGAGAGGACCCGAGGGGCCACCCATAAGAGAAACATTTCTTCATACACACATAAACGTCGTTTACGTATTTATGTACATATATATATTTATATATATAAGTTGAAGTCACAACAATGAAGTTAAGTGCGCAGGCGCAAAGGAGAAGGAAAAAAAGTACAAGGCGTACATATATGCGCGAGCACGTGCGAATAATCAGGCGTGGCTAACGGTTTAACGAGTCTGCAACAGGCGTTAGAAGACTCACGCACAATCGTTTTTTTTTCTTTTTTTTTTTACATTTTTTTTATTTATTTTTTATCTTTTCCCTTTAACCGTACACGCAAAAGTTTTCACTTCCTACGAAATGCACTTTGCGCACTCAAAGTTTGCACACACGTGCATTTTCAGCCTCCGATAAGGGGACAATAATCCGAGTGTTTACTGTTGACGTACTTCTCGAAATGTCAAAAGACTATTTTTATTTTCTTAATTATTCTTAGAGGTTTAAGAATTTTTGTAATTTCTAGTAAAATTAATTGAGTGTCTTATCAATTTATTGGTTCCTTGAAAAGTTACGAACTTTTTGAAAAAGTCAAACGACGAGGTTGAGGGGGAAAATGAACGAGAGGGAAATAACGAAAATGGTTATTTTTGTGTTTTTATCTTTTTAATTATTTTTAGAGGTTTAAGAATTTTTGTAATTTCAAATCACTCGAGTGTCTTATTATTAATTTATTGTTTCCTTGAAAAGTTACGCCCTTTTTCGAGAGGTCAAACAACGAGGTTAAGGGGGGAAAATGAACGAAGGGGCACTCGATGCAAGGTGAAGATCACGAAAACGAGTCTTGCTCCAGAATCGTGAGTCACTGAGATCCCCAGTCGTGCATCTAATAAGTACTCGGTGCTCGAACGCTCAGACTTCGTTCTAACCCCTTTTTTACTCTTTTTCTTTATTCATTTCTTTCGTCGATTCTCCTTCGTTCTTACCGTCTAATTTTATTTTCTTTTCTTTCAACCTGCCTCACATCCACGTTTGTACTTCTCTGTGATTATTTTGCTTTTTTTTTTGGGTCATTTTGACAGAATAAAAAATTTGGCTCCATGTGGGAGGCGGTCGTTACCATCAACCGGAGTCTCAGGTGCATTCACGATCACATTAGTATTTACTTTTTTACTCTCTTACTCTCTTCCTCCCCCTTTAAACCTTTCGTTTTTTTCAGAAGCTGATTGAGATCACTCGCCATTATTTACCAACGAACTTTTGCTCTCTGGGATCCCTAATCAGATCAATCAGACGAGAAACGCGATGCTGCATCGAAAAAGATATAAAATTGCTCTACCTCCGACGATACGTTTGTGTTTATAAATAAATATGATCGTGAGTTCAATTGAAAAATCGATTTTCAATGGAATCGATTTTTCGATCGCCTTATTTGCTCGAAAAATTGTGCATTAAAAATTGAAAAAAATTCACTATTTGGCCGGAAATATTGTTACTTTTTATTCCTGAAAAAAAAATCAGAAAATGGTTATGGTTTCAATGAAATTAAGTCAGAAATCGACCAACACTCAAATAACTTTTTTCTAGTGATACAAAAATTTTTTTTTTCGATCTTATCGGAAAATATCGAAAAACGTTTCAATCGGAAACCGTTACACACCGGAATTTAGTGGATCTTTATTTTTTTTTTTTTTTTAAATATATATACGATTTCTAATGAGGCGCTAACGCGATTTACTCTCGCGCTCGATTTCCTTCCTTCGAGTCAATTAACAAAGGAGTTAAGTGGTCGCTACGAGCTATGAGCGACTCGCTTAACGATCGCCTCTAACCGCACTCACACCGACTAGTACATCGGTCACTCACGTTCTCGTTCTTCTGCTTCCAATTAACTGCAATATAGACGAACCACTTACAACTCTTTGTATTTTACATATATGCACAATTTGATGAAAAAAAAAAAAAAAAAAAAAAAACATTCATGGTACGAATGTCAATAAATGAAAAATCAAAAAAAAAATGTTTTGTTTTTTTTTTTTCTTTCATTTATTTTTCATTTTTATAAATTTTTTTCACATAAATTTTGAATGAATTTTAATAGTAAATGAACGAATTTAATTCAATAGATAAATCAAATAAATAAATTAAATTGAATAAAAAAATATGAAAATTATATAAATAAATTTTTAATGATTAATTTTATTCATTTATTTAATCAATTTTATTCAATTAAATCGATCGATGTTTTTGATTTACAAATTTTATTGAAAAATTGAAATGAATTGAAATTTTTATATGCGGTCAAGAGAAATCAGGTTTCCGAAACAATGAGACGATGAAAAAAAGAAGAAAATAAAGAAAGGGATTCTAAAACCTGATAATTTAATGTTGGACCAATAAAAAATGGCAATTAAAAGTCCCTTTCAAACTTTCACGTGTCATTATAGTTCCCTAAACCTTTTAAAGAAACATTACTTTAATTGGAGTGTACCTCCCGAAAATTGTACGTATTCGTAAACTATAATTTTATTTTTTACACGACATTACAGTTGAAAAAAAAAAAAAAAAAATTGAAGAAAAAGATGATCGCAAGCTTTTACGACGATTATTTTCTAAACGGTACAATAAAATAATCCTTTTGTACTAAATTGTCTTTACACGTACAATTAATGAAGAAATAATCTTGCGATGGACAATTTAAAAAATAATTTGAGGTCACGTGTCATACGGTCGGTTAGTTATTGGGGCATAAAAATCATTTTCGATTGAAAAGGCCAATTTTCCGAATGAAAAATTAAAGAAACAAAAATCCAAAATAATAAAAAACCGTGATTGTGTTTTTCGTGTTTTTTTTCGTGGGTGTTCTCTATTTCCTGTTACAAAATATACAAAACTTACGAGTTGAAAATTATAACAGTAGTCCACAGACAAAGATGAATCTTCAAACATTTTACGAGACCTCCATTATCTCGTATAGAGTAAAAAAAAAGAATGAAACAAAAAAAGTTGAAGAAAATTTGTTCTTCGCCACTGTTCGCCTGATCGGGGACCGAACCGGAGCCTGTAATCATCATTTTTATGATTTCTTTCAGACGGATATGATATTTTCATCATAACGAGAACACGTGTCTTTAATCTTCAAATCAAATAATCGAAATATTTGATAATAAAAATGAAAAAATTTATAATTAAACGAGATTTTTTTTTTTTCAATCGTTTTTATCGACCATTGGGATTCGTCAAACTCCAATTTTCAATTAATTTATAATAAAAGTTAGAAAAAATAGCATAAAGAAAGTAATAATTGGAAAAAAGTATAAAAATCCTCATGAATTTTGAGCAAAAACGTGAATATGACTGTATAAAGCTTTTTAGACAAACACGATCGAAATTATTCTGGTGGAATGGCCCATATACCTGTGTATCGTGGTTCAGAACTTACGTGTGATTCTTGGCCCGCGAGCTCCGACTCATTTTGATTGATCAGGCAATATAGCCCGGTCACCCCCCGCGGCTCATGCATTACACGTCCGACGTGGAAAAATTGCCAGATTGAGATGCACTCATTAATCCTCGCTGTATTATCCTCTATAGAGAAGCCATTTAATCTATAGATATATTAATGGAATAAGTGATGGGAGAATATACGAGTCTGAAATGGATCAGTGGCAAGAAAAATACCTGAAGCTATTGTCAAAAATAAAATAAAAATAAAAAGATCGAAATTAAATCGCATAAAATATCTCCCATAAACTTAGAAGAGTTAAAAAAATTGATTTAAATAAAGAATATTTGTATTTGATGGTGTATTGAAACAAATTTAAACAAATTTAAACAAATCCTCGATTTTCTGCCAAAATTGCACTTTCAATGACAGCTCATATTTTTCAAAAAACCAAATTCTCCCTTTTCAACCCTAAAAAATAATATTTCATGTACAAATACTTTTTTATTTTTGCTTTTAATATAAATTGAAATCAGAATTTTATAAAAATCAATTTTATACCAAGATTATTGTGATTTTTGTCAACAAATGTATTTTTCCAAACAAAAAACCAATGAGTAAAGATGCATTTTGTATTTAACATTGTTAATACGTATTAAATGCATATCCAGAAAAAGTACAATGTTGAGAGATGAGAGGCTGGATGTAAAAGCAAAAAGATAGAATCCTGGGAGTCTTAATATCCTCTGATTTATCTTGGCTGGGTCAGGGCGCTTTAGGCTTGATGCACAAACCGCACCACCGCACAAGCACATGGGCGGGCCAATAAGTTTTTAAATAACCATAACTTCTGGTTTTATGGGCGCAACGAAGTGGGCCAGGGCGACGAAGACGACGAGAAGACTATTACGAGCGACAGGAAAGAAAGAAGAAAGAATAAGTAAAAAGGGATCTGAGGACGAAGACGCCAGGATGCAGCAAAAGGTGAGCAAAGTGTAGCGAACAACTTGTTTGCTTCTCATCTCGTAAAACGTGCTACTTTCTCTGATTCTTATTCTGATGGAATATTTTAAAAACGTATTGTTTAATTTTTCAGTCCTTTTCAACTGAAGTTTTTCCACGAAGTACTAATTTCTCGATCTACTTTCCTCATTAGTCAAAAACCATCATTTTTCATCACTCGAAACAAATATTCTGGAACCATTTAAAAAAATGGTTTTTCGGACACCCTGTAGAATGGAAGATGCATTATCCAGTGTAAAATGGATGTCTGAGGCTCGAGTAAACGCATTGTTCTAGTCGACGACTGATGGACGACTGTCGTTCGTTATATGACTTGCCTGGGGCATACGTCATCACCAGGACCACGAGGTTATGTTCGTAGCATCCAGAAGCAAAGTGTCTTTCTCAGGCTTGATGGCGTCATCAGGAGTTGATGGATTTCCGCGTGAATTTTCCAAGGTCATCGAACTAGTGTCTAAGTGGTGAAAATAAAAATGAAAGAAGGTCAAAAGAGCTTTGGACATTTTCTGCATAAATTAATTCCATGGTGAACTTAAATAAGGTCAAAGTGTTGGGGAAGAACGAGTTCTTTGTGTAATAGTGCGCGGGTGGTTAAGATGTGTCAAAGAGTGAAGTGAAAAAAAAGTGGAAAAAAGCTGGAACGACAAGTAGCTGCGGTGGCTGGAGACCACAGTGAAGCAACCGAAGTACGCGGGAGTGCGGTTAAAAAAGTACATTTCGCATGGGGATATGGCACCCAATAAGTTTAAATCATGCGTCTGCCAAGAAGTTTAGCAAAGAAGCGTTCCGCGAGGTAATGACGTCAGGATGGGATGTTGCAAAGATTGGAAGTTGGCGAAATGTTGGAAGAGGATGACCGATGACATTTTCTCACATTCCTCAAAAGGTAAGATTATTAGGATTGTTGATGTTCGAGGATGATGCCCACTTCCGGGGAATAGTCAGTTGCATCATGGAGTGACGAGCCTGCGGGGATTAGTGAGTGAAAAAAAGAATGTGAAAAAAAGGAGGCTTTGAAAGGCAAATAGAGGAATAATGGATGCTTCGGTGTGACGAAAAGTATCGCGGAGAAAGTGACAGAAGTGAGAGTGAACGGTTTTCCTTTCCGGTTCTCAAGCGGCGATCAGGAGAAATGGTCGCCATGTTGATCCGGCTGAAGCGCAATCGAGAGCAAGGCGGAGTGACACTCGGACGTCTTTTTCCTTAATCCTAACTAATCGAGTTCAACCGTCATGAGGACGGGGCTAGTGAAAAGCAGAGTGCGGAGGGGAAGGGAAAGAATCAGATCTGAGGCAAAGATCGGCGAGACGAGAAGGCCAAGTGTTGCGATCGAGAAAGACAGATCGCGGCAGCGAGCCAACGAATCGTTTGGGATATCGAGGAAAAAAAACGCTGCCATCAAAGAGAGAATAATAAAGGCTCGATGCCAGGTGCCATGATCCGCTGCGGAAAGAGACGAGCCGTCGAAAAAGCAGTGCGTATCATTAGAGACTGTAAAAGACGTGACAAATGACAATCTGTCCTGGTACTGAATGAACCAATGGCGCCCCCTATCGCTCCCCGCTCGTTTGTTTGCGGTCACATTGTCGTCCTCGTATGAAACCTTCACACACACACTTCCTCCCTTCTCCTCCGGCGACTACTTCTCACACGAATCTGAAGGTAGGTCTTCTTGACTTTGTAGTAGTCATCGTCGCTTTCCATGTACCCTACAAAGCTTCCTTGCTGTGTGTTCCCTGTGAGAATCGTCATTCGTCACGGATCCTTTGGAATGTTTTGACGGCTGCTTGACGAGCGATTGTCCTTTGACTTTTGCCATACTCGAGTCCTTTTTTCGCGGCGGTCCTTCCATTATTCCAGCCTCCCATCATTCTCTACCTTTCATTTTTTCATCATTTATATTCTCTCCTGTTGAATATCCACATGTAGTGCACCTCTCTTCAAATATCTTTCTACCCAATTTATTCATCTTTCAATCCTAAATCCAAATACCCACGAACTTGCAACCTCATTCATTACCCGAAGCTTTTTAATCGCCCGAACCTTCCTGATTGCCTTTGATGGATCTTCCAAAACCACATGGTCTACTAAATCGGCTAAGAAAATCAATTGCACAAAAAACACTGTACGGTTGGACCACACGGGAGTTTCCAATTTATTGGTTCGGCCCCATCCAACGTACAGTCATTTTGCAATTACCTGGACTTAAGCCCTTTTGGGGATCTGGGAACGAGATCATCGGCAGACCAGCAACGGACACAAGCAATCCTTTGGAATGTTAGGGCTTTCACGATCCTGGTATAAGACACAGATCGGCACTAATCGTTCACGTTTTACCCATAAGACCTGATTCACCGACGGTGCCAACTTCTTTACGGCATTGTTCGCGTTCGGCAGGATCGCTATCTTTACTAGCCTCAACCTGGCGATACCGAGACTGCTTCTGTGTCCTTACCACCGTTCTTGCTGCTGGTACAACCTCCTCTCCCCGTGCCCTCCTAAACCCCGGCCAACCATGCACTTTTGTATGTATCGCTAACTGTACTTTATCCTCTTAGTGCAATCAGGCCCTTACAGAGGGCGCTTCATACTTAAGAAAAACTAGAAAAACATCGTTATTTGCGATTCTAGGCGCGCGGAATCCTCGACGAGACCCCTACCTACGCGGATAACTGTTGGCTGAGATTCCTATCACCTTCCGATGTATGAAGTCTTCTGTCTTATGGACGTTGGGGCAGTGGGAATCGCCCGAGATTAATATCGAATATCGCGTGAGCAGGACCAACTCCTTGGCCATGTGGCTATTAAACAACTAAACCCAAGATTCTTCATCTGGGAGTGAATTAATCATAAGAATTTTGGAGTAAGACAAAAATCATTCTTTCCAAGTGTCAACATTTTTTATCCGATGACACGTCAACAAAGGGACTTTCTTTCTTAAACAATAGCATAAAATTTCTAGTTTTTAAGGTTAGCTTTAATTCTTCGGATTTATTCGATGAAACATCGAGCCGAAAAGTTGCACATGAGATTCAGTAGAAAAACAAACGTTCCTGGAGCAAATCGCTGCGGAGCTCGTTCTTTCGCTGGTAAAACGTCAAGATCCGAGATTGGATAGGAACATGGTACAGCCACTGGATACTTTGAGAGGTGCGAAGAGATGAGATTCATCTTGAAACGCGGAAGGAGTTTTTTCTTTGCCATTGATTTTCAGTGGAGCTTCATTGTTGTTAAACTTTAATTGTTTACCTGTTAATCGTGAAGGTTTCAAGCAATTATTTAATTATTTATCACACGATGCCATTGTGTTGTGCAATTTAATTCCTAGTTTTTTTTTCTTTCCTACATTTTCTCAAACTCAACGTCACTTATGAAGATGCAGATATTTTCCATCAGGGGATGTTCTGCTAAATTTGAATCAGGATAAATACAGACTCGTTTTTCTTTAAGCACGATTCCGAAGCGAGATTTCACATTTTCGTGGAGAATTATACGATCTGAAATGTTTCTAGGTATTCATTTTCGTAACATAGCTGCATTATCATCGAATGCACATGCACTCACACACACAATTTATATACATATATCTTTATACATATGTATTAAGCCTGTCGTGTCAGAATCCATGACTTACAACGTTGCAAATCCCGTTGCAAGCCCACAGTTAACTGGAGACTTCGCTGCCGATATAATACCAGTCATCAGTGACATTACCCCATATTCATTTGTTTCTTCTCATACTTTACCCATAAGTATCTGCACGGTGAGTTGCACGGTCCATCCACAGTTTATGAATCCATACAAACATACAGGGTGCCCTGAAATAAATTTAGAACAAAAAAAACATCATCCACTTCACACGATGCACATTTAATTGTTTAATATTTTGTTGTCAATATTTATTAAAATTGATTTCCAGGGTTCATAGAATGAAACAAAATGAATCGCATCTTTTTTTGAACCCTAAGAGTTTACGACGTGATGATTTTTTGTCCCAGGAGAATTTTGAATTTCACTCGAATTTTCATTCTTCGTTGTCACAGTTTCGTTTTTCACGGATTTCTGAATCAAATATCGACCGAATGCAACTTTATCATCCACCATTCTCTTCGTTATAAAAAAACGAAGAGAATGGTGTACAATTAATTGTTATTATCACAGCTGAGAAACGTTTTATGCTAAAAATAAGATTGGGGTGACATTTACCCCAGGGTGGCTTTGCCCCAGGGTTTGGGTTCGAAAAAATCAATGGTCGGATTCCAGGACCCAACAATCTTTCAATCCCTGTCAAAAATAATGAATTTTGCATGTAAAAATTATTAATTTTTTCAAAAAATGGGGAAAAAATCGTAGAAAACTTAGTTTTTTCATTTTCTTTTGATTTTTTTTTTTATATTCAATACGGACACCCTGTATACATATAAATATATATCTATATATATGTATATAAGTTGTGAGAGAGTGAACCGCGTGAGAAGTATCGCGGTATCGAGACCTACGATCTTTTATACTCTCAGCTCTGTCTACTATCGATCTAACGGTTAATCGACCCCACGCAGACTCCGGGGCGAGATAGATTCACGCGTTAGCTGACGATCATCAATATCCAATGTATGTATTAATGCATATGTATATATATGAGTGATTCTTATAACACGTTCTATTGTGACCGAAACGTTTAGACACGCATCTCAAATTCATTAGACATAGAGATCGAAGCGTGTAAAATTCGAGATGCTCGTACGTTTTATCGTCTCATAAGTTTATCTCATTCATGTACTTTTCTTTCTTTCTCTCTCTCTCTCTCTTTCTCTCTCTTTCTTTCTTTCTCTCGTATACGCCAGTCAATTGATTATCGTCGATGAATCGATCCCTAATGAAACTCATTTTTTGTCAATTAATTATATCGCATTGGCGCGCACAAGATCCCAATCGAGTCGATCGAGGCGTCAACGGAGTCATTTACCGATCTCGAAAAAATCGACCTCCACGTAGGCGGTCTCGTGCGGACTCATTAAATCAATTTTTTTTATCATCACCATCATTCACACTGATTCCGAGACTAAAATACTTTGTCCTTATTCCTTTTTTTCATTTTTTCATCCATTTTGTCCGCATTTTATTTTCAGTCACATCACCATCGATTTTATCATTAAAACAACTCTGGAATTCGTAACTGTTTGTTTTTGTGGCTTCAGAAAAAAAGAAAAAAGGTTTTTCGTTACGTTTTTTTTCGAAATTTCGGTCCAGAGCCTTTTTTTCGTAACTTTTCATAAAAATAAATGATTTTTCGGAATCAGGGCTCCGTCCAGATTTTAACCATAGTTGAACTTTTCCTTTCGATTAATTCACAAGTCAGATCAAACTTTTTCACGACCAATTTTTATAAAAAAAAGAAAAACAAAAAAAAAAATGAAAAAAATCGTGAATTCATGCGCCCACCAGCATAATTTTGAGTTTGACTCTGCGGTAAATGGAAGATACGATGGTAAAGTGTGTACAGTAAACCGATCAATCACTCTCATTGTCGTTGACGTCGATCAGACTGTTATTAGGATCGAAGCTCCAGGTCATGATGTGACTCCGTAGGAATACGAGAGAAGATTTTCTTGTTGACAGCTCCGTAGATGCTATCGATTATAATAATAATTTTCGAATGTTTACTGACAATAAGCTCGAGACACGAGTTTGACAATGAACCGTTTTTATTATTATTATTATTATTATTTATTCAGACACACACACGCGGTAAAACGGCGCGGAAAAGATTTTTTTGATCCGTGACGCAAACACAGATAAATACAAAATTGTCCTCTCACCCTTATCTATCTCAATCGATAATCGATCAGCCGCGTCATCCATCTTCTCGACGAAGGGCTTCGATGATTGACCGGATCAACAGCATCGTTTATGGTAATTTTATAATGCTCTGGACGAAACGATCTTTATCCGGAGAGAGAATCTCGATAAATTGAATAAAGTATCGTAAAATATTTATAATTTGATCCTTATTAAAGCAAATTAATGGTAAACCCCTAATTTTGACATTTTTTCAAAACTTTTTTCTTTTTATAGACTTTTCACCATGAAATATTGATCGAATGATACTTTATCATAGACCATTCTCTTCGTTATCAAAAAACGAAGAGAATGGTGTACCTAAAAACTTTGTTGACACTAATGGGGAAGGTTTTAAGCCAGAAAGAAGTTTGGGGTCGTTTTGACCCCCTTCGAGGAGTCAGAAAAATACACCGTACTTTGTCCAGATCCACTGTGTCTCTTTTTGCTTTATATAATAAATGAAACTATAAATAGCACCAGTTGAGCTTGAATCGAGAGCCATGTGTGCTCCGACGTGAAGATCTGAAGGAGATTTGACGGACGGAGCAAATAAATGTTCGTGGACAACGTACCATTAAATTGTACTTAGGATCAAAGCGTTTCGCAGAAGTCTTAGAAAATCTAGTTCAGAGCATCACCGAATGATCTATTTTTTGTCGATTCTCGTTTCTTCAACTCCTTTCTATATTTTGTTACTCAACAGAGACATAGATTCTATGCCTCGACGAAAAAAAAAAGGAAAAAAAAATCATTTTTCTTCACAAGCAGGTAAAATATTGACCAGTGGACCATTTTTAAATAAAACACTTTTTTCCCCAGGATTTGATGTAATAAATTTTCCATCTATATTCAAAACAAATGATGCCTTATTTTTAGCATAATTATTTAAAATTATAACATCGAAATCAGTAAAAAAACAATAACTTACGTAATTATCGTTTGGACAATAAATTTGCAGCCACGAAAGATGAGTCTTAATCGAAAGTAAAACGAATTCAGTCGCAGACCTTCTACGAGTTTCAACTCCCGGGGCAAATGATCGTTAATGGAACTTTTGGACATGAGTATATACCGTTTCTTTTTTTTTTTATCCCTCTCGCGGCAACGACGATCCTCAATCGCTTCAAGATTGATCATTTCGTGTTTCGTACGTACTTTGTCAAGATAGCGACGTAAGTGTAGCAGAAGAGAGAGAGAGAGAGAGAGAGAGAGAGAGAGAGAGAGAGAGAGAGAAAGATTTTGTTATATCAATGGCCAGGTCATTATTTGTTGGCTTTATGTGTGACTAATGATGAGGCCACTACACCTCCTGGTTCGCCCAAGTGTGTCGATAATCTTGTGTTCTGGGTCCTCATCTCTTCCGCCTAATAAATATCTGATCACGAAACTCAAAGCATCGCTACGAACTTTTAATGGGGGATTCGAATTCGTAAAGCAATTTGAAATTTTTGTAGAGATGTTCACCTTGAATAGAATTAAATTGTGCCACCAATCGACTTTATTGCAATTCATTAAAACGTCTTTCTATTCATTTCGATTTATTTGTCAAATCACTTTTTTTTTTTCATTTCGATCACAATTCCAATCAAATTCATTATAATGTAAGAAAAAAGACGACAGATTTATTGCTATCATTGAATAAATTTAATCGACTTAATTTTTTATTCTAGTTTCGTCATTCAACTGTTTCATTTAATTTGAACAATCATTCAATCATTTTATTACTTAATTCAAAATTTCTTGAAAAACTTTTCATAGTATGTAAGAATTTATTTATTAATAATTATTATATTTATTAATAATTGTTTATCAATCACGAATAATCGTGAACCCAAACAATTTATTGATATTAAGTTGTAAAAAATGGAATCAAATATCATTTTATTTGAAAAATCATTTGACATATGACGTTGAGTTAAAAACTTTAATTATCTAATAATATTAATAATAATAATAATAATAATAATTTAATTTGTCGATAATTAAAATTTTTGAAATATCTTTTTTACAATTCTACAATTAAAAATTATAATTCTCCCATTATTTTGGGAGACTGCTGTTGTTAGATACGTAATAATTGTTAATAATTGGCTGTCCGTCGTAAGGATGGCCTGCAGGGATGACGAGAGCTGTCGAAGTGAGTAAAAAGTTTAGTTTTCTCTCTCGCTCTCAATTTTTCTCAAAGCAAGATATTCCTCACGCCCTTGGCAGGACTTACGCGGAGCTCCTGAAGAAAGGTTGGAAGGCGTGGACCAAAGGATACTCTGGTAGAAATAAGTGATGATTTGAAGAAGAATTTCAATGTAGTCTGTCGGTACGCTCAGTGAGAAAATACAATTGCGACAGTTTGGAGATTGCTTGACCAGTCGTAAATAAAAGTTGTGGCTCCAGGAGATTAACGCTACCTAACCGCGAAAGTTACCGTTCCTTTTCTTACCCCTTATTGCACCTCGTTCTTGTTACAACTTTGAAAAATTGTCCCTCTCAAAGAAACGGTCCAAAATGTGCCCCGAGGGACCAAATCATTTCAAAAGGTCAAATGTTTTTCCATCTTCTGGCGAGCATGGAGCTTACAAACATCATTTATTTTATTTCAACCCTGAATTCTTGTTATGAAAACAAAATATTAAAAAAAAGAAGAGATCTTTAACTTTTAAAAACTATAAACAAATCGATCTGTCAGTTGGAGTCTTTAAACGTCACAATTTTCATCGAAATTCGATCGACGACCTTCTGAATGTCAAATTAATAGAAAGCCATCCCCTGGAGCTAGTTCTCTTCCGAAGTGGTGCCTTTTTCCAATTCTCAGCTTTTGTTAATAATTAAACAATTTAAATAACGGTCCATTGAAGAGAAAAATGGCTAAGAAATGTTTCCTTTAGAATTTGACGATCTCAATGAATCTGCAAATCTTGGGCGCCTTTTTGGACACTCGGTGTGCATTGAAGCATAAATTGTGGTAGTTTTTCGACAATGAATCCCTGTTTCTGGACTCCGGAATTGTTTAATCCTGACCGAAGATTTAGCCCCATCTTTGACGATCTTTTTCTGGTACTCGTGGAGTATTTACCAGAAGAAAATCCATTTATTGGCTGTGCCCACATCCCTGCAAATGTCACAATGGCCCAGTGCCACTCGGAAAGCTAAGGACTAAATGGGAACCGCCTCCTTTTCACTCATTTCTCTTCGCTTCTGTTTGAGGAAAACGGGTCCAGCGGTGAATTTCAAAGAGAATCCTTTGCTCTTTCGACTGTTCGACAAATCCACGATGATTAACGAGCCACTCCGAACGACGGGAGCATCTTGTTCCAATCTTATTGTACCCTTGTCTCTTGTCTCAACAATAACCACTTTCAAATTCGTTACAGAAGACTTCTGGCTCCTGCCAAAAATGAGGCTTTTCGATCGAGAGATACTCGACGAATGAATTTTTTTTTTTTGCTCCTCGTGGACCGGGGATTTCAATGCAAGGCAAGGAACGTCATCTCCAGGGAAAAGAGTATTTTGAACCGATTTTTGATGAAAAAAAGCTCGAAATTGTCTTGTGCTTTGAAAATTGATTGAAAATCAGTGGATTTTTGAAATATATAATAAAATACAGCCTGACGTTGTAACGAAAAAAGATCTGACCGCGGCTTCTCACTCGAGAACGCGAAGGCATTTCGTCCTGGCAAAGAGCCACGATTTACGAGCGATACGAATTTTTTTTATAGCCCACCCTGTTCCCGTGAGATTTCACGACATTTCAAAGATTCCAAAACACGGAGACCCCGATTGTATATGCAAAGACATTCTTGGTGGCTTTAATAAAGAAGAACTTTTAGATGCTCTCACAGCCAGGAACTGTCCTTGATCCTTTCGAATAACTTTCGCACCATTTTTGGTCACCTTAACTGTAACTTTCATGAATATTTTATTTCATTTATAATCAAATACACGAGGAAACAAAAATCTATTTTTGTTTCAAACAGGATTTAAATCACATCTTTTAAACGTTGTTTCTTAATTTTTCACTGTTCTGCCTCACGACAAAGTATGTTTGAAAATAAGATATTTTAGGATTTTTTTTGGGTGGGTAAAATTAATTAGAATTCAATCAAGTTTTGACATCATTTTAATAATATTTCCATGAACTTTAATGAATTTTTTGAAATAATTTCAACCAAAAATGAAAGAGTTACGCCCTGAAGTCCGCTGACGCTCGTGGTCCAAAAATTTTCTTAAATTTTCGCAATATTTGTTCATTAATTAAGCAAATAAAAGCACCTTCAAAATCATAATATCATCTCAAAAGTTGGTTCATCAACTTTGATTTTTGACTTTTAGTTTTTTTTATTGGAACGATCGATTGAAAAGGTATGAAAATGATTCAATTTAATCAGACGAACTCTGTAGTTGAATGGACTGGATTTTTTTCTTGGTTACGATTTTTATCACTTTTATTGTCCACTTATTTGATTTGAACTGGAATCGATAGAAATCTTGGTCAACGAAATCAAGTTAAATATTTGGACGAAATGTGTTGATGAATCATCATCCAGGATAAAAAAAATCACATTAAAATGGACCAGGATCGATTAAAATGGTAGATCCATCGATTTAAGTTGATCCAAAGAGGCTCACGATGAAAAACATAAATAGTGGAAATCGATATTTCGGAATCTTAAGTATATGGATTTGACGCCTTTTGAGAAGCCGAAGACATAAATCCGAGGAAGCTGTTCTGTCGTCTTAAATGTGTAAACTTTATCTTTGAGACTTTGACCAGCAATCTGGTTAGCTCGGCTCGAGCGTCTAATCCTGAGCGCGATTGACTGAACACTTTTGATGCGACCTGTCGTTGCTCTCGAGGGCGACATGGTCGAGCAATTTGTTAACTTAATCTCGCGTTTGCATCGAAAGATGGCGATTTTTTTTCCGCAAGAGCGAAAAACGGACAATCGGGAGGAGAGGACGATTGGAAATTGGAGAAAAGCACAGGATCAACTTGTCCTTGATCCACAATATATCAAAGTATCGCCTCGAGCCCATCTTTTGGACCCTTAAGGGGGTTTCCTCTCGGGACCAAATTTAATCCCATTTTAAATGGATTTTTAGTACAATGGAACATTTTCGGATACACTTTCGGAGCACGAGGTACAATGCGAGAGGAAAAAAAATAAAGTGACGGAAACGAAGTACAATGAAATAACGTGGGCGGCGCACTCGTAGACTCGGGATTACTCGCTAATCTCACGCCTAAAATCTTCCGTGTAGGCCAGCGTGAAATCGTCAACAACTTTGGACCCCACGGGACACTCTTTCGTTAGTGCTAATTTTTCATTTTCACCAAAAGTCCCTTTTTACAAGTCTTCTGTTTCAAACACGAACGGAATACGATTTTTCATTCAGAGCCAGAGCTTTTTTCAAATGATCTTTTAATCTTTTTGTTTGGCTCAAT
This sequence comes from Campoletis sonorensis, assembly GCA_013761285.1. Taxonomy (NCBI): domain Eukaryota; kingdom Metazoa; phylum Arthropoda; class Insecta; order Hymenoptera; family Ichneumonidae; genus Campoletis; species Campoletis sonorensis. The sequence goes on from JACEOJ010000071.1 coordinate 1,418,694, forward strand.
TCCTCGGTAGATTTTTAACTTGGAATTGGGTTACACTGACGTTTAGTTTGGAAATATATTTTTTTGCAAAAACACATTTTTCTTAATTGTTTAATATTTTTTATGAATTTATAATCAAATCATTTTGATTAATAAACTAAAATAAATCTTGACAAACTTGAAAAACTTTTTTAACCATAAATCCCAAGATTTTCGTGGTTATTTGTTTACACAAATAAATAAATAAATCGTCTAATCGATTTTTCTCGTCAACCTCGTCTCGATTTAGCATTTCCATGATTTCCGGTTGTGATTGTGGACGCCGTAGAATCGCCATAACTGCTAAAACCACGGTAAAAGTTTTTCGAGTTGTTAAGTGCAAATCGAACGTAAGCGATTGGCTGAAAAATCGCAATACAATGTAACGATTCCAGAATTTCAGCAGAACGGATTTGTGATTAGAGAAGAAAAAACATGAGTACGAAATCGTGTCTACTGACGACTCCCGATTGTCCATATCTCTATTATCGAACGAAGGAAGGAAAAGAAACCATTAATTACCGGACCATATATGTCCGTTTGCACTAAATGCACTCAACACTTGCAGGAAGTAATTATCTCGTTCGTTACACACTTGCCAAAGTACAAGCACTGTTCAAATAGGATAAAAATCGCTACTGCAACCGGGAGCTTAACTTCCGGCAAAATCGAGCCTTTCTAGCGGTTCTTTCGACCTCTAAACTTCCTCAAAAAGTCACCAATACTTGCAAATTTTTTGAATCATTTTTTAGAAGAAAAAAAAACTGTTGACGATAAAAAGAAATTCTCAGTGCAGGATTTTGAAAAAGAACTTTTTAAATCATCGACAACATTTATTTGGAAATGAACGAAACGATTTTTTGAATTTAAACAAAAAACTGGTGCTCGAATAATTCTTTAACACATTTTTTGTTGTTATTGATTAATTGCTTCAATTATTAATTAAAAAATTATCAAATAATAATAACAATTATTATTGTAATTATAAACGCCAACGTCGATAATCGAAAAAATCGAAATTTTATACTAAATACTATGAAACACACGACTCGGTAAACAACCAGCTGCGACGAAATTCCGATCGACAAGTCATCAGCTTGGAAATGTAGGTGAAAAAAAAATGGAAGGATTTTGAAAAACGAACAATGGGAATATTATTGTTTGGAGGTTTGAGAATCTCAAGCCTTTAGCCGGAGCCGAGAGTGCACCGAGGCGTGTTTCTCGATCGGAAAATTTATTTAAGTTTGTAAGTTGTCGTTAAGGGCCCTTAAGGGGCCCCCTAGAGCTTTGGTGCCCTGCCCAAAATTACTTAATTTAAGATATAGCGTATCGCTCACGCACTTGTTCTCTCGTAGTCTCTGCTTCACCGCATCTTCTTTCCAACTGGGAACTCGAAGAAAAGTACTAAGAATCCACCATAAATCATTTCGCTGTCATCCACTTTTCCAAAACCGCTTTATTCAAATATTCTGTTTGTTTTACAAATTTTCTTCCCTCACGCCGAACAAACATCGTTACAATATTGTAACAGCTGAAAAGTCGACTAAACACAATCCCGAAAACCCATTTTCCAAAATTAATCTCTCATGTCCATTCAAATTTATTGGGACCCCCATTTCTTTTGACGTTTCCTAACTTTTCCTAATACCGAATAATCGATTGATTGTTTGATTGATTTTTATGATTCTGGGGAATTCGCCCAATTTTTCTAAAAGCTGAAATTTATAAATCAAAAATAATGCTCTTTAAAATTTGAAGTTTACATCGCGCTCGGGGATTTAAAAAAAAATCTTTCTTTTTGAAATCTGCTTAAATAATACTTCAGGGTCATAAAAACGATATCCAATTGTTCCTACGGTCAAAAAAAATTGCAACAGATTTTATTTTCAATCTTGCCGCCACGCCTCGGAATTTGCATTCAGAGCATAATTCGGTACCTCCCAAAAGTAACGTTTTCATACTGACAGTAGCATAAATTTTGACAGTAGCTTCACGATCTTATTATCTGAAGAAGTATACAGCCGTTTTACAATTAAATTGAAACTTTTTTTCAAATAAATAATTTACTGCAGATTTTGACGTCTAAAACGTCAAAATTTATAAAAACCGGTGTCATTTTTCCAAAAATCGATTAATCGAAAAACTCCTGCGTACTTCTTTAGCCAACAAAATGTACTCTGCGAAAAAAAATATCTTTTTGGTCCAGCTCTCATACTTTCGGCGCCACGATTCCGCTCGTAAAGATACGATAAAAAAAGACGTTTTTGTAGACATTTTGTCTAAGAACCGTAATAAAAAAAATTCTTTACATACTTCAATGTGTATTTACTGAACCCTGAATAAAAAAATCCCGATCCATTTACCCATGTCCTCAAAAAAAAAAAATTAGGCTTTTTTTGCTGACGCCAGAGTGGTGTTACCCCTTAATAAAGAAAAAGATTATGCGACGATTCTTCATGACCATATAATTTATTTAAAAAACACTTCCCGTCGAGGCTTTACTGTGTTTTTTTAATATTTTAATGCAATGAAGAATCTTTGTCGATCATTCGTGCTTACCCAAGAACGCGTTATTTCGTCGTCATACCGCGAAGTTTCGATAACAGAGGCTATCACGAGCGCCTTTTATACGCGTTTTTTCGTGTCGTTAAAGCAGTTTTACCGTGTCGCCTGGTTTTTTTTATCGCCTCGGTTACACAGCCTGAAAAAGTTGGAATTGCACGTTTTTTCGATAAATGTCGATCGAGATGCCATTAAAAAAGGGCCACACTCTCGTAACGACGATCGTAAAGACCGAGAGATAGTTTGCGTTTCTCCAAACTTTTCTTCGCAATTTATGAGATGAAAGATTTTGCAGGCTTTTCGAACTCCGGAGACTTCGTTATTCAAGTTATTCAGAAGAAAAAAAATCATTTAATTAAATGCTCTGGGATCGTTTATTCAATTTTTCTCAAATTTCAATTTTTTACCGACAAGATTTTAAATTTTTAAATAAATAAAATAAAATTGACAAAAAAATGGTGACTACTGAAAAATATTTAGTTGCTCGTATTCCTACAATTTTTTTTTTTCCGTAATTTGAGACGATGATTAAAGAGAAAAAATGATTTTATTCAACCAGTTCGCGATCCCAGTTGAATCAATAAAATGTTTTTATTTTTATTTATTTTTTATTTCAATGTAATATTAATATATTAAATATGCATATAAATTTTTAAAACCGTGATAAATTGATCCCCAAACCAATTAAGTAGCCTCGATTTATAGCGAGCTCATTTTTTATCCGATCTCGATCAGATCTGTTTTAATTAATCGTAAGATTAATTTCTCCATTCGTCGCCATGTTTATTTTTTTTTCGCAGATATTCTGAGGTTAGAAATGATTGTTGGATCGATTCGTTGAGTTGTAGATTGCATCAGATTTGTATGAAAAAAAAAATAAAAAAAAAAAAAAAAAAAGAGAATGTCTCCACTTACACGAAAGGTTAATCATTCGAGCATCGCTGAATCCATTCATCTCGAGTTATCACCCCATCGATCGCCCAACGAAATGGCATTCGTTGGCAAAGCATCTGGTTCGCGATCCCCAAACTCTCTTCGGATCCAGCGTCATGAATTATCCAATAAATATCTCGACTATCACTTGCGAGTGTATAGAAAAAGAAGGAAAGAAATATAGAAAAGGAAAAAGAGAGAAAAGTTCTAACGGTACATTCGATCGGTGCACTCCCCCAATATTTTGACAAACGTGTCAACGAGTGCAGCCGCCATTTTCTATTCACCATGCTCACCAGCCCGGAAAGCCATTAATTTAAACGTTGCGCGTTAAAAGTCTCACCGAGTGCGCAGATTTATCGAAACATGTTTTCCAAAAGCCAAACACATTCAAACTCTCGTTCTTTTGACCCCTTTTGACTTTTCCATTCTCGCGCGGTCAGATTTGTGGCTTTTTCGCGGCTTTGTGTTTCCTTCTTCCCTACTTTCGATTTCAATAAAATGGCGCTCGGATCGAGTGGGGAATGAAATTCAATTTTTTTTTTCTCGACAATTACACGACTTTGTTCGCCGGATCATTCATCCGATAAGTTCCTCGACCAGCCATTTATCGATCCAAACAAAATGGCTTTTCTTCGGTCTCCGAACAAACCACAGCATCCGATTGTCCACTCTCGATTATTCCCACACAATAAAGACACGTGTGTTGCTCTTTGCTATTCACAAAAAAAAAAAAAGAAAATCTAAAAAAAAATTTATCGATTCTTTGGCTTTTGTGACTAGTTTCGAAAAATTCATCATTTTCTATTTCCTCGAGAAATATCAAGATTTACATCAACACGAACCATCGTTCCTCCCACTATTCTGTATTCCTTCGCGTGATTTATCGAGACCCAGTTTTATGCTCTTTTTGGAAAAATTCCCCGAAACCAAAGAAATCCGACGACGATATTTTTGAACCTGGAACTTTTTTTAAGAAATTAAAATAAATAAAATTGAAACAAATAATTATTATTTTATTTTTTGATAAATTTATACTGTAAGTTTATTATTTATTAAATTAATTAAATTACGTTTGTATTAATTAAATTGTTAATTAATTAAAATGTATCGAGGACAAAAAATGTCGATGACATTTTTGGTTTTCAATTGCGAATTATTATTATTTTTTTTTTTTCGTGTCTCGGAGGAATAAAAATCATGATCTTTAGTCACAAAATCAACAAATGGTCTTGAATCACTTGATTTTATTATTAAAGTTTAAAGACACCTTATTGGACAAACGGATCGATGTTTTGATTTTCGTTTGGTCTGGAATTTAAGTTCAACACGAATTGTTTGCTTTGGGACAGAGTTTTGACGCCCGAATGTCTCTTGGAGCAGCAGTGGAGGGGGAAGGGGCCGTTTTACCTGCAGTGTATTCATTGCATTGGTTGACCCCTGCGGTTGAGTTCTGGAGGTTTGAGAGCCTTCGGTAAGAAAATAGGGTGCATTTTAACTCCGTACGAGGTTGAATAAACAATGGTGACCGGTAATGATGCTCCTGAGGGTGCCCAACAAAATCACCGTTCAGCTACCGTGACTAATTCCTTATTTATTTAGATCCTGCCGCCAAATGTCATAGAATTAAGCCCAAACGATTGACAAACATTTCCTTCGCTTCCGGGTCTCGAAATATTGAGTCATTTTTATTGAAATTTAATTCCAATTGTTTTAGAACAAATTTTCATTCAAATCGACATTTTATAAAGAATTCTTTTATCAATTTTTTTTTGTTTTTAAAAATTAATAAAAATTAATGTTCTCGTCACTAATCACAGAATAAATAATCATTCAAAATGGTCCATCAAAATTTTTTACACTAACAAAAAATGTGCAACCCCCAAAAAAAATCATTTTGTCAGTAAAAATTCCAGTCGATCCTCCTTCGAATGGACAACAAACTCCTGAAAAATTTCAACAGAAATCGAGGCCACGGTTAACTCAAAAAAAAATCATAAGCTAGCGAATTTTTTTCTTTTTTTCAATGTAAAAAAAATGTAAAAAAATGTAAATGAAAAAAAAGTAAAAAAAATGCAAATAAAAAAAATACGTATGCAGTCTTAGAGAAAGTTTCAGTGAAATATCCGCACATATTTATTTATACGGGAAGTGCGGAATGATACAGAGGAATTCGTTGAATGCGAATTTCCGGATGAGAGATGTGAGAAGTGGTCCAGAGCTTGAGAATTTTCTGTAATTAAGTACATTATATACTCTACGCGCGCATGCCGCGTTCGCAGGTTACACGCGTGGGTGGCGCGAGGCTCTCGACGACCGAATGTTGAATCCACAGGAAGAAAAAGGTTGATTAAAAAAAAAAATGAACAAAAAAAAAAGGATCTCTGGCAATGCAATGAGATTCACGACAAAGAGGAAGACTCCAAGGAAAAGAGGTCTTTAAGGAGATATTAAATTTCCGTCGAGTGGACGGTCGCTTGGTAGTCGCGATATGCACCGAGTATAACAGCGGGATATCGCGTTTCAGGCGTGCCGTCTACGAGACCAACATTTTTCCATGCCTCATGAGAAATTTTATTCAACCATCTCTCTCTCTCTTTTATTCCGTTATACTATTTCGCGAGTTCACTAAAATCCACCATTTCCTGCTCAAATACAAAGTTTCACACCCTTCAGGCGAAAAATACACTTTGATTGTCGAAAAAATCGATTTTTTGCTTTTTTTTTTGCATTTTCTTTGAGTTTCAGGTCCGAAGAATATTTTTTCGACGATTTGCACTCCGGGCCTGGTATCGATGATTCCATGTGAGTTCTGTGAACCATTATCGAGTAGATTTCGTAAGATTTTTTTTCGTTACTTAGTTTTTTTTTTATAAACAAAATATTAACTAATTTTTGGAGCAAAATCGTTACTTGGGTTCAAACGTTCGCCATTTTGTGGTAAATCGATATTTTCAAAATCGGCTGTGACATCTACTAGATTCTAGTATCTAGTTTAATAATCTTTTTGGTTTTTTGTTTTCAGATGATTTTTGAACAAACGGCAGTGCGAACAGTGTAAAAAGATTTTTTTCTACGGCGCTCCAAAGAACGTGCGATATCTTTATATGTTTTCGATATTTCTTAACAAAAAAAATTAAACACATTCTTGAATGTGTAAACTTTCATTTGGTCCAAACCCCAATCCAAAATTTTGAATAGTTTTCCTACAAAAAATTCGCGAAAATGAGCTTTTGTCAACGAAGAAAAAGTCGTTGTATTAAAAAGAAAAATCGTCTCGTTCGACATAAAAAAAAACCTACCGATAAATCGATGAGAAAATAATGAACATCTTGTTATTCATTGCAAACGTTTCTTTCTCCTCCGTTTTTTTTCCCATGTTGATAAATCGTTGGACCAACGAATTTTCCCGCGGGATTTTTCGCCACCCTTCCTCGAACCAAGAGAGAAAAAAAAACCTCGGAAGCGTTTGAGGATGTAGTCAAATTTGACACGCTCGATAATCCGGGCGTGCGTTACCCAAATGTGTGTCCATGGATTCAAAAGCTACCCTCAAAATGACTTGGCACTCGGAGTCTCGTTAGCTTTATTCAGTTCAATTATTCACAGGCCCTGACTCTCGAACGAACCTCTTCATGTTAACATTGCAAATTGATAGCTCGGCGAGCTCCTCATTTTGTAGGAGAATAGAAAGGAAGAAAAAAAAACTAACATCATGTGGTTATACAAAGTGTCGAACCTCTCGAGACCGGAACTAACCAACAGATGTCGAAATCTAGTTAGCGACAGAACTTCGATGACACTATATTTTTTTTCCTCTTTAAATTCCTGTCCCATTTTATCGATGTCTAATATATTTTATTCCTTTTAAAAATAATTCATACGAAACCAAAATTTATGTTCTTTGTCGCATGTAATCGGAGTCCCAAACATCGAGCAAAGCTGCGTTCAGAATAAATTACCTAACGAATTCTTGATTCATATACAAATTTATTAAAAAATGTGTTTTCTTGATGATTCGTGGGATAACAGAGACTCTGATAAAAAAATGTGGGAGTGGCCACCGATTTCCTGATAACCGTGTAGTCTACTTAAACCAAAAATGGCGGATTCCAAGCTCCTCGCCTCGTCATTCGTTTACTCGAATCGTAAAAATGGTGGAGACCGAAAAAACGTTTAGTTTATTCAACTAAAATCTATTTTAATCAAACATTTTTTTTAGTAAGCAATTTTAGTAAATAATTTAGACTTGGAGGCTTAATTGTAGACTTTAACGTGAGTTTTCGAAAAAAAGTACTCGAATAAAATTATTTATTTGATTCAAAACAATTTTTAAGTTGATTTAAATAGAATTATTGTTAATTTAGATTAAAAAAATTGAAAAATCCGTCCTAGAGGATTAAAATCGTTTTTTTTTGGCTTTAAATGGAAAGAAAAATCGGGAACATAGTTTTCTCTTCAGAATTTCATCATTTATTGCTGTATTCGCTTTTATTTCGATCTCCAGGACACCCTGTACCTTTGATATATACATATATATTTTTTGTTGTTGCCACAACGCAATATAGTCCTGTATTTGATCGATGTCGATCCGCCACGCCGTAAATCGTGCTCATCAATATACTCCATTGGGTTAGGTGAAAAAAAAAAATACATAAGCCATATATCTATATATTTATATATAAAAGTTCTCGTATTATAGGCATAACCCAAGCCAACCTATGACCCGAGGAGCCACGCACGCGATTTTTCTTCAGCATTCTCATGAATACTCTCGCGTGACTGGAAACCGCTCCAGCAGCTCGTTTCTATAACACATCGAATAAAGTTGCGTACGAGTTCTCGATCCTCGAAGAATTCGATAAAAGCAATCAAAACTAAATCTTTGAGCGTAATTTCCTTTATTTTTTCGTTTTGCCATTATTTTCTTTGGATAATTTCGATAAAATTGGAATCTGACCTTTTTTCACACATCGTTATCACTTTTTTATCATTTAAAAGCTATTCCCAAAAGATTATCATTGTGAAAAGCGACGAAATGTAAAACTGCTACTTCTTCAGAGATCTTCGATCGTCGCGTCGTGATGGATCATCGGAATCCATCGTTATATTGGCATCCGGTTGCGCGGTCATTCGCGAACACGAAAGTCCATGTACCTGCAAACTGTGAGATTTCTTCTCACTCGAGCAAGGAGCATACAGGCGGAAAGGTTGGTCCTCGAGGGACATAAAGCAGATTCGAGATACGCGAATGTTGCTTCCATAGTGTTCCCGTGGGGTCGAAACCCAACAGTAAGAAAAGACAAAGAAAAAAAAAGGGAAAAAAAAAGAAAAAAAAGGAGGAAGAGAACATCACTTTACCACGGAGCTCTCTCGCGAGCAGGACTCTTGAGATCGGAGATTCGCCCACGCCCTGCACTCGCTTCTCGCACATCCGAGAAGTACCTCTCCGCACTAAATGCTTTTTAATAAAACTATATATTAATAGCGTTTTTTTCCTATTTTCTTATTTATTCTTCATTATATTGCATTTTAATATCGCAAGATATTTAGAAAGTTTTGTATTTCGATGTTTCATTTGAAGCTGTGCGCTGAGGAGGTCGCTAGCTTTTTTTTTCTGGCGCTCATTCTCTTCATTTTGGAATTACCTTCAAATTTGGAATGAGTATTTTTCATTTACAATCTTTTTTTAATAACATGAGAAACTTTGAAGTCAAAAAAATGATGAAAAATTGAATTTTTCGCTTGGCCTTCCCTGAATAAATAATTTATCGGAATGTAATCCGGCCGAAAACCTTTTCTGATTCCTGGGCTTCGTTCCTGTGAAAGATTCATCAAAATTGGTTCAGTAGTTTTCGTGTGAAAAGCGGCCAAACACAATTTTGCAGTTGAGTTTTCTAAGATAATTTGTGTCATTCGAAGATACCGATTGGCGAACAGATGCTTCGTAACGGTTTCTAATGCCGATTGCTCCAGCGAAAGACGTTAGAAAAACGTCAACACACACCGAAGTCTTGAAAAACCAATCGAAAATCGGTGAAAATATCGTTAGCCCACACAGTGACCACCGGTGAAGTTACATTTGACACTATTTTCACTTTTTCACTTCGTTTTCGTATTTCTGTATTCTTCTTATTTGTATGAATGTCCCGTTGATGCTGAGCTCCGAGTGCGACTCCTTTAGGAAATGACAAATGATGCGAAATTCGTAATGAAAGAGAGAAAGAGAGAGCGAAAGAGAAAGAGAGAGAGAGAGAGAGAGAGAGGACAGGTCAGGGCAACGTGAAAAACGAAAGCCTAACATCAAGAGAAAGAGTCAGAGCGAGAGTGAGAGCCAAGAAGGTCCAAAGACCCTGGGTCATCGAGTGTTGAATGGCCACTCGACCAGGGTGACCGTATCCAAAGCATGTTTGCCCACAAAACGGTCCCGCTGCTCCACACCCATGAAGGGTCAACCTCGACCCACCATCCAACATTTTTTTCAACTTTTTCAACTCTCTACAGATTTCGATGCTTTACAATTATTTCCTCCAGTCTTCCATGAACTTTTCTTTCAACCCTTCCACACGTACGATGAACTTCAGAAAACCAATCTTTCGGTTTTTGATTCAGGCAGTGGATCAATTATAAAATATTTCGAAAAATTTAGAATTTTCCAAAAAAAAACCAATTTTTTGGAATTTTTATCTTTTGATTTCCAAATTTGGTCCAAATTTCACGAAACTTTTGATTTTTTTTATTATTTCGAACCAGAATCTTGACGGTTTAAAAAAACCTCCTTCAAGACCCCAGTGAATGGTAGAATCGTTGAGAATTTTCATTTTTTTTGATATTTGAATAATTGAACAAAATTTTCCACACAGTTGAGTGATTTTTCGAAATGTTTAGTACAATATCTTCTCGGTGAATGGATTCTTGAACACGTATTTCTTGTACGTGCCTCATAATCGTAAGTGCGCAAGCAAATCGAAAAGAGAATGGATGACCGTTTGTTGGTCCGGTATGAATAATTGATGAAAATTCATGTGTTAAGGAGCAGCGTGCGGTGGGGGGAACAAGGGACGTAATAATGCGAAGTTGTTGGCGTGCGAGGAGGGTCGAAGTTGAGTAAAAAAGAAAGAAAGAAAGAATGAAAAGTTGGGTCGATAGGTGGCGCGGAAGTGTTTGAAAGAAGTAACGAGACGTTTGTTTAGAGGTTAACTGTAAAAACGTCAATATTCCGTCGACCTCTTTTTAAAAATCATTCTTTTGAGAGGTGGGTCTGATTTCTAGGAGCAATAAAAAGTGAGATGAGAGCTCGAAGCAGCAGCAGCAGCGGTTGTGCAAGAGAACGAGTAGCGTCGAGAGAAATAAGAAACCTTGTTTTCACCGGATTCTTGACGGTAACCTCTTTCGAGCCACCTACGTCCCTGTATTTCCAGTAAAAACAAACTGTCACACGATTTGGAGGCTCCTTCGGTTCGCGGATGGCCACGATCTTCGCGAGGAATTGGTTTGTCGCCATTAAAAAACACGGTTTATTACGTTTTCGCGGTATTTTTGGAAGCAGCGATTGCGACCAGTTGAACGGGAGCTCGTAACTTAATTACGAAATTTATGGGGTAAAATGGCACACGCGAGATCCTCCGTTGACTTCTCGCACCGAATTCATTATCGTATCTTCATTTAAAATCTTCAACTTGTAGTTTTTTTCTCTCTTTTTTTCTCTTTCTCTCGGAGAAGAGTGACGTTTTAACTTCCGGCAAAGATATCCCAGTGTCTCGACAGCTTTCTTTTCCATTCGAGTTTTACCGGAGGACGTCGGCGAATCTAATCGTTCGAGTAAACACAAATCTCCATACGACGCGGCGAAGAAATCCGTCGGGAGCGTATGTAAAATCTAAAAAAAAAACAACATTTAACGCCCTTGGCAGCCATTTTTGTTTACTGACATAATCGGCTTGACTCGCCAGCCAAAGACCTTAAGATTCTCCTGCCAAATAAACTTCCATGTATAACTGCAACGAACAATTAACCACATAAATCTCATTCAATTCCATTTGAACGAACAGCTCTCTTTTGCCCCCGTCTCCTTGTTTCCCAAAGAGAACCCGAAGAATGAGTTCATCTTTTCTCGGTCCAGAATCGAGTTCATATTCGGCCCATCTGCCCATCACAAGTTAACACATTTCTGCATGAACGAACGAGCACATTGGATCAAAAGCCGAGAGAACAGATAAAAAAACATACCGACGTGAAAAAAACGAGGAAACAAGCGGTTGTTGCTGGCTGAACGCCTCCCGAGAATCACGAGCGTGGCGCTACTCTCGAGAGCCCTCTCCCCCGGGGTTTACACGCACGGAATACCAGCCGAAGAAACCAACAGAGACAACCAACTACGCATCCTACAGATCCGGATTAAGCACGGCCAATTGATCATGAATCCACTGTGCTAACGGCAACGCGCCTCCTGTGTTTGTCCTATAATCCCCCCCCCCCCTCCTCACTCTTGAGACCTTTCCCCCTCCCCCTCCCGATCTTCTTTTTATACTCGTTCACGCTCACGTGGAAATTCTCGCGCAACATCCCAATAAATACATAAATTCTCGAGCTATGAGTAACGCGATTAAAATTACGTCCGGACGAATTCTTCGATACTTTTTGGGCCTGATTTCGAAACGAGACGACTCTACCGAAGGGTTATCTCAATTTTATTTCGATCGAAGATTGAAAATACTCGATTTTTTTTTGGATTTTGGTGGAAATCGTTGTTTTATTCGATGGAGGAATAACTTTTGACTTTTTTGGAACGATTTTGTTTAAACAAAAGTAAAGTCGGGAATCCTAGGAAAAAAATTCTCATCGACGATCTGGTTGAATGGTTGTTTTTGAAATATTTTAACTTCAGTGATTTTCTGGTTTTACGGAATAAAAAAATTGAGATTAATCTGAAATATATTCGAGCCTCGAAATCTCGAAACGTTTACGATAGAGAAAAAAATGTTGAAAAAAAAAAAAAAAAAAAAACGAAACAAATTTATCTCAGGCGTTAGAGCGCGAGTTTGGGATAATATCGTGGGTCTTATAAGGAATTACAGAAATCCGTGAATATTTAGAACGAAAAAGAGGAGAAGAGGTTTTGGGGAAAGAACAGAGTCGACCTGAAAGGTCGATACTTCGAGAGTAGGCAAAGAAGAAAAAGAAGAAGAAAAAGAAGAAGAAGAAGAAGAAAAAGAAACCAGTTTTCTATATATCGTTTAATTTCTACGGGTGGACATCATCCTTAATTTACGACGTTGTTCCCTCGAGCGCGTTTCGACATTTTATTGGATCTATCCAGTTTCTAAGTCCAACAAATCGTCTATATATATATAAATATATATAAACGAATTTATTTGAAGGTTTCTCGAGGTTTTTAATACAAAATCGATTTCGAAATATCTACGAGATGGGATCTAATGGTTGCACGCGAGCTTAGCAAATCGGATGATGCCAGCATTCATAATAATGTAAGCCATCAAGGACGATAAAATGGTTGCTGCGATCTGTGTTTCGATCTTCGAAGAGTTTATAAAAAGGTCGAAAGTTGGAGCGATTTGAAAAAATAAAATGGTCGAAAAGTCTATTCATTTAAAATGTATTTCCGCAGTGGCTGGCGTCGTTTCTACAGAAGATGAAAATCCAAAATGGCCGCTGAAGGATTATGGAGAAATTTCAACCCTTTCGATCGCTAAATCTCCTCCGACGAAGCAATGCACGAAATTGGATCATGTTCCTCAAATATTTTATGACAAGATTATCCAAAAGCCTCTCCGGAAGGTAAATTCGCTCCCAAACAATAGATTAACACTGGCTAAAAGTCTTAATAGTGGACGGAATCAAGGATTAAGAACCGTTAGGAAGGGGCTGGATAGAAATGAAGGGCGGGGCAGCAGCGGGCTGGGTTGACACGTTGTGAAAATATGGCTACGAAATAACGAGACACTCGAACCAACATCGATTTATGGTTTTTCGTTATACATTGCTCGGCTCATGGGCCCCTGTTACCGCTGATTTATTGTCATTCATTCATAACCAAAGATGAGATCATGCTCTGCACACTTGTTCATTGATACGCTCATTTTACCTTATTTTGCCATAAACAAATGTCCTGAAATATTGAGGTTTGCGTAATAACTCGAAAACAATGATTTTTGTCCCAAATTATTAATTTATTGATGACTATGTTGATGTGTACATAAAATATTTGAGAAAGCACCTGTGAATGGTAATTGTTCATTAAGGAGTTTCGGTACAAGTCATACAACGTAATGGTTCAGCTTATCTTCAGGAAGAATCAGGAGGGAAAATTCTAATGTTCTCAAGCAAAGCGCTAACTTCACACAACAAAATTTCGTATAAAAATTACATGATTACTGAAAAATTGATCGTTTTCGTTGACAAAAAAATGAATAATTAATAAACTATGGAGTCGAATTATTTCATTTTTTTCTGGCATAATTGTCATGATATTTTTAGTGGTTTGACAGTTTTTTATAACCTTTTTTACATTTTTTCGTATTGTTTTATGCACACAACTGGAGTTTAGGGATTGCGTAGGCATGTCTCTGTGTTAAAAAGTGGAGTTTTTCGCTTGGCCTTCCCTGAATAAACATTTAATCGCAATGTAATACGGCCTACAACTTATTCTGATTCATGGGCTTCGTTCCTGTGAAAGATTTATCAAAATTAGTTCAGTGGTTTTCGGGTGAAAAGCGTTCAAACACAATTTTGCAGTTGAGTTTTATTCATCCAGAGATTTCAATACTTATCAATATTCTTTCCAATAAAATCATTCCAAATAACAAAATTATTGAATAAAAATCAAAAAACCCCAGAAATTCTCGAACCCCAAGTACCCAAAAAGAAATTTTCCATCGAAAAAACAACAATAACAGCAAAACCATCGTCAGGAATAAAAAAAAAGTACCAAAATCTCTCAAACAAAGATACGAATAAAAAAAAGAAATCCACGAATCGACGAATCGTTAAGGAAATTATTGATAAAACGCGGAAATTGATACCGATGCGGATCGAAATAAGCTGCAAATGCTGGAGCGGCGGTCGAGGGCGCCGAGAAGGACTGCACTGGGCCTCAGATCGTTGGTGCGATGCTTGAAAAGAGTCAGAAGATCGAGCAACTGGAGCCTTGGACGGGCGTGATCGTTTCCCCCGAATAGGACGCGGCGGAGGCTCCTGATAGGTCGAAAGGACGTTAGTTCGATAGTGCGATTGGCGGGGAAATGAAACGGGCGTTGACAAAAGGGGCCGGCACGGTGGGCCTTCCCCACTCTTGGAATAAGTGGGTAGAGTGAGAGAAAAATCGGTACAGGAGCACCGGCTGGAGGAGCACCTTCTCGCGGCGCGGAGCAGACCCCTCGAGACCAACAGGTCGTGAATCGGTGAAGCGCTAGTCCTTTCCCGTCCATCGACGTGGCCGCACCGGTGTGTCCCTCGTGCAGCCACGATCGTATCGTTAATCGATACGTATATGCATTTATTTATAAATATTATATGCATATTAACGTGTAAACGTATAAATCGGTATTTAAAAACGTTTTTTTAACGATCTCCGAGGCGATCGTTGTGGTGAAAAGAATAATAAATTAAATAAATCAAAACAAATTGGTTTGTGTCGTGATCGATTTCGGAACGATCGTTTTTTCGTGTTTTACTAATTTAACCGGTTGAACCAGCAGTTTTTATAAGTCTGATTAAAAAATCGACTTAAATATTGTTTTATCCGATCGAATATCACGCGAGTTTCCCATCTTCATCGAACGCAGCATCGACGACCAGTTGAAAAAGGTTAAACTACCACGTGACCTGAGAATTGTCTAATCTCACGGTAAAGTGATCGGTAACTTGTGGAATCTTCAGCAATCGGTGACACTCCAGGAAAAAAAAAAAAAAGCTTCTTCGATTGAATTTTCAATCGTTATTGTGGTGTTTGACGTGATTTAAACGAACTTACCGATCGTTATAACGATCACCGTTTTAACCTTTTGCCTCGATCTCAATCGAGCTCCCTTCGATTCTTGATTCCATTCTTTTTGATTAAAATCATTACTAAAGGAAAATACGGTTGAGTGTGACGTCAGACCTGTGTTAACGTTCGACTCTGCTGGGATAAATTTATTTGTACAAGGTGAGTGTTTACTTATTTTGACATTTTTATTAGTGACTTCGAAATTAAGGGACTAACGAATCGTTTCAACTTTTGAGCAAGTGCGAACTTTCTTTTTTGAGGTAAATTTTCTCGTCGAACCGTTTTTCTACAGTTCTTGTGTGTGTTTTTTTTTTTTTTTTTTTAAGATTTGAAGACAATTCTGTGCAAAAATTTTGTGTTAAATTCCAAACTTCAAATCAGAAACTGTTTACATTCCAACAAGATGTAAAAACAAGTTTTATAATATTTCGCGAATTAGATCGAAGTTTCGAAAAATTGAGCGTAAAATTGACTTTTGAACGCGATCGTGGCGAGACAATTAATTAAAATGCTCGGACGATCAAAAAAGAAGAAAAAATAAACAATCTGTCAGTGCGGTACAAGGATGATAAGAATTTTTATTGCATTCCCAAATTTCGCGATGCATTTCGTTAGAAAATGATCGAACGGACCGCGTGTTTACTTGTTCTCGCATTAAAATCTCTCACGGAATTCGAGTCCGCGATCGTCGCATGCTGCTTGTTCGTGCGACCGAGTCTCTCCTCCCACATCGGAACTCGATTGCTCTTTCAACATTTTTCTACACTTTCGACAACTTTCGATAAAATAAAAAAATAAAAAAACGTCGAGATCAATAATTAAAAAAAAAAGAAAACTTGAAAAAAAAAAATCGTTTTGAACCAAAGTATCGTAAAGATCGAAAGATGAAAAAAGTAAAATAAAAAAACAAAGATATCCTCAAAAGTGGGAATCTGTCAAATCCTCAAAAACTGTCAATCATAAAATTTTGAAAAAAAATAGCAAATCGAACCGCAGGAAATTTTTTGACACGATTAAAAAATCGAAGAACAAGAACTTCGTGAGCTACCGTTTCGCATAAAACTTGAAGGGACTCCTCCGTGTATTCGGAGGCAAATTATGTTGTTTTTTTTTGTTCTTGTTTCTATTCTCGAGATGCGGTCCTCGTGTGGTATAGAAAAAAAAAAAGAAAAGAAAAGATACGATCGCCAAGGGTAGTGGTACACGTGCGAGATTCTTTCATTCGAGTCCCATACAATTTTGACAATCGTATGTAAAGAGAGAAATGGCGAGCGTAGCAAAATGAAAACATTATATTGTCACCCCTCGGCGGTCGCCTGTTGGTATAATATTTGCCTACGAAATACACTGGCGTAATTCGTCGTCACAATAGATCACATACCGCATGCACACGAGTTACACGACCTCTCTCTCTTTCTCTCTCTTTCTCTCTCTTTCTCTCTCTCTCTTTCTCTCTCTTTCTTTCTCTTTCTCTCTCTTTCTCTCTCTGTTTTTCGTACGAATATACCCACAAATAAGATTCACAGAGACAAAAAAGTGCCCTTACGAAAGTCCGGAACACTTGGCAAGAGAGCATTCATATAAATAAATATATGTATATAGCGATGTGTATAAAACGTTACAATTATTATGCATATGCCTGTTACGGGGCTTCCCATGTCAAAATATATTTATTGCCCTGCTTCGTCTCTCCTCATTCCCTTGGTTCATCCAAAGGGTCACAAAAGGGCGACTTGAAGGAGTGAAAAACCGGGGAAGAAAAGAGAGACGAACTAAAAAATGTACGTCGAAATATTTTTATTTCTCGCTTTTGTATCATTTTTGACGATTTATTGAGCAAAGGTTCGGGTTGGAAATAAAAATATCGACAAGACCCTTTGGCTGCAGATCGTTTGGATGTGACTTTTGAAAAGTTTTCAAAGGAATGGTCCCGATTAAAAAAAAAAATGAGTCTAGAGATTTGACGAAAAATCAAAAAACTACAAAATTATCGGTTCGTGGCTGGGCTCTCAGCCGATTAAAAAATTATCTTTTGATCCCGTTCTATTGAGATCGAAATTTTTTGACAGATCCGCGAAATAGATGGCGGGTCGTTAAACCTCGGGCTAAGAGAGCAAGAGGGCTGCAGAGAAAAGTCTCTTTGCATGTCCACACTGGGCCCGTTTCCCTTCCCTTATTCATATATTTGCATATTAACCCCCGAGGGCCCTCGGGGTCGTGATCCGACTTAACGCCTTTTCGCCGATTTCTCCCTTTTGTGCGCCCGTGCTCGTGAGCACGTTCCTTCCGTGTTCAACGTTCATCTCGGTACGAGATGACGATGATGCCGAAGAAAAAATTGTGAGCCTTATAAAATAATCGCAAAAAGAGAATGAGAGAGAAAGAGAGAGAGAGAGAGAGAGAGAGAGAGAGAGAGAGAGAGAGAGAGA
>JACEOJ010000071.1:1436652-1453783 GCA_013761285.1 Campoletis sonorensis
GAGAGAGAGAGAGAGAGAGAGAGAGAGAGAGAGAGAGAGAGAGAGAGGAACAAAGAAGAAGAAACGAGTAAGCAATGTCTAAAAAGAACGAATGTCATTTGGAGTCTGAAGGGGTCAACGGATTCAAGACTCAATTGACGCTCGAAAACGGTACCCCTCGAAACATTTCTCATGCGAGCGAGCAGGCGAGAGAGAGAAAGAGAGAGAGAGAGAGAGTTACGTGAAAGAACAAAACTGGTGAGTCTCATTTTCAAAAGATAGGATCTCTCTAAAATATTATTCAATCTTATAAAATCCGACAAAGTCCATTGCAGTCACGTACCGTTACATTGAAATATTCTCAAGAGCGTATTATTATAATTATTTTTTATTTATTTTTCGTGCGAATCAGCCGTTTAATTATCATTTTATTTATTTCTACTGATATCTCTAATCGTTCGCGAATCTTATTCGCGAATAACCTCCTTTTAACCTTTTTTTTTCGTTCCGACGTTCATTGAAAATGGCAAAATGTCCAGGTGCCGTTTGCGACGAATTCTGTGGCGACATCTCACGACGCGCCCGCGCAATTCTCGATGACACTCTGTGCTCATGTTTGTATACAAAAAAAAGAAAAAAAGAAGGAATCTCGGAGAGACTTATAACGGTCCACGCGCCCCGTTATCTCAACTGCTTATCTTTTGTCGCCCTCTCTGCCGCGCACCAGCCCATAACTTTAAGCTCTAAACCCTTGTGACACGCGACCATGAGCGACTATCCTCTGAACGAGTTTAACTTCGATCTGCCACCGCGATAAACTCTGACTCAAAATGGCGCGTATGTCATCCAAATAAACGGCGGAGTACTTAGTTCTCCATTAAGACGGGAGCCTGCTTTGGAAGCCCTAAAAAAGGCTTTTTTTGAGGAATTTTTTTGGGACGAAAAATGTAGCAAGTCTAGCGAAGTTTTCAGATCATTTTATCGCATATTTGAACGTTGAAACGAAAAATTTTGAGAGAAAAATATTGAAACGCAGTTGACTTTCATAGACATTTGTGCCGCACCTCGCAATTGCAGCCTCCAATCGGCGGGCGAGATGGAGCTCCTAATTTTCGTGTGAAACAAAAAAACCAAAAAGTTTTTGAATTTTCATGTATTTATCTTCAAGATGGACTGAGAAGAACTCGAAAATTTGTGAAATTCAAAAATTTTCACAGGTTTGAAACCAAAAGTTTCTTTTGCAACGACGAAAAAATCATTTCAACTTGCTAAAAAAGTTGTTAAGAATTTTTTTTTCGTCAATCTTTTTAGTTCAAGTAGAAGAGAATACAAAACTGAGGCCAACGAGCCTCGGTTCGTTTCAATTGGTCGTCTTGTTTTCTTGCAATTACACCCGCCAGTTTAGAAAAATCGTAAAACCGAAAACTCGAGAAAACGCTCTTAAAAGTTTACAAAAAAATTGATTTTCCGAGCCACCCAAAGCAGATTTCGGCCTCGAAACATTCTTGTTGCCAAAAACTCGAAAAAAATGGCCAAAAAATATAGAATCGCCAGAAACAAAGCTCGCGGTTGTTTCGTACATTCATCCAATTCGGAATCTGCGTAACGAGAGACCCTCGAAAATAATGTTGAGCAATTTATAACAGAGAGACATGAGAAAGTGCAGCTGCCCGAAGCGAGTAATTCAATTTATACGAATCTGAGGCAGAGCGAATTGCAACCAAGACGTTAATATCTCGCGTGTGTATAAATGTGTCTCAAGTTTTTTCCCACAACCACTTAAAGGGTTGCTTTTATTGATGTTTCGTTGTTCCCTCGGTTATTGGAGCCCTTACATACTTTTATGTACATTTTTGGCACTTGAAATGTCACGAGCATTTATTTGTCTCCGGATGTACAGTGTGTCTCAAAAGTCTACTTTAAAAGTTCGATTTTTATCCTAATTTCTGGTCCACCATCAACTGCAGTTAAAAAAAACTCTTCTGCAGTTGTTTGTGATCGATGGGTTGATAAAAAAGGTTTTAAAGTGACAAACCCCGAGCTCCACAGAGCTGAAGATCGCCTGAGAAATGATAAACGATTCATTTATTAGCTGCATCGTAAAAAAAAGTGGTCGAGGAGCTGGAAATCGTTATCTCACTCCCAGGACATCCAGTACATCCGTTGAAGATATACTCGAGTGGAATTCTAATGCGTGTGATATTTGTAACGTGCCTTGCAAAATAGTCCTGTATGCTGTCCTGTTAAAAATCGAATCGGTCACGGCTCAAGGATCCACTCGAACAATGTATTTCGCGGTTAGGTATGCGACTTAGGACATTTGTATCTTAGAGTGAAAAAAAAGAAGAAAAAACTAGAGAGAGAGAGAGAGAAAGAGAGAGAGAGAGAGAGAGAGAGAGAGAGAGAGAGAAAAATCGTGACGTTGAAGTGTAGCAACGATCAGGGTGGCCTTTAGGAGGTTCATCGTTTCTTTTTTTTCTTTTCCACCTCACACATTTCCTTATTTCTTCCATCATTTTATTCTCCCATCTCTTTTCTTTCTCTTATGGTTACTGCTCCTCGACGGGGACTAAACTGTCGCGATAAATGATCCTATCCGGTTGAAGGTTATTAATTGTCTTTGACTCCCGAGAAGCATTGTTGGCATCGCGAAAACATTAACCGAGTCACAAGGCCCCCTCCCTTTTAACCCACAGAGAGAGCATCATTTTTCAAGGACTTTGAGAGAAAGATCCGGGGACAGAAGGAAGATATGAAAGCATCAAAAAGATGAAGAAAGAAACGCTTTGTCGTCAATTCTTAAGTGTGTGTGTGTTTGTGTGTGTGCGTATGTGTTTGCGTTTGGATCGAGCGCGATCTCAAGAGCTCCCATCATCCATCAAGACGATCGTTAAAAACGCATCCACCGATACAAATTGCGCAGAGACCATAAGATCATTTGTAGATTCGTGTGTGTGTGTGTGTGTTTGTGTGTTTTTGTGTGTTTTCGTGAACCGAGCACAAACGGGAGTGGAACGACCGGCCTTCGTGTTTCTTTTTGCTCTTTTACTTCCTTTTTCCCCATATCAACCTTTTTTCTCACATTTTCTGGGTCACCAAAGAATCCCATATGGTGATTGGGACCAACCGCCCATCCAGGAACTCGCACTCTTCGTTCTTCTTCCCTGTACTTTTTTTTTCGGCTTTTTTCCTCTAGTTTTGAACTTAAATCTCTCAGAGAAAGAATTCACCACTTTGTGCAGCTCAATTCGAAGCTTTTTTTTTTATTTATTTATTCCGACCGAATAGCCTCGACTTTACTTCGGTGTCGCGACGACGCGGATCGCTCGTGACGTTCGCAACTTTTACGACCCATGGAAAGTCGAACATCGTGACTTTCTGGTCCTTTTGTCAGCGGTGACTAAGTTTTTCGTGAAATTTTAACGAATTTATGCGGACGTGGGTGATAAAAATAATTTTTAGCGTTTTTTTTTGTCAATTATTATCGTTTTAGCAAAAAAAAAATTTGTGGGCCCGGGGAAAAATTAGGGCAAATTATATTTTGGGGATGGAGGTCGAAAGAAAGTTTTGAGATTGATCGATTATTTGTCAAGCGATCTATAAATCAGTCTCGACGAATCGGCGATGACGAGGGAGAAGAAAAACAGCGATAAATTCATTCGTGGCCGAAAGTTTCTTGAGTCTGAACTTTGTTGAGATTTAACCTCAAATAGGCTGAGAATAAGAAACGAAAGGAACGCGCGAGGAGGGAGGATCGACACTCAACGAACTAATCCAGAGGCGCCAACGAGCCAGGCCTAATTTAAAGTTAATTAGCCTGACGATCGAGAGATCGGGATCCTCAACTCGTTCGAATACGAACGCCCTTGGTTTCCCCCTTTTTTTCTTCTTTTTTCCTCTTTTTTCGTTCTTCTTTTTTTATCTCTCCTTCGAATGCATAAATCACGACTTTACAAACGAATGAGAAAGAGAAAAAGGGATTTTTCGCTGCCGTGATAGTTGGTCGTTACCAAATCCGTGAAGATCTTTCTCCGGCCCAGCTTGATGGTCGACCTTGTTATGTAATAATCGGTTTTTATTTTGATTTTTTATTTTTTCCCACAATCCAAAGGTCATTCTTACGATAACCGAGTCCCCGGGAACCTCAAGAATTTTTCTGAACCGGTTACTGAACCCATTTTTGAAAAAATCTCCATTTTCTTTCCAAAAATTCTCTGGAACTCTTTGTCCCAAGAAGTTTATCAAAGATTTAGTCAGCGGGGAAAAAAGAAACAGAAGAGAAGAAAGAAATGTGGATAAAACGTGAAGCGTGTGCGTTGATTTTGTAACTGGAAGTAGAAAAGAGCGTCGACAAGCGGACTCAAAGGGGAATAAAGAAAAAAAAATCTCGTGATCGAGCATTCGAAATGAGACGAAGGTAAAGGGTTGTCGAGCATCAGGATTGGGGGACGAAGAAAGTCATGGGGACGAGGAAAGTCATTACGATAGATAGTCCGAGATACGTAGGGATGATTTCAAACGAAAAAGAACGAAAGAGAGAGAGAGAAAGAGAGAGAAAGAGAGAGAGAGAGAGAAAAAACTGAAGGGAGAAAAAGGTCATAAAGGGATAAACGTCGCACGGGACTCGAATTTAATGGTGCGTAAAGTGGAAGTGGGTTGTTGGATAGAACGTGGTTCATCGGTACGTCTTGCCCCTTTTTTTCCCTCATATGCGGCGGTATCTTTCGGAATCTACAGGGTGTCCTAAAAGTCGAGTGGAAAAGATTGTTCAAAGTGATTAAACGGCGGTTCTTTGGAAAGAGGGATTGATTTCTGGGTCTGTGGGACCCGGAGGATCTGTTGTTCGATAAAAACTATGAGAAAAATTCCGGAGAGAACCACATCCTCGTTCCTCCAGTTTCATACGAACTGGTAAAAAAAAGATCGAAATAAAAGGAACTACTCTCGATTCCAGGGCAAAGGGGAAGGACCATCCCTTATTTTTTCCTGCACGAGACCCATCACCGAGTAAACTTGATACTCTTGCCACCAGAATAAAGAGGGAAACGTGTCCCCGAGCCGGATTAATCGACTTCATTAACGCGTGTCACGAAATATTGACTCAGTTTAAAAACTAGGGTACGACGATCGGGACGACGAGCTCATTGACTTTGTGCAGGTCCTTTGACGCAAAGGGTGACATTCAACCGAGTCTCGTGGTTGATCGATCCGGGTCAGAAATCAAGAGCCTGTCATTCCCGACATTGTCGTCTCGTGAATTTAAATCGTCGAGGCTCAAAAAATCTTTTAAAAAAGTTGAGTAATCCGAAAACAAATTAAAAACAGCACTCACGCATCGAAAACCGCAGAACCCGGTGGTTATTTCCGCACCGCCCTGGGCTATCAACGTGCCGTGAATCTAGCAACATAATCACCATTTTTTTTTAACATTCAGTCTCTACTTTCCTATTATTCTATCGCATAATCTTCGCCATCGGATTCCTGGATGACCTCTAACCAGGAAAGTTCGAAAGACCGGCTAAACGTGCAGGTCTCATTTTCTAGATTTCACGTCAGGATTAAACTCTCGTATATCTACGTGTATTTTTTCTCTCGTACTTTCGAACGGGGACTAGTATTGATGATGATTTTACTGATAAGAATAGTGAAAAAAAAATCGAAACTGCAATTTTAACGTCGGTTACCGAAGAACCTGCGGTTTTGCCGGTAAAAAAAACAAACAAACATGGACCGCCATTTTGTGCATCGTAAAATGTAAACTCTTGACTATTTTTCTTCTTAGACATAAAAAAAATAATAAAAAACAAAAAAGAACAAGAAGAAAATCGGGGAATACGTTGCTTTCTCTCTCTTTTTCTCATTGAGCCCGAAGCTCATCAACGCGAGGCGAGAGGATCGCGGGCGTAAAACGCGATCCTCTCGCGTTAACTGTTCTTGCAAAGAAATATTTTTATATGCTACACAAACAAGTAGACGAAAGCAAAACAAAAGATAATTCGAGCGTTAACGAAGCCCAATGCGCATCGAGTCCGTGCACTCGCTACGCTGTCGTTAAAATGGTCCAGAGAGCACGCGCGCTCCTCTTACGAGCCAACAACGTATCGTCGTTCTTTTAGTTCCCTTCGTGGATGAGCTCTTGACGCAATTATCCGTCCAAGTGTCCTATCGGTTCGAACCTCCTGAGAAGCTACGAGCTCTAATTATCCTCGTTTACAATTCTCGTTAAAATATCTCTCCAGAACGAGCAAAAACGTTCATCTTCTTGGCCAACTCTCGACTCGAGTCAAAGCTTTCGAGTTTCGTCGGCAGATGGCGTTACTTGCAAAGTCCGAGAGTCTTTGTTCCGTTTCTACGGTTCCTTGTTGGCTGTTTCCTTATTTTTGGCAACAAAGTATGAAAAAGTTATTAAAATGTAGATTCCGGGAGCCTGAGGATTCCACGTCCAATTAATTCAAGTCTCCCTCTTAATTATCTCTAAAATGGCGATTTTTGCGTGGCTCCCTTAATTATCTATCGAAATATTCAACGTCCTATTCAGTGACGAGAGATTTAAAAAAGTCTCGTTTGTTCCAAGGGCGAGCAGATGTCGCTGAACTCTGGATATTCTCTTGTTCGTAAGCTCGTAAAACAGTCCATGGCGGCAGGGCGAATCCAACAACCGGAGAAGTTAACTCTTATCTAGATCGTGGCCTAATTTTATTTTCGTTTTCGAAAACAAAAGAGAGAGAAAAAAGTGAAGATAGAACGAAACGGAGATGAGAAAATGAGTTCCATCCTCGAGACTCTTATATAGCACCGATAAAAATAAATAAAAATAAATAAAATAAAATGAAAAAAATAAAAAAACGTATATTACAGTATTTTAACGCCTCGGCAGATGGCCGTGCCAGGAAGATAGCGCTGATTTATGGAACGGTATCGGACCAAAGGTGGGAGAAAGAACTCGATACCTGCCGACGAGTTTTAGTTCCTCTATACAGGGTGTTACAAAATTTTACAAAGTTCAAGGTCAATTATATTGATTGGATGTTATTCCTGAAGCAATTCCAAGTAGAAAAGTATTTGGATGTTTTTTTATTGGACCAATCGTTCATCAGTTATCGATGATCAAAGATTGACCAATCAAACGTCAGTGAACAACTTCGTGGGACGTTCTGATTGGACGAACTTCGTTGCTCGATAACTCATCAGGAATTTATCCGATTAAAAAATACCCCAATACTTTTCGAACTGGAATTTTATCCTGCATCCAAATATCTAGTTGAATCAACTAGAATTTACAAAATAATTTCAATTTTCTCAAACACTCTCTTCAGCCTAAAATTGGACTTTTTTTCTATTTTGGACAGTTTTTCGTCTCTATCATTAACATTTTTATATTTCTGATCAATGAAAAGCCCAGTTTTTTAATTTTTGATAAATAAAGGTTTCAACAAATTCAACACTCATAATTTTGGATTAAAAACACTGTTTAAAACATAATTTTTGTCACAATCAACTTCTTCTTCTCATTTATATTCCGAAGTAAGTCGAAATAACAAACTTACTTTGATTTCCCGCAATTTATACACTCCCAGAGCCCAAAATTCATGAAAAAATTTCAAAAAAATCGAATAAACGATTCCAGGAGATAAAAATCGAATGTTTTTTTTTCTGGGTGTGGATTCGATTTCAAGAGCAAGTGGTTCGTCTAATGAAGTAAAAACTTGGAGATCACCCTGTACAAAGTAAATGGTTAGAGGAGAGCGCGATGTTTACGACGACGATGTGGTGCGAGAAAAATATGGAGCCTAATGGTTTTTGGTCAGCGGTCTTTTTCCCCCGAAGCTTTGTTTCCTCGATTAGCGTGTTGTGGACCAGGTTGTCTCGGATTGAAAGCCATTGGAGTAACGGCAAACTCGTCCATAAATGACTTTGGGATTCTCGGCGTTTTAATTCTTCCCCTTCTTTCTTTATCTCTTTCTCTTCGTTCATAATTCTCACCTTTCGACCGAACTTTTGGTCTCGAGTGGCGCCCGGGCACCCTCTCGTACGATCCGCTCCACTTTGGAAACTCCAAATCGAGAGCAAACTCGTATTCAATCGCTACGAATGAAAACGATGAAAAATAAAAGAAGAAGAATAAAAAAAACAACTGAAGATTCATTCGTTTGGACGTACACGAGAGAACCCTCTTAAACGGGTAACCGGTTGACCTTCAAACTTTTTTTTTTCTTTTTTTTTTTTAAACTCTCATTTCATTCTATTTCTCCGGCGCCACAACAAATGCTTTGATCTTCGTAACAGATATATAACGTTTTTTTTCTCTCTCAAATACTGTAAAAATCGAAAAAAAAAAATGGGAGAAAAATCGAATAAAATGGTAATAAAAATAATCCACGAATAAAAGTACTAATTTTTTTTTTCTTGTAATTACAGATGAACCAACAGTGCAAAGTTTGCGGGGAGCCTGCGGCAGGTTTTCATTTCGGGGCATTCACCTGCGAGGGTTGCAAGGTAAATATTGAATATTTTTGTAATAAATAAACAAATTATCCGAATGGACAATTAAAAAAACGAATCTATTTATTATGTTTTTTTTTGCTTTTAAATAATTATTCAATCTCTGCAACGGATTCGAAAATGATTGAAAGCAATTTGTTCGATGGAAATCACAAGATATTTCAAATTAAACTAAAAATGAAAAGAATAAAAAAATAAATAGTAAAAAAAAAAACACTTTAATAAGGCGAGGCCAATTGCGAGAACTTTGTTATTCTGCGCCGATAATAAGCCGTTGAAAAAGTGGCGGAAAGCGCGAATCGGATTCATTGCAAATAAATAGCTTTGCACACACATATAAATAAATATATATATATATATACAAATATAAATAATTTAATTACTCGTATATATAGACGCATGAATGAATAAATTGCTGTGTTTATAATGCGGCGGTATATAATGTTACTTTTAACTTACTCTGCTGAGAATTCCCCTGGGAACCTCAGAGTGATAGGAAAAAGGCCTTAATACGAGTAAATAAAAAATAAAAAAAAACGACAAAAAACGAAAAAAAAAAAATCAGCGAAAGAGTGAAATAATCCTAGATGCTAAAAAAGAAGGAGGAAGGAGAAAAAAAAAGAAACGAGAACGAATCCGTAAGTGGACTCGAAGCGAGAATCGACCGCGACTAATCGATTATACTCGATCGTTCCAGCGATTTGCTCATCGAACAGAAAAGGACGGAACTATTATGAGTTGGGGATTGCACACCCATCGTGTGTGTATACTCACATTTATTCATTTATTTATTTATATCCAGGAGAGTCAATATTTATATGGCAAAAAAAAAATGGAAAAATTAGAATTATTTTTTATTTATTTATTTTTTTATCAATTTTTTATCGATAAGGGTAGTTTTTTGAAATTTTTATTATCGCAGAATTCATAATTTTTTTTTAGAAATTTTCATTCTAAAGCTCGGAATTCCTGTTGAAATTGTTGAAAATAATTATCGAACGAAAATTTGCGCAATTTGTCAAAATCAGATCGCACATGTTTATTCATAACTCGACACTTGTGCAGCGCACTCTTTGCCCGATCTTTACCGTTCTCGTCTAAAAGCCACTTTCACGAATCCTTTCACCGTACCTTTGAACAGACTGCACAGTGCACACAAACATACACTGACAGGCGAATAGAGAAAAAAAAAATGTAATGATAAATAAAATAATCGATATTAGGTACCAAAGTGTCGAGGATTTAATGATATTTTGAAAAGTTGCTAATTAATCGTCAGAGTATCAAGGATTTTTGTTTTTCCATGGATTTTGATTAAAATGATTAATAAATAATTTAAAAAAAACCGAATAGAAAAAATGTTGACGAAAGTAACAGTTTCGTGAATTTTTATCGATTAAATTATAAAAAGTGAAGAAATAATAATAAATAAAAGGAAATCAAAGAACAGAGGATAAAAAGACAGAAAAATGAGCAAATGGTGGAGACAATTTGCTGTTTTTGTTTTTCCATGAATTTTCGACCAGATTTTTTTTTAAATAATCAATAAATAATTTTAAAAAATATGAATGAAAAAAAATGTTGACGAAATCAACAATTTCATGAATTTTTATCGATTAAATCACAAATATGAAGAAATAATAATAATAATAATAATAATAATAATAATAATAATAATAATAATAATAATAATAATAATAATAATAATAATAATAATAGTGAAAAGGAAATGAAAGAATAGAGGATAAAAAGACAGAGAAATGAGCAAATAGTGGAGACGATTTGCTGTTATGTGCGGTAGGTAGTTATTTTGTGATCCCTCCGTTTTTCTTTTCTCTCTCTCTCTCTCTCTCTCTCTCTCACTTTCCATGTGCTCGCTCACCCAGGAAGTTGATAAAAAGCGCAATCTGGACGACCGGTTGCGAGCATCGTTCCGCAGGTATTACGACTATATGTATCGTCGAGTGTATAGCAGTGAGCAGCAGCAGGTGCAGACTTCGAACCACGCCGCCTGTACTACGAACCACGTGCTCTTTCCTCACGAACCGGCGTTTGTTCATTTTTTTATATATATATATATTTTTTTCATTTTCATTTTATTTGTATTTTTATTTTTATTATATTTCTCTGGTTTTTTTCACGTTTCAAAAAATCATTAACAGTTTAGAAAAAATGGAAAAATCGTGGGAAGAAAAAGATGCAAAATTTCGAGACACTTTGAAAGTTGATCCTTGATTATCGATTCACAGAAATGGAGAACAGATTGAACTTTAATTTTTGAAGTTTGAGAAAACATTTTATTTTTATTTTATAAAATATTTTTTAATTGTTTTAATTCCATAAAGATTTTATTTCATTCAGTTCAAACGTAACTCGTTCAACAGTACTAACGATAGTAATTTAATTTTTTTTTTTAAATGAAAAATTGGTCGAATTCTCGTGACGTCGTTTTGTGGGGCTGTTGACCTCGAATAATCCACGTAAACATAGTAATAAAGCGTGACACACAGAAAGGTAGAATGAGAAAAAGAGAGAGAGAGAGAGAGAGAGAAAGAGAGTTAAGGGGCGATTGAAGATCCGTGTGAGTCCGTTGATTCCTTTCTCACTGACATTCCTTGGGAGTGACCGGTGCTCTCGTCAGTAATTGGATCTCATTAAGCCCAACAAGAGCGACCGATAGCGATTATCCTAGTAATTCGTTACTTTCGTCCTTTTTCACGTCCTTTTTTTTATCATCATCTTCCATCGAATTTGTTTAAAAAAACAAGAGTAAACAACAAACAATCAACTGTTCTCAATTTCCTATATTTCCAAAAATCAATTTCCCCAAATATCGCTTCGAAATATCGTCAAATTCCATTCTCATCGACCTCGTAAAGAAATTTATATTTCATCCAAACGACGCTTAGCGTTAATCGAATAAAAAAAAAAGAGTTTCCACTAAAATGTATTTTTCGTCATCTCGAATTTGTTGATTTTGAGGAACGTGTTGTTTGAACGGACAAAAAAAAAGAAAAAAAACTAGAAGAAGATAACGATAAAATGTAGATTTGCTTTCATTATACCAAGTGGAGCTATAAAAAACGCGTAAGCTCTTAGGTTTTAGTGCGTGAATTTCGATCGACTCATTCCGGTTTCTTCTCCAATGTATTTTTTTTTTTTTTTTTTTTTTTTTTTTTTTTTTTTTTTTTTTTTTTTCATTTTTTTTTCGTTTTTTTTTTCTCCTCTTATTGCCTCATTCATTCGGTGTCACGATGCTCTGTTTCCTCAGGTATGGGATCCCATAAATACGAGATTTCTCTTGCGGTCAACCTTATACCGTATCGGACACTCACACACCCATCAAAACACTGTTTCTCTCTTTCATTTTCCATCTCGTGTCTTTCATGAGCTTTCTCTCCTTCGTTCATTTTTTTTTTTTTTTTTTTTTTTACATTTTTTTTTCTCATTTATTCGATGATTTTTTATATAAAATATCGACGTAAACGTAGTTCAATGGGTTTAGAGACTCGAGCAATATCCATAGCTCTCGAATCACATATGTTATCGTACAGGTATGGAAAAAAAAAAAAAAAAGAAAAAAGTCAGACCATCTTTCTCCACGAACCTTG
The DNA here is from genome assembly GCA_013761285.1 of Campoletis sonorensis. NCBI lineage: Eukaryota > Metazoa > Arthropoda > Insecta > Hymenoptera > Ichneumonidae > Campoletis > Campoletis sonorensis. The sequence continues at coordinate 1,448,745 of JACEOJ010000071.1, forward strand.
TATATTTATCTAATGCGTATATACTGGAAAAAAAATAAAAAATAAAAAAATATCTACGTGTATAATGGCCAAGAGGTCGCTCGACCGCCCGGATTTTATCGTTAAATTCATCGTTCCCAGAGATCGAGAAAAGAAAACAGCGTTGAATCGAGGAGACGATGAAGAAAAGGAGAGAGAGAGAGAGAGAGAAAGCGAAATTACACGATCCTCGGTAGCGCGGTCACACACGTGGCTCCTAGAGACACTAGCGCCAATTAGAGTGACATTCGAAAATGTTTCAGATAATTTAGCATCGTTCTCTATGAGAGTACTCATTAGCATACTAACGATCGTCTTGGATTTTCTGAGATTGTGTTGCTCAAGTATTTTTCTTTCGCTCTTCAATCTCATTCATTTTAAATTTCATCCCAAATGTTGATTTTTTTCATTTATCAAATCTGTACCAAAAGAAAAATATGAATAACCCTTTTTTTTAATTGCCCACTGGTTCCTTCGGTTGGATTTTTTAATCAAAGTTGAAAAATTTGATTGGACTTGATCAAAATATGAAGATCGAAATTTGAAGAAATGGAAATTCTAACATTCGGGTTTTTCTTTATTTCCAAGGTTCAGAATTTAACCCAAATATCGGGTTAACCCCTTAATTCATTTTTTAGGCTCGTTTTTTTTTCAAATTTCTGCTCCGGACTATTTTTTTTTCTTTTTTTTACTTCCTTTCCGTGGGGCAAAGAATAAAACGTCGTCGAGCCAACGTCGTGCGGATTGACGAATCCTTAAAAAGCTGAGTCATGAATATTGATGAGAATATTTTTTGAAGTACGTTATTTCTTTGGCTCGCGCGTGGTCGGTGCACCGAAAATTTTTGTGATTCTTTAACGCCGGCCTGACACGATTCTTTACACCTCCTTCTTTTTAAAGTTTAAGAGAATCGCGTCAACAATGATTCGCGGACTCACGGTGAATTCGGGTCGAGCCGGACGATAATGCGCGTTCACGCTTTTGTCATGCTAATCCGTCAAAAGGACACGCGCGGGAGGCTATTGTTTCAGCCGGTTATGGTCGATATGTTAATTATTTATTTATATTAATATATTTGTGTGCCAGAACAAAGTGGAACCATTGTTTCTTTTTTTTTTGGGGCTGCGCGCAATGAGGACCCACTAAAGAATTATTTATATACATAAATCCATAAAATGTAACCTAATATCGATTTCGATCATTTAAATTCGAAAAGTCACACCCAGACCGAGTTTAAATGGATCAACGGCGAGGATATGAAAAAAAAAAACCTCGGCCATTTTTCTTTTTGGGTCTGTGAGCTGGAGTGAAAAAAACTGAGAAAATGTACAGTTTAGGGCGACAACGACGCTGCTCTCGATGCCTTGACTCAAACCGTGGACTAAATTGGTTTTTCGCCATTGTTTAAATCCGTCGTTACCAAACAATGATGTTTAAAGCCTCATTAGTATTTTCGAAGGTTCTTCACAACGGCGTTGGTGCGTCATCGAAACATTTTTGATCCTTATTCCCGAAGCGAAGAATAAAAGCGATTGAAACCGCGCGATCGCTTCTCATTCCGATGATTCAGTCAACGCGTACACGGTTATGTGACAGTTATATCGATAATTAGCTTCACGAAAAATGACGCTAACGATCGTGAGGATTGAGGACGCGCTATTTGTTTAAAAAAAAAAAAAAAATCAAAAAAGAAGGACGCACCAGCGAAAGAAAGTTGTTCGTAATGTATGGAGATTCGATGCGACACTCAAAGAAAGCCGCGCCATTTTGTCAAACATAATTGTCGAAAAATATCGAGACCACGAGAATTTTTCGGTCGCAAAATGAGTCTGCCACCGAAACAAGGGACTTTTGTATTCAAAGACGCGCCTTGCTCTCGGTACCAGTTCGTCGTGACGTTTTTTTTCTCTCTTGTCACCTGCGGTCATCCTTAAACCGACCTAGAATCTCAGGAGCTTCCGGTGGCTCATCGCGAAACGCACTTGTGCGTCAAACGACGCTGGACTTCCGGTTGAGATCACCGAAGCCTCTCAAAAAAGTCAAACGTCATTCGTTCCGAGTGGCTCTTAGAAACCAAAACATTTAGAACGAGTTAACCTGATGCCATTAAGTCGAAGAATCACTTTTGAGTCTCTAACATCGAACCCGAAAAAAAAAACACCTTTTTTCAAATCTTCTCTTTCTCTGCTACCAAGAACCGTTTTTTTTTCTACTCCTGCCATCGCTTTCCTCGTGGGTGTGTCCCGCAAACTCGAATACATTTTTAGTCACAAATATTAACATGACAATAAATCACGTAATAATGAACTTCGTACTCTGAAAGATTGAAAAAAAAGAAAAGTTCCCTCTCCCATGGGCTGGTACGACGCGGCGTTACGATTACAAATATTCCGGATGCAGATCGCGAGGATAAATCACTTGGCGATATATTTCTCGTGTATAGCCTGGAAATCCCAGAAACTTCATTATTCCGATGACCACAAGTATCACTTTCTACTTTATTAATATCCACGAATCGTTGGAAAAACCACATGTTTACATTTGTCTGACAATTCTCGATTTTCATGATTTTTTTAATATTTTTTTTAGAAAGAAACAAGAAAATAGTGTCTTTTTGCATGATTTGTTGTTGTTGTTGTTGTTTTTGGATGAGAAACGAAGCATGAGGCTGATGGAATGAATCTGGAGTCTCGGAAGCTGCGAGTCATCCTACTTGCTGCGTGGGATCGTGGCGCACATGCGCATATATAGATACGTTAGTATGTAGGTGGCGTATATACCCAGAGGATATATAAAACGTGACCCAGGGAGGAAACCGCGAACCGCATATAGGATCCATAAGCGAGCGATTTACGACTTGCTCTTCTTCTTCTCTCATATCCTCCCAGGCCTTTCTCAATGTAATGTTTATACATATATATGTATATATAAGCGAAGAAGAGATGGAGGAGGAGGAGGAGGAGGACCTCCGGTCGTTGTGTGTTCCTCTGGTTCACCTACCGCGACGCAAAGTCCAACTATATATGTGGGCCAAGTCACCACGACGCGAGACTCACGCTGGCTTTACGACGACTTTACGAGCTAATATAAATCCTAGTCTCGCGGGTCACCCAACATTCATCGAGTGGAGTTATTCGATCTCACTCTCTATAGAGTGTCCGAGAAGTCGTGAAGCTTGGGGGTCAATGGTTTGTGAAAACTGATGAAAAGTTGGAAGGATTACTGAGGAATGGAACCCCAGGCGATGGGTAAGCATTGCCGAATGAAATGGATCACTTGCCAAAAAGGATGGAGCAAGAGTTACCCATGAAGCTGATCAAATGGGCGCGTGATGTGCTTAAGAAACTTAGATCAACGTTGACGCAATGACGAACTAAATTCCCTGGCTCTCATCGGCCCATCGCCGATGATCCGCCCTTGATGAAACTCTCTTGCTTATAAGTATTCACGGGAAGCTCCATCGTTGGCATGAACAACGTACGAGGCGGTTGCTTCAGGAAAAAGCCAAATGTTCAATACCGATCTGTTTCACCTGGAAAAAGAATGGAATCGATGCTAGCGATTGCTAAACCCAGGGACTACTCGAGCTGGGCTGGGAGCCTTTGATGTCTGACGAAATGCGTTCGTGACCCCACGCAACTTGGGTGCCGATGTGCAACCGGTTGCCAAAGCGAGGCAAATGATGTAATCGTTCAAATTCAACAGAAATTCATTGTCTCAACGTCCCGATTAGTATCCGGATCCATGATTTCATATTTGAAAAGCAAATGCCATCCAAAGTCAAGGGATCTTAAGGAATATAAAGATTCCATCGAATCCATCAGCTGGATCCCGATGGCACGACAATCCACACGCTCGTAGGTACCAAAGCGTTACGTAGCAAGTCCTCGTGCCAGCCTCCCAGAGCTCCCTCTTCGGTTTCTATTGGAATGGCACCGGAGTCTTGTACTACCATGTCCTCCGGACTCTGGTTGTATCTCAGCGACTTCTTATTTGGTACTTACAAGCTTTCGAAGCAACGGACAGTTTCGATCCCCCTTGTGCAACGGTTCGCCCAATATACAGTCATTCTTACCTACCGTATGGCATAAACAACCATATAAAACGAGTTTAAGTTTCCAGAGATGAAAAAATAAAATAAAAGTACAGGGTCCTGAATGAAGGGGGACACTTGGCTTAGAATCGTAGGGATTCGAAAATCGTGACGATATTCTCTCAGCTCCAGAAGTCGTTTTCCGTCTACCTGTATGTTCACACAGACACGCGGGAATCCGTGTTGGTGGATCCCACCACGATTCGTTGGTCGTTGTTCCACATGGACACAGTCCAACATGTGCCCACTGTGTATTTATTCCGCGAGGACTATTCCCGATCGCAGTGTTTTCTCAGAGGCAACATATTTCAGCTTAGAAATGCCTCGTTTCTGGGGTTCTCACAGTTTAAAACCGTAGCGGAATATGCGAACGGTCAAACGGCCGCGCACACGCGCTTGTTTACATGCAAGAACCGAAGGAAGAGGTCGCAGAAGAGCGCTAGCACGCGGACCAGAAATCACGAAACGAAAACAAGAGTGACAGAGTCGATTCCTTCGCGTCTGCCGGTCGCTGGGGCTCGATATGGGAGGGGACGGTAAATAAGAGTGAAGACGAACCATGAGCAAGAAAAAAAAAACGAACGAAAAGGAAGACGAGGTAGATTGAGCATGCTGGCCGCGCACACGCGAAGCAAGGTCTTCGGCTTCAATGAGCGAGAGTGACGTACCGGTGACTGATTTATTTATGCGGGGTCTAGAACCTTTTTTTCGCTTCTTGCTTTTTTAAAACTCTTTCATTCGTTGGAATAAGTGAAACGTAGATAATTCATTATTCAGGTAACTAAGCTTTGGGACTTTGGACACACACTCGGATGCCAAGCAACTCGATTAGGAGTTTCGACATCAAAAAATCATTCCAGTCCATGAAATCTGCCTCTGTATTTATAGATTCGGGAGCACTGCTTCGTTCGTGAGAAACTTTCAGAGC
>JACEOJ010000071.1:1453793-1464549 GCA_013761285.1 Campoletis sonorensis
TCAAAAAATCATTCCAGTCCATGAAATCTGCCTCTGTATTTATAGATTCGGGAGCACTGCTTCGTTCGTGAGAAACTTTCAGAGCTACTGAGCCACCTAGCGGTCAAATGATGAACTAGTCGCTTGGCTGCGTTTAGCTTCTCGTCAAAACATGCAACAGATTTACTACATTTTCTACTTTCCGTATATCCATTCGATGCAATTGGCGAGAGAGGCTTATAAAAAAATCACTGCACGAATCCAGGAGTAATAAGTGTACAACACACTTGTAGCATGGTATGGACGCGGGACGCTCTGAATATGTAATACCTTAGTACATACAGTTTAGGTATTTAAGTACGATCTAACGTTACTGGAATGTTCTCAGGTTCTTGGTATACCAGTGAAACATACTAAATCGACGTTTCTTCGAATCAATTGCGTTAAAGTTGCACTGTTCACCCGAGATCATGGTAAAGTCAAAGAGTAACGATTATTACCGATGCACACGAGGTTTCTCGTCTTGTAGAACGTCCTACAAACGACTTAGGAATGAACGGTTTTTTTTTCCAACATTTTCCTCTTTTTGTACAAATCTTCTGATTCCATGATTCTTTGATGACAGAGAGAAAGTTTATTTGCCAGATATTTATTAGAAAAAATGTAAATGACAAACCTACTTTCGATCGCGTTGAAAAATACACACACAGTTTAGTTAAGAGCAACTTCCGGTTGACTGCTACGTTTTTCAAATATTCTTAAGATTAGTAACGCGTTGCCGGATCTCGAGCAAAATTCCACGCTCCATCGAGTCCGCGTGCTTTTGACGTGTCTATGACGACTACACAAACAGACACCAGAACAGATCCAGCGTACGAGTTTACGGAGAAGCGGGAGTCGAGTCATCTCTCGCGGGGAATGCCGTCCCGAGGAAGGAAATACTTCGAGAGAGTAGATCGGATGCTGGAATCATCGGAGCTACTGTGCACGAGCCTCGGGTACTGTTATTAAGTAAACGCGTGTGCGTGCTCTCGATGATGTCGGCGCACGAGCGCCTTCTCGTATCATCTCCGATGATGAGCGATCTCCCGAGTCACGTGACGTTTTTGTCGCTGGATCTGAATCCAAGGGATTGTTAATTTTTTTTTTTAGCTTTGGTTGATATTCCAATGATTATTCCTGCAAAATTTCTGGTTCCTTTGTTAACCTAATTACAGAGAAAAAATATTAAAAATGGGTATTTTTGCTAAGGAATTCCGAGACAACGTACAAAAAGCCAACTTCCGGTCGCTGCAAAAGTGTTCATATTAGTCGGGATCCATTAGATTCCTAAAAAAATCAGATTTACATACTTAACACTTGCATTGATCCAATGCCTTCAGAAAAAAATATGCTTTTGCTCAAATCTTCAATAAAATCTATTACCCACCAATGTCCACGCTCTCGGACTATTAATTTCTAGTCTCGTTATATTCCACATTCATATTACCTTCGAGTTTCATTATTTCATCGCCACAATGAGCTTCGCGCGCAATCTGACCACGACCACACGTGCCGGTCAAACGCGATACAGGGAAACAGCTCGGTTCCGTACGTACTGCGACGTCGGAGGAGGAGGAGGAGGAGGAGGAGGAGGTTTCAGCCTCCGGCGATTCTGCAACAGCCGCTCATTTCACATTCCCACGTTCTTGATATAGACTGTGTCTCAAAAACAACATCTAACCTACAAGAAAATAGTTTGGTCGTGAAATTCTCAGGAGAAAATGTCCTCGGAAGATTTCTGCCAGTCTTCAGAGTCTTTTGGATGTTGATAAACAAATGAATCAACATTCTGAGTCACCAGGTCATCCGATTTCGAAATTTCACATGTCAACTTCTTCCATATTATGGAACTGACCTGCCGAACAGTTTCTAGACCTACCAACCGAGTCATCCCTCCAAACGGACCCAGAGTCTACTCCCGAGTTCCACGGAACCCAAACAAACCTTCTAAATCAAACCCGGAAACCTTCCGCAGGCGTGGGCGACGTTAAAGAAACCCTCCGCTGATGACAGTCACTTGAACAAGTGCCTCTTGGCACACGCTGTCACTAAATTGACCCAAATTGACGAAAAATTGAAAAAGAACACTCAATATTTAAAAAAAAAAACGAGATAAATAAACGGCACAGGGGAAACAAATGTGTTTGTAACTTTTGCTGTTCACAAGAAAATTTGTGCAATACTTGGTCATTGGAAGCGAATTTTTTGTCACTATTTTTTTTTTTTTTCTTTTTTTTTTTATTTCGCTAAGTCGACAAGGCGAAACTATGCTACTGGAACTATCCGTCTAGTTGGATTTGTCCAGAAACGGCATAGCTGTCGGGACCCGAGAGGTTGCGCACCTCACATGTCGCCCAGGTTAACAGTGATCAATTGACTCCGATCTGCTCTCGCGGGGCGTAACTCCAAACCTGGCAATACGTACAACCTGTTGCGAAGTCCGAGACGATGGGAAATGCTCTCGAGCTCCCAACGAGACTTGTTTCATTTTTTCTTCTCTTTCCTCTTGTTTTTTTTTCTTTTTTCCTTTTTTTTTCTTTTTTACCCACACAGTCAATTCACGACGGTTAACAAAAAAAGGATATGCCAGCCTCTCGATGCTCCACTTATCGTTATTAACTGCTCGTTTAATCGCAACATTTTGTCGGCACTGCACTCTGACAAATTCGTTCGATCAATAAATCCTTCTGTCAATCAACGTGTCTTTCTTACTAAGTCTTTCACGGTACACTTGTCGTATTAGTAATTAATTTTTTTCATTTTTTTTTTTTTCTACTTTTATTACGTTTTAATTGAATTTATAATACAAATGTGTTGATTTCATTTATTACGATAATTTCGTTACTTTACACTATTCAAATAAATTTCAAATTTTCCCAATAGTTGGATTCGAAATTTTATTCAATAATTGCGGTTTTTCCATCGAGAAATACTGAAAAAAAAAATTAAAAATTGTGAAATTTTGCTTTTCCCAATTAATCAGTTGATTAAATTATTTGTATTAATAAAAAAACTAAATATCCATTTATCAGGGTTTTTCAAAACGACGTGAAAATTTTTGGATACTTTTCCCCCAGCTGCAAATTACCTAAAGAATAAATAACGTTGATATCGCATTTGACTGGATAATTGTTCTGGTTTTTACGTTTTTTCCGATCTCGTAAGTTCGATATATATCTGCTTTAGAAATCTGCTCCAAAGAATTATAAAATAGTGACCTATGTCTATTTATACATGAATGTGTTGTAGACTGAAACTGCGAGTACGTGAAATTGTTTTTTCTTGAAAATCGTTGAGCACAGAGCGTCGGTGATCAAGTTGCAGTCCACGTTTCATTATATCGCTCGCATTCTTGGCGCCTGATTTGCTATACGGAAAAACCATTGACTCATTATTCCTCGGTCTCGTTGAAAAAAAAAAAAAAAAAAAAACAGAAAAAAAAATCCGCTGTGATCTTGAATCTCGTGACGTAAAATACTCTTCACAACATTTTTAATCTTAATAATCATAATAATAATAATAATCGTTTAAACGCAAGTGAAATAAGAAAAATTCGAGATGAACGCGAAGCCAAAGGTATGCGTGCATACGTTTTTTTTTTTTTTTTTTTTTTTTTTTTTATTTCTTTCTTCAACCGAATCGGGATTGCATTATGGCGCTTACAAATCGCTTCAGGATTCCGGGCGCGCCACTTGATTTGCGATAATCCCAGTACCGGTACAGAGACTCCCGAAGAGAGCGAGATTGAGAACGAATTCGTCGCACGCGCCCCTAAATGGCTTCAGCTTCGAGATCGTATTAAATGTCTTCTGCGAGAAAAGCAATCTGCGTTAATCTATAGGCTGTCCAAAAAGTCGTAAGCCAATAAAAAGGATTGAAGAAAAATACTGAGACGTTGAAATTGTTTTGAAAAAAAGGAGCCATGGATATTTTTTATTGAATAACGTGTTAATTAATATTTTTTCCAACGTGAAAGAAAAGTGATAAAAAAGTTACAAAAATCTTTCGACTAGAATTATTGCTGATGATAAATTTTTAATAAGACTTTTGCGACACGTCGTATAAAAGAGACTCGCGGGTGAGATTCGCGTGCGTGAGTCCACGCACTCTCGCCCGATTCTCGCTACATCTATCCGGACGTGTCGTGTGGAACTGTTGGAATAAAAACTCGAAGAACACCTCTCTGTGTGCGAACAGGCTCGTGCGCCACACGCCGTCACTTTTCGATGAACGCATTTGGCTTTCGTGTACATTTAATATATATATAGGTATGTATAATTTGTTTCGAGATTGTGTTACGCAATGCACGAATCCCGTTGTCCCATTTATATGGGGCAATAAATATATAAAGAGCAATGTGTGCAGATTCGATCAGTTACAAAGTTTCTTGATTGTTTTATCTTTTCTTTTTTTTTGGATTTCCTTTTTCCGGAAAATTAGACGAGTTTATACGTTTTAATACTTAAAAAAAAACAATTGTTCAATGTACCTTTTTGCCGAGAGACTTAATCGCAACAAATGGCACCATAACCTCTTTGAAACCGTGGCAATAACAGCCACGAATCATCTGATGGACGAGAAGCTTTAACTCTTCTCTTTCTTTCTCTCTCTCTTTCTCTTTCTCTCTCTCTCTCTCTTTCTCTTTTTTTATATACAGAATATTTGTCTATATATATATTTATTTAATAAAACGTATGAAGAAAAGTGCAGAAGCGGTTCTCTTGCATCGTGTCTTGATCCGAGAGCCGCGTTGTTCGGTCCACGATCTAAAGATCGCTACCGGAAGATAGTACACCGGAGAGACTTGGTGTACGCGAGACGAGGAACTCGCAGCAAAACAACCTGAGCTTGTATACCGTGCCAAATCCGATACCGAGTAGATTTCTGCATCGTCCACTCAACGTTTTCACCGCGGTAGAGAGATGCGAATACTCAATTGTTTTTTTTTCTCCTTTTTTTTACGTTTGTTTTTATACAGAGTGAACAAAAGTGACTGAAGCGATCAACGGTTGAAGAAGATTTTGCAGTTCTCCAGAGGAAAGAGACAGATTTTCACGAAATCTTCGAGGGAAATTTGCAATTTAGCGAACGTGAACTTAAAAAAATATGGTTTTGATGAAATTTCCATTGGAAATTGAACTCCAAATCGCGTTTTACTTCGTCTCGATTTCCTGGACATCCTGTATGCGCAGGAAACGTCAGCAAATTCGCTAGCATTTCGTTGCAAAGGCACCAACACTTGTTCCAACAATTTTACGGTCCCCCATAACCGTTCCGTTCGATGACACGTCATTTTCTCATCCAACTCGCACGCCCCGTGTCGCAAATGTTACTTTTTCCTCTGGAATATTGTTCAGTGTGTCGACGACGGCGTGTGGGAAATCCTGGTTTTTTTCTCGATATTTTTGTGAATTTCTACGAGAAATTCAGTCCAGGCTGTAAATTTTTTTAGTTTTTTTTGTTGGAATCACTGAAATGATTGATTTTTCAGTTTTTCTGTTCAACAATAAATCGAGACAATTTTCGTGGTTAAAAAAAGCTGCCACTACTTTGTAAACGTATTATTTATATTCCAACAACATTTGCCAGCTGCAAGACAATAAATTATGGGGATTTAAGAGCTCGGCACCGTTATTCGAGCTTTTGGGCCTGTAGGACCCAACGATAATTGGATCGCCGTAACGGCCTCACTTCTCATCGCCACCCACGTGTGCTCCAGCCGAACTGGAGCCTGAGTTGGAAGTGAAGGAGTTCCTTTGGGTTTTTCTTAACACGATTGCATCGCGATGAATGGGCGATGAAAAGATCGAGAGGCACTCAAACACGTTCTTCAAGTTTCGATTGTGCTTTTATCGGCCGCGTTCGGGAATGTCAAAATATTTCATTCACAAGATTTTATTGTAAAGTTCTTGGTCCCAATTCCCGCAATTTCCATTCAAAATTAATCCTTTCAAAAAATATAAATGAAAATAAACAAATCGTTGAACAATCATAAAACATTTAACCTCCAAAGGAATGATCCTAAAAAGCAAAAAAAAATCTAGGTTCCCATGCAGCAGTGTACGTAGAATTTGCACTCGGAATGACCGCGAGAGCTTGGTCTACGGTCAAATAAGCTCGCTTACAAAAGATTCAAAAGCACGATCGTAAATAAATGCCCGATGACCGTGCGAGCTGAGTCTAGAAAGTGCCACGGGGTGTAAACCGGGGCCGCGCGTCCGAATGAAAGTTTAACCCTTCTATATATTTATATATAAATGGATATATAAATATCTATATATATGGAGAGGCATATGAGTTTTATCGTCGACCGACAAGCGTTTAACTTTACGATCGACCACGCCGTATAGTATAACGTATGATCTACAGTTTGAATACATACATAAGTAAAGTACGTGTGTATATATATATAGACATGTTTATAAATGCATGAGTACTTCTTTCCTAGGTAGATCGGCATGCTAATTCTCGTGACGCGCGTAACATTAAACCCTGGCGTTTAATCCGGTACAGAGAAATGCGCGTGGCTCACGCGCGCGTGAATTTTCTTCGTAGCTCGCGAATGTTTAGGTGCACCAACGCAGAGTCTCGACCCTTAACGGGTTGCGAGAATAACGAAGATAATGAAAATAGTGAGAAGGTAGAGAGAGAGAGAGAGAGAGAGAGAGAGAGAGAGAGAGAGAGAGAGAGAGAGAGAGAGAAATCATCTTCCCAGGAGTTCACGACTTGGGTCTGCCATCAGCAAAGACAGAGGCTTGAGTAAAGGTAGAAAGAAAGAAAGAAAGAAAAAAGGTTGTATATCACAGTAGACAGAGTTCTGTGGTCTTTGTAGTTGACCCCGCGGAGTGTATGGGAATTTGAATTTATGCTGAGAAAGAGCTTGTAAGGCGATGAGAAAGTTTGGATTTTTAAAAGAGAATTTGAACTTACTTTTACTTATCAAGATTTGACCTTGGGTTGACCTTCGGTTGACCTTGGGTTGACCTTGGGTTGACCTTGACGGTGATTATTAAGTTGGAACAAGGTTAACTGACCGGTGCATTCGTTTTATTCTGTTTCAGTCCTTTTTTGGCCGGACGTACAACAATCTTGGAAGCATATCCGAGTGTAAAAATGGTGGAGTGTGCGTTATTAACAAAAAGAATCGTACGGCATGCAAAGCCTGCCGATTGCGCAAGTGTCTGATGGTTGGGATGTCGAAATCGGGCTCGAGATACGGGCGGAGGTCGAATTGGTTCAAAATACATTGTTTGCTCCAGGAACAATCGAACGGTAGTCAGGGTGGCGGTGGGCCAGGTGGTCCTTTTGGGACGGGTTTCCTTCCGGGTTTTCTGCCTCCTTCCCAGTCTCATTCTCATCAAGGAGCTGGCATTTACGGTGTCGAAGGCAAGGACAGAGCTTCGCCGAGTCAAGAGGACTTGGCGCTGCAGTCGCATCTTCTTCACGTGGCGATATTGAAGCAGGAACGTGAACGCGGCAACAAGTCGCCTCACCCTGACGATGTTGCCCTTCAAAATCAACTGAGACTGCTCGCTTGGCAGAAAGAGCGGGAAAGGGCCAGTCAGCAACCTCCTGGCACGCCACCGCGCGACGGCTCGCCACCGTTCGTCTACAAACACCCAGCCTCGACGTCGCCTATGTTCCCCGTAAATTTCGCCCAGGAGAAGATGGCCCTGGCGTCCAGTCCGCCCGAAGTGTTTCGCCCATTTTTGCCGGCGTACAAAAGAACCGCTGACACACCAAGCGACAGCGGTGCCTCATCCGTCGACGGCGCTGAACACGACGAGTCCCGGAGCAATTCTGCCCTGAGTTACTTCAAAGCAAGCGCCTCGCCGACCCTCTCCGAGAGGGAGTTCCCGCCGAGGAAAATCAACGCCACGGTCACCCTGACCACTAGTTATCATCCGCATCATGGCCTCGGCCTCATTTATCCACCTCCGGGTCTCGTTACTCCCGCTGCTTCCCAACACTCGCCACGAGGTGGTGACCTCCTCCTCGTCAGCCCCAGCCCCGGCGGCCTCGCCATCGAACAGGACGAACCGATCGACCTCAGCGTCAGGTCAACCCGAAACTCTCCCAGGCCCAGCAGAACCGACGACGTCGATAACTCTCCCTCACCCGTCGACGACGATCGGGACACCAATAAAAATCAGGAAACCACCACCAAGAGCAAACCTCTCGATCTTACCCTCGGCGTCAAAAGGCCTGCGGAACTTCCGCTCTCCCTCTAATCCTTTCCATTCGACCAACCGGTTTTTAATCAACAAATTACCGTCAATCGGCAACCCCTCGATTACGGAGTTTTCTCGTTTCACGTTGTCCCAGGCTTGGAACAATCAAGGACACGATTTATGTCCAACCAACCAGCCTCCATCGAAATCGTCAAGATAAAATGGCCGCTAAAGATATGTGTTCAACCTGTAAATATCGCCTGATCCACAACGAATCGCGAAACCAATTAATTTATTATTGCGAAACTAGATAGACGAAATGTTTTTATTTTCAATATGTGCTCCTCTGTTGTTTAGCGTTTTATCAATTTTTCATTATTCGAGAGAGCGAAAGAGAGAGAGAGAGAGAGAGAGAGAGAGAAAGAGAGAGAGAGAGAGTTCATTGTTTATGTATATTTTGAGCGAAAATGAATATTATATAAAAATGTATGATTATATATAAAGGAGTCGTGAATAACGAGGCCAGTAGTAAAGTGCCTTTATATATAAAAATAAACATATATATATATAAATATTTATATATGTGTATTATATTTATGAAAAAAAATATATAATAATAATAATAATAATAATAATAATAATAAATAATATTAAATAAGTTTAAATAAAATAAAATTTAAAAAATTGCCTCTCGGATGAACCGAGACGAATTTTAGGCTGTTAAGACAATCTCTAGCCAGTAAATAACGATCGTTTATCCTCCATGATTTATTTCTATGTAAACGGTTTTTTTTTCGTCGCCGATTTTCCTTGCGACGTGGACGTCGCAAAATTATTCATTTACTTTCGTCAATCATTTAAATCGAATATTGTGCGATACCTCGTTTACTATTTTCTACTTTTTCGTCCACTAGTGACTCCTTCGACTCTATATTTTTGTGCAGAAAATCTCCAAAATTTTAAATAATTATAATTATTTTGTAAATACAGATAGAAGCGTAAGAGGTGATGAAGAAACGGCCAGTACCGAGAAAAGCCAGAAAAATTAAATGATTTTTGTTTAATCGAAAAAAACAATGCATTTTTTTTTTATTTTTCTTTATTTACGATCCTTTCCACCTCCTCCTTTCGCATCCTTTGGTTACTCGGTCCCCGAGTTCTCGTCACGGAACTCCAAGTCTACAAATATATTGGAAAAGAGAAGAAAACTGTTCACCAAAGTGACACTGAAGAGGAGACCTGAATGATTCTTAATCGACGAAAATACACAGGGACGGCTATTCTTTGTGATCTTCCGGAAAAAAAATTTACGATGAAGCTCGGATCGGACTAGTCCACGGTGTAACTCTTGGATGTTAATTCTTAATCGTTTTCTCGTCTTTCTTCTCTCTCTCTCTCTCTCTCTCTCTCTCTCTCTCTCTCTCTCTCTCTCCCTTTCTGTTTCTCTGTTTCATCGATCAATGCATTTCGTATCTCGTTGCGTGTATCGTCGACTACAAAAGTTCACCCAGAAAAAAATGTCTATTCAACTTTAAGAAATTATTTTCTGTGATTTGATTATTTTTTTTTTATTTCCGATAAATAGAACACTTATTTTTCCGAATTATAGTAAAAGCAAAGCCCGAGCATGAAATTAAATAAAAAAACAATATTTTTAATGTTCTGATTCGATAATATTTTCATGAATCTGCAACCATTTGCCGGGTTGACGAGCATTTTCGGTGGAAAACTCAAGAACAATTGCAGCTCATTTGACACATTCATAAAAAAAGTAATGAAAGTGCCTCACACCGCAGACCGGAGCTGGTGAATCGACCTGGTGAAAAGTCCTTAATTCCAACAATCCGCTGTCAATTGGATCAGGGAATTCCATGAATAAATAATTTCAAAGCAACGTTTCCTCTCGAATCTCTTCATTTTATTGATCCCGCGAATCTTCGGCGTAAGTTTTGAGTGACTCTGTAGTTACGAACTCTCTTGTTCCACGAAGTATGGTCCGTTAACGGGCAGCGAAACTCGGTAACGCATCTCTTGCTCGGGGAATCACTTAAGCCGGATATAAATCACACGCAGAGAGCCGAAGAGAATGAGAAGGTAACTTTGCGATCTTACGCCTCGTGGAAAGTGCACTGCGCAGTGGCTAAATGCATCCGAGGAGTGTTGTCCAAAGTGAATTCTTCTAAACTCCGAAAGTTTATTATTCCCAGAGGATGATAATCGAGTGTAGAATAAAAAAAATCTGGCGTAAATACCGACGAACGATATAAAATGATCGATACTTTTATTCTCGATCTCTACGACAAACAAATTTGAAAAAAAAACAATTATTCATCGGAAAATCCGAACCTTGACAATGATTTAAAAATAATCAATGTGCTATTTACTCGTTTTATCGAACACAGTTAACCAACCAGATTAACAACACGGTCGCGGAAGGTTTGCTGGTTAAATGCATCGGCCGCGAGAGAGCTACCGCGATCGGGCACCATTAATCAATTGCACCAGGAAGCGCGGATTGCAAAATCATCGAGTTACGGATACCTGCCTACGCACACCGGCTGACT
>JACEOJ010000071.1:1464559-1500104 GCA_013761285.1 Campoletis sonorensis
AAAAAAAAAAAAAAAAAAAAAAAAAAAAAACAACGTTTGTTTTTATATGGAGGCAGGATCAACCCAATTATTCTGAGAAAAGTACAAGATGCAAATTATACAAAAACGTGTGGAAAGTTCTCTCGATACATACCTGAGTCTCGTAATGTCTTCTCTCTTGTTTGACTTCTGAAGCTCCACGATTTGGCAGCGTGCTTGAAGACCTGTACCGATAAGTATAGCATTCCGAGCGATCGCGAAAATGACCAAGTACCGTCAGCTCCGTACCAGGTTTCCCTAGTCCTCGAGAATCGAGGTTTTGGCCTCGCTCCATATAATTTGGAGCACTCAAACGTGACCCCAAAGCGACTCAATGGGTCAACAGCTCATTCGTGATCTTCGGAAGATTCTGGTAAGACTATGTTCCTAAATTCTTAACCTCTCACATTGTTTTTTTCGTCCACTTAACATTGCATCATTTATTGGTCTGGTTTGGGATCGATTTGTGTTAAATATTGTTCGGTAGTTATAATTAAACAATAGTTATGCCAATCTATTTAGGAGTCATAACAAAAACTGGGCTGGAATTCCTTTTCGTATTGTCTGGATTTCGCCTTCTCATACGAGAAGCTAATATGGGTGTGAATAAATCTGGATCTGGGTCCTGATCCGTGCCCTTTTTGAAACAGCATAGCAGCAGACTTGCAATGTAACCAAAAAGCATTGTCGTCACCATCCCTAAAGGTGTATACCACATGTAGGATATCCGGTAGGGATAAAAGTAATCAGCGTCTTCAGCATCCCTAGAAATGTGAAAGTTCAAAGGATCATGAAAATTAAGCGCTCCTAGATGGAAAAAAAAGCGTTGATGTACTTACATGAGAGCCAGCAACCGGTTGTCATAGAGTGCGGTGTCGACGGCCGTCAAATTGGAGCAATTGGCTACTGAAACTGAAAGTTCAGCGACTGGTGGTTTTGGCGAACCAAAAACAACCCAAACGGAGACTGCCAGGCTTAGTAGAATCCCTATAACGGATCCTGGCTCGTTGGCACTTTCGACGAATATTCCAAGACTGAAGAGGCCCAGGACGGGGCCTCCCATGGCGCCATTTATCGCCAGAGCAAGCTGCATTATGCTGCCGAGCTGGGAGGCCAAATAGGCAACTGCCAAAATTAAGAGGCCGTTGAAAGTGCCGAGAACTTTTCCAAGCAGCGAAGCTGTTGAGTCCGAGAGATCTTGACCGAATGCGCTGTACAGTGGCTTTATGTAATCCGCGACCGCGACCGCCGCCAAGGAATTGATCATCGCGGAGACCGTGCTCAGGGAAGCGCTGAACACACCGGCTATGAAGAACCCTGACAGCCCGGGTATTTGGGACATGCGGACTTTGGCGAAGTAAGGCATCACCTGGTCGAAAGAATACACCTTCCCCGAGGCAACTGGGTCGCAGTCCTTGAACCAAGCATATAGTGCCAATCCTGCCAATGACGTGACCAGAGACATGCAGACCGTCAGGGGTGCGTTGAGAAAAAGAGCCACTTGGGCTTGTCGTAGTGACCTAGCAAAAGACAAAATTCCATCACAGGTTCGTGCATCTTACGATAAAACCTGATGAATGCACTGAAATTCCAACACCCACTTGGCAGCTAGTAAACGTTGAATCGTGATCTGGTTGACTGCAAAGTTCGAAAGAAAGAAGAAAGCACCGCCGACCATGAGAGCCCAGAAGGTGTGTCTTTGAGTAGGATCCACGCTGAAACTATAGAAACCTCGGTAATGATTAATCCATGATTCTTGATCCCTGGGATGGTCATCAAGACAGTCACTTACTCTAGAAAGTCCAATCGGCCACCTTCACCCGCCTTGGTCCAAATTTCTAGAAATCCACCCTCCATGTCGTACCAGGCGACACCAACGATGCAGAAAAGTGAGGCAAACATGAGGACTCCTTGGAACACATCCGTAGCCAGAACAGCTTTCATTCCACCGATGCTCGAGTAGAAAGTGCAGATGAGGCCGATCACAAGGACACTCATCATACTCGACAGCCCAGTAGTCGCTTCCAGGGCCAGTGCCGGGGCATACAAAACCACCCCGGTGTACAAAATCATCTGGACAAAGTTCGTCAGACTCGCTACCAATCGAGCTGTCATTCCGAACCTTCTCTGCAGGTACTGCAACAAAATCATCCCAACGTCGTCAATCATCGTCTTTTCGATTGCCAGGATTCCTCGAAGGTGTTACCTCGTAAATACTCATTGTCTGCAGACGGTAAAAGACTGGAAGATATAGAAAAGCAGCGAACGGAGTACCCAGAGTAAAACCAAGATTCACCACAGTGAATTGACTTCCGTAGATGTAAACTTCACCACTGATTCCAAGCATCGCGATCGCAGACATGAAAGCCACCATCAGAGCTATTGCCAGAAGTGGAACGCTCATTGAACGATTCGCCGAGAAGTATTCCTGGGTAATTATTCATCCGACAATAATGACAATTCATCAAAGTCACTGGATACATGACTATTCATTATATTTCTTCAACATTCTTACTTCCGCTGTTTTCTGTCTTCCACCACTGAATCGATAGTAAACTCCTATCGAAGCGGAAATCGAAAGAACTATGCCGAGCACCGCGTAGTCGGGCCATTGCAGAGCTCCAGCACTTTCGTCAATGGCCTTTTATAAAAACATCAAAATTAACAAACCAAATGGTTCCATGACCAGAAACACTACTAAAACGATCCACCCAAACTTACGTCCATCCTTGACCTCCAGCAATATTTTCACTCGGTCTTAAACTACACAAATGAACGCAACCACATCCACAATTTCCACGATAAATAAGAATTCAATTTTCACTTAACACTGCACTTCATTGAATCGCGGACCAGACTCAACTGCATGTTCCGTGTCAATCCCACGTCGCGTGCCATCCGTTACATAAACTACTTTGTTTTCATATTCCACGACTTGACTCTGTCATATTTGTCACTTGGTCATGTTCCTGACGTGACTTTCATCAGTGGGTACTTACGTGACTCAGCAAGGGCGGATTTCACTAATTTCGTACACAATGACTTTTTTCACATATGATTAACGAAGAAATACACTGCTACCGAGTTTTTCAAAAGTCACGGTCCAGATCAGCAGGTTCCTAGAAAATCGAAATTCCTGATGAAAATGACACTTTTTCCGCGATCCACCATCAACGACGTTCTTTCCGGAGTAATGTAAACTAACTAAAGACTGAAATGAATATCCAAAGAGGACAGAATGATTTTAAAAAATGCAAAATATACATTAAAATGAAATAACTGGATGAAAACATTCTTACTCTCGGTTCGCGTTTCTTTGGCTCGTCCGTCCCGAAGCAGCTCCCTCTGTATGTCGTAAGTTGTACGGACGCGAGCACAGGCAGATGGCTATCCGGGCTTTTGCGCGGCGCGTCGTAAGTAAAAGAGGCTGAATAAACGGAGCGAGAAAACGAAGAGAAGGCATAGGGTGTCCTTGTCCGTGCGACCAAGTCGTACACGTACATAGGAGAGTATGAAAGGGATAACGGGAGAGGGAGAGCGAGAGAGAGAGAGAGAGAGAGAGAGAGAGAGAGAGAGGTTGGGATAAAAAGGTTAGATCGATTTTTCATAGCTAACCAAGAAAATTACATTATGGGATAGAGAAGTCTGACTGTGTGAGCGGTTTGAGGTCGGCTAACAAGCGCCAGATGCAAATCGGACGAGGGCATCCTCGCGCGTCCTCCGTACCCTGTTGGTTATGGAGCTGGCAAGTAGCACGGTTGGCTTCTATCCCGGATTATGCCGTTGGAAGATCAAGAGAGCCCAGGGTTCTCAGATTCTAAGCATCGTTCCACGGAGCTCCTCGTCTTTGTTGGCCAATTGGTAAGAAAAGGGTAAGTCAAGTGATGTGTATGCGTCACTAGGAGCTTGTGGCAGACAAAAGAAGAAGGAAAAAAGCTCGCAGCACCAAGAGAAAGTAAATTCTTCTTGATTTAGCCGGGATTCGCGAACAAGTAAGTTACAAGCTATTCGAGGGAGTAATACAGGTGATCGGAGGAAAGAATAAAATAATAATAGACAAGCGGCGAGGGAACTAAGGAGTGAAGCCGAGTGTACGAGGGAATCACGCCTACCCACGGCGTTTCGCCGATTGTCCAAGAAATAGGAATACAATTGTATTCTACTGCCTGCACCGAGTAGGACTGCATAAATTAAAGAGATGGAGAGACTCGAACCTGGAGATTTCATCTCTTCGCAGCCAGCCTACATCTTTGCCGCATGAGTTTTACCGCCGACACGTACATGTACTAAATATATGTACATATGGGCATGCCCATCCGATGGGTACTTCTCTAGTGCATTACGTGAACAAAGTACACTTTTGAATATTATTGTATTACGTCTTCTCTGTATCGCGGAAAGCAGCGATAGTGCATATTCTACGACGGTGTAAAGCAACATGGGAAAGTGTTCGGAATATCTTTAGTTTTAATAACGTTCAGAGAGTGAATTCAATGCGACGACTATTCTGCACCGAAGATTCAACGGCCAACAAAACTCGAGGATATGCTGGATGCAATATTGTACGTTAAATATACACATGTGTCGAGACGGTGTTTTAGTCATGCGCACCAAGTACTGCCTGAGAATCGAGGTCCACGCACTAGTACAATATCCGTTGGTAGAACTCGGCTCGCACCAGCCGCTACTATCTTCCGGTTCGTAGATAACTAAAACGCTTTTGACACCTCGCCTTACCGACGCATAAACCGTTCAGATACTCCGGAGGTTACTCCCAACGGTTTCACCTCGAGGCATCCTGCGGTACAGTCTCTTTCAAACGGAACCTGCTGCATAAGCTGGATTAGGTAGAACAATGGACTGTCGCTGAGAATAACTTCTGCCAAAATGGAAATTATTCCTCATAATTGCCATAATTAAAATCGATAATGATTCATGGTGTGATTATGAAGATTTTGTACGGAGTGATTTGATTACGTATGATGATTAATCATGTGTTTAGGGATGATTATGATGATGTTTGATGGTGTTATATAATGATGTATGGTGTGATATGATGACGTATGGTGTACGATGATGTTTTATGGTGTAATATGATGACATATGCTGCGGGAAGATGTTGTATGGTGTGATACTATGATGTATGGTGATAATGGTTCATGGTGTGATTATGATGATCTTGTACGGAGTGGAATGATTTCATATTATGATTAATCATGGGCTATGGTATGATTTTGATGATGTTTGATGATGTTATGTAATCATTTATGGTGTGCAATATGATGTAGGGTCTGTTAGGTATGGCGATGAATTTTTCTAGCCATCAATTATGAAAATTCCTATCTTTTTCGGAATTCAATGATTCCACAGTCATGGAAACTACAGAATAGGACGTGCCCTTTTTGTAAGAACCTGTAAACGAATTCTGCAAAATTCTCATCGAGAGTATGCAACGAGTATACTATGCTCGATTCTAAAAGCTTTGCGAGGGCATATTACTTGGTGTTTGTTGGTGTATGAGGGTCACATATATGCAGGCAGATTAAAATACGTAGGTGAAGGTGAACGCGGCCGATGGGACCTTAGCAGAGGGCGCATCCGCTCGTAAGTCGTGCGGATCGTCGATACGAATCTACCGCGACGTAATATTTAGCGGGGTTTGGTGGTGGCGAGGATGGTGTCGTCCTCGGCGCTCCCCATATGCCGCGGTGGAGGCGAGAACGTACGATCCGCGGATTTCGAGCGCCTCGCCGCGCGCAACTAACGTATAACCCTCTCGAAAGAGAGCTCGCGGGGATATAGGAAATCTTTATTTCTTACTCGCTGGTCACAGCAGACGCCAATGAGCGCACGAACCGACCTCGCCAGGCGCTAAAGTTCACGAACGTACAAGTGCTCGATTGTACGATATAAATTCGCGCCTCGCGTTAATCCTGCACCAGGTATCAGCGAGGAGCAAACGAGCTCAACTTTCACGCTTATTTCGCTAATTGGAAATACCGTGGACTAAGAAATTTCTCGACTCAAGATGTATTTCAATTTGCACAAACGCGTCTTTTATTTTCACCCGCTGAGTACAAGCTTCGAACCGACAAATTATATTTAAAAACATTCCTCATTACTGCTTACGATTGACCTAGTTTTTTTCTTCATTTATTTATTTATTTATTTTTCATTCCACGAGCTTATGAAAAATGTTAACGACTGACGATCCAACCTTTTAAAAGTTGGCCAATAAATAAATAAATATATGTTTACTTACATTTGTGTGATGTAAGAGTTGTTAAGGTCGAATGTATAACCGATCGAACTGAAAAATCGCAAACTGATCGCTTTGATCCGAGGTCGAATGTAAATAATATCAAAGAGAGAGAAAGAGAGAGAGAGAGAGAGATTCAATTAAATGCATCGCTGTAGACCAAACTCACGAGTTTTCTCCGTGAAATATGGCACGTGTTTATGCCACGAGCAGTCACTAATGCCGAGTATCCTCGTCCACCGTGACTCTTCGTCCCCGAAGAAAAGAGTGGAAAAGAAGGAGGCGGGGGGCGGGGGAAGGAGAAGCGCGTGCTGAAAGATCAGAACCCCTCGTCGACTGGACGCGATCTTTCAAGTGCCAAACAAGTAAACGTTATATGGCTTCTGAGTCCCTCGGCTCACTGGACGCCGCTTCTATACCGAACGTCGTTCTATCCGCGAGACCGCGGTAATCGCTATTTATTGCTCGATAAACAACCTCGCTGTAGGTTTATCCGTCGGTTAGACCAGAGCTCGCAACTATCGCAAGACCAAACAGACGGTGGGGCGGACCGCAACCCCAGTAGCTTTGCTCATTCCTTCAGTTTCTAGATCCAACGTCCTTAAAATTGTTATTTCACTTAATCTGAAGAAATTAACGATTCTTTAGCCCGGCAAGTGACGAAATATTGTTAATGATGATGACAATAATGATTATATTCCTTGGAAACGTAATCCATGGAGGAAAGGAACCAAAGGATGTTGGTTGAACAAATAATGCGTTTTTTTTCTTATTTTTTAATTACAATTATAATTAATTTAGCAGGAAGAAAAAGAGAAGAGTTAAGTATCGTTTTCGTTGATAAAAAAAAGAATAATTAATGAACTATGTAGACGAATTGTTTAATTTTCTGGTGACATAATTGTCATGATATTTTGAGAGGTTTGACAGTTTTTTATAACTTTTTTTCGTATTTCACCGTTTTTCTTCCTTCATTTCTCTTCAAATTGAATTCGATCGAAACTTAAGGTTACAATTAGTTCAGTCTGCAATAAAATATCGAAATCCTAATTTTCTGGTAACATTATTTATAGAAATGAAGCAGGTTGTACGATTGTGAAGAAAAAAAAAAAGTGGATGTAAGACTTTGAGGATAAGAGTTGAAAGAAACGAAGCTGAAGGGAAAGAGGAAGATCGAGGCCGACGCGGTGAAGAAGAAAAACTAGTAGCGGCCCCATAGATCTACCGGTGCACACATTCAGCCAAGTTCTCAGGCTGTTTACGATAGAGGGCGAGAGCGACGAGTTTCATCTTCTCGCTCCTTGACCCCTCGCGGGTATCTTTAACAGTCGGTCCCTTTTTTTAGCCTCGTTGTGTCTCTTTGTATCACTCGATCTTACCGATACGAGAAAAGCAGGGTGGGGGGTTTCGCTAATAAGCCGTTCTCTTTGCCGCGAGTCCGCGATCTACCGATCGTGTTTAAAGTCCTTCGCGTAACGCACCCGCGCGCTAACTAAAGCCGCTACGAAGAGTATATTCAACGCGTGTACCATCCACCGATCTGCCACTTTGTATTACACACCGTGGGCATCCGATAATTGGACGCGAATTACTATCGCCCGATTCGTTCGGTCTCTTTTTTTATGAATTGAACGACCATTGATTTTTTTTTTTTTTTTTTGACTTCTTTACAATCGTTCACACGATCTTATTAACGTGTTGCTTCCATGTTTTTATTGCTGTTTTATAAAAATACAACTTCATGAAGTCCCAATTAAGCTACAAGCGGAAATCGGTATCGAATTCTATCGATTTTTTAATTTTTAGCGATTTTAAACTTCTTTAGCCAGTTTTAGGAGATCGAATGTTTAGAATTTTTTTTAAAACCTTCTCGATTTCGATCCCAATTAAGTTACAAGCGGAAAACGGTATCGAATTCTATCGATTTTTCAATTTTTACCGATTTTAAACTTCTTCAGGCACTTTTAGGAGATCGAATATTCAGAGTTTTTTCAAAACTTTCTCGATTTCGATGCCGAGAAAGTTTCTAATGATATTTCTCGCCTGTATTTAAAGTCCAATAGATAAATAACTTTAAAAGTTTGAGAACGCGCTCGGATTCCTGTTTTTAGAGATTCACCAAGAGGATGAGCAGATTTATCTCAAAGACGATGGGCCAAATATAAACCACGTGAAAAGAGCTCTTCATCCGCGCGCGGGGAAAGCCCTCGGGGCATGAAAAGACCTTCGTCGTGATACTGACAGAGCGAGCATATAAATCGACCGATAATCCGTGTCTTCCTCGACCACATTCTCCGTTCGTATACATATTAGTAGGGCAATATAATTCCAGCAGCATGCAAATAGGCGAGATTTGTTTTTTCTTTTTTTTTTCCTTTTTTTTTCTTTTTTTTTCGTTTTCTTCTTCTGCTTCTTCTTCTCATAAGTTTGGTGTATTCATAAAATCTACTTGACGGAATAATTTCGCTATTAATCAAGACTTTTTTGGCTGAATTTGGGAGCGGCGCGCAGATAAACATGTCTCAGTGTCCGACTGTCCACCGTCTCTCTCCCTTACTTTTGCGCTTTTTCTTCTCTTGACCGCGTATAAATAATTATATTTAATCGCTCCTATACAGAGTGTCCCGAAAATCGGGTCTAACACTCACGCACCACTTTTTTCTTTCGGCTGATAAGCAAAAAGGCCAGAACTTTTATGCTGATTTTTTTTTTTTTCTTTATGTTTGATCATTGGAAACGTTTTTCCTTAAGTGAAACTTGAATTTTGTTGCTCCAGGGTTCGTGGAGTCGTTGGTAAAGAAATTGAACTCGATATTTGAGAATTTAAAATTCGTTAATTTCATTATTTTTTTCAATGAAATCTACTGTACGAAAAATTCTCAAAAAATTCAGTATGATTCTTCAAAGTGTGTTCAGTTGGTGAAAAAATTGACATTCCGATGTTCATATTGGTTCAGGGTGTAAACTGATTAATTAAAAATAATTTTTTTATTAATTAAACAAACTAAAAAAAGAACGCGGAACGATGTGAGTCTTAAACCAAAGGGTTGTTGAACGGTGCGACGTCAAACAGCGGAATTCACAAAAAAAACTTCTTCTCCAAGATTTGCGAATGTGTTAATTCTCCACAAGATAAATGTGGCTTATCAGAGAGTCTGAATGCGAATAAATAATATTTAATAGAAAAATGAGCTCTTCTCAACATTGTACGATCCGAGGAACCATAATTGAGACGTTCTCGACTCTCTGTGCTCATGATAAATTTTTTTAAATAAAAATAAAAGAATATTAAGCAAAATTATATTTGAATTTAAAATAAATTAAAATTTCTCAAATTTTAAAAATCAGCCCAATTGAATAATTTTTTATTTTTTTAATTCTCAACTTAAGTAATTTTTTAAAATAAAAATATAAAACTCTACAGTCTCTGTAAATAATTTTTTGTCGCCTAAAAATGCAAAAAGTCCAAAATTCTTCAAAAAATCAACAATTTTTACGATTCCCCGATAAAGTTTCGAAAAAACTGTCCTAAACTGAAATTTTAAGTGCTTCAAAAAATGATGTTTCAAAAACAAAGCCGATTACATAAACTCGAGTGTCGCATTTGCTGAATAATCGCTTGTTCAACTTATAGTCTAATAGATTTTTCGTAAAAACATGTACAAGTCGATAGCAGAAAGCGTTGAATTTATGAAAGCGCGTACGAGGGCGTTAGCAATTTGAAACGAAGCGACTGGTACGACACACAGGGTTCTCCCTTATATGAGCACTACAAGTAAATGGATTCGTGGGTGGATCTATACTGTTGCTATAATTGTGCACTCGGTTCTCTGAGATCTTGGCTTTTCAATGAAAAATCAATACGCCTTTGTAGACACTTTACTCCGTGTGTATAATATTCATTCATGCAATACACGTGCGTTTATATACAGGCTGTCGCAAGAATCGATTTTAAACTTGTAAACGCACCTAGATTGAGAAATTTCTGTAGTCATTATTATTCTTAAGTTATTTTTATTGGATTCATTGTCCCTGTCGATGAAATATGAGTCATTTGTTGCAATGACTGATGACGATGATGACTGAATTGATGATAAAAATGATTTGAAAAAGACTATGAGTAATTCGATGATTAAAATTAATTTATTGAAAATATTGATTAAAACAAAATAAAATTAATCGATAAACTCTGAACTTTGACTCCAGTTGGTTTAATGGGATCGCTAAATTCATCAAAATTTTGGTGCTGGAGTGAAACAAAAGGATTTGATGATGAAAATGATAAAAAAAGACTCAATTTTGAGTAATTCCATAATTAAAAGAAATTTATTGAAAATATTGAATAAAAAACAAATGAATGCAACAACAAATCCATTTTATTCTCTGACGAGAACGTAAATCAAGAAACTTTGAATTTTGACTCTAGTTGGTTTAATGGAATCGCTAAATCGATCAAAATTTCTCTCATAAAGTGAAGCGAAAGTGCGAATGAAGATAAAAATGATTAAATTTTGAGTAATTCGATAATGAGTAAATTTATTGAAAATATTGATCAAAATAAACTAAATGCAATGACGAATCCTTTGCATCCTTGCAATCCTTTGCATCCTTTGCATTCAAAGTGCGAATAAAGATAAAAATGATTTAAAAAATGACTAAATTTTGAGTAATTCGATAATAAAAGTGAATTTATTGGGAAAATATTGAATAAAATGTGAATTTAACGACACACGGTATATATTAGTTGAACGTAATACTCGCGGGCTGTTGTATCTTCGAAAAGAGGAACGGAAAGTACGTTGTCCGAGGGATCTCGTGTATATACGCGAGTAGAGCACTACTTATGAGCGTAAGTATCGGTCGAGCTCGGTGTCCCCGGTACTGTACAAGGGTATTATCTGCCTACGCGAGGTACGTGTACGTACGTTTGTGGCGGCGCGGTATAGAACACGTTAGTTGCAAGTGTATACAAGAGCGGACGAAAAGTTGAACGAGATGGTGACCGTTAATGATCTTCCCACTCGTTTCGATTCGTATGTTCAACGGACCAATTGTCCACCCCCTTAAGCCCCTTGTCACTGATATCGGCGTGTTCGTAAAGGTAAACCATAAACCATGTGGATTTGATTAACTGCGAGAGGTTGTATCAAGAAATCTGACAAAAAGAAGTCAAAAAAGAGGCGGATTCGTTGAAAAAAATCGAAATTATTAAATTTTTTTTTCGTAATTTTGAGAAAATTTGCAAAAATTACAAGGTCTTGTAATAGATTTTATCAAAATTCTCATAAAATGGAAGAAATTTGAAGGATATTAAAAAAAAAAAAAACTTTAAATTTTACTTTCGATGAAACGGAATCGTTTTTTCCGTAGAATTGATCGGGATCGAGATATCGAAACAGCAGGAAATCGAAATCGTAGCGTTATCGCGTCTACAAAGATTTTTATTATGAAAGAAGAAGGGGTCAGGGTCGAGTCTTTTAAGAGTTAACCCTTTCTCGATTCTTATCCGATTAACGGGGCAATTAAAAAGAAGGCGAGGGACGATTTGTTGAAACGAATATTGTACGTCGAGAGACGCGACTAGTTTAGGTCGAAAGCAAAGCACAAACCGGGCGTGCGACTGGGACCAATCGAATCGGTAACAAACGATTCGAGATACGGTCAAAAAGCATTCTCCCTACGACTCGCTCGAGAAATCTATGGAAAAACTTATCCTCGGGATACAGTATTTATATTGGTCCATGTATAAATGCATTTTCTCTCTCTCTCTCTCTCTCTCTCTCTCTCTCTTTCTCTCTCTCACTCTCTCTCTCTCTCTCTCTCTCTTTTTCTTTACCTTCCGCGACCACACACGTTTATGGGAGCTCAGTTCAAACTCATCCGCTCTTTCGACCTAAACCACGAACGCGCGGCCTCCTCGAAGCTAATGTTTCTTTTAAGTGCGAACACAAATTGTAACTGAGACGATCTGGAGCCGGTCGAAAAATAAAGAGTCACCATACTTCTTCACCCTTACGATAATATTTGTATACTCGCGAGAACGTCCCGCTCTTCTGTATTTTCTCATCCCGAACAACGACGTCTCGCCGCCGCGCGCGCAGATCAAATTTCGAAAGTCGTACATTCGCCTTCACGATTATCACAGGGAGCTGAGCAGATTCTCGTGGAACCCTCTGGACATAATATTCCTACATTTCTACCCCAAACTCCTCGACCTGTAAGATTCATTTTTATTCAAATTGTTATCGCCCTTCTGCCAGCTTCCGGATACCCCGATATCCGATTCCGATCATACGTCAACTTGATCGTTTGAACATAAAACCTTGAGCTTTAAGGAGTTTTGTTACAAGTGACCAAATGTAACCATTTTATTCAAATTTCTACAATACGTTCTTTGACTTATCCTCAATATGTCCTCCAAGTTTCAAAACGATTGTCTACACCGTTTCCACAAAATTCTCAAATGAAAAGTCACTTTTCAACACAGAGACATGCCCACGCTATCCCTAAACTTCAGTTTTGTGCATGAAACAATACGAAAAAATGTAAAAAAGGTTATAAAAAACTGTCAAACGACTGAAAATATCGTTACTATTATGTCGCCAGAAAATGACATAATTCGTCTACATCGTTTATTAATTATGAATTTTAATCCATTAAAAATTCAAACTTCAAACGCTGAAGATCCTCTGTTATCAGTTTTTTAATCATTTCAGGTCGAAAAATTAAGATTTTTTTCTCTAATGAAGATTTTCTAAATAAAATCGACTCCTAGTTGTCGTAGAATCTCATCGATACGATGACATTTGTGTATAATGCATCGTTAAAGAATTGCATTGAAAAAAAAGAGCAAAATAAAAGAGAGAGAGAGAGAGAGAGAAAGAGATCGCGAAGAGTTGGAAAAAGAAGAAGAAGAAGAAGAAGAAGAAGAAGAAGAAGCGGAGGAAAGAGAAAAGAGAAATAACTTGATCGTCCGCGCGCGCATCGAGAAAGATGAGACGCTTTAAATATTTGTACCGTAAATCGATGATGTTCATGATCGTGTAATTATACTCGAATTGCGAGAGATCTTCGCGGTGTTTCCATATTAATACTCGCGAGGCCGGTTTCTTTATTTATACATGAGTATTACACGGACATATGTATATTTTATAAGTGTGTGGAAAGACGCGAAACGACGTCTGGTTCTCGCTTGGTAGGCATGTATGAAGATAATTGATCGTGGAACTCTATTAGCATCTCATTTTCGCGAAGTCTCTCTGCTCTTCGTTGTTGGTCTGGGGCAAAATATAAATAAAATGAGTTTAAATAAATGTTCTTTCTTTATTTTCCACGATGAATGTCTTTTCGATCGAATTCCAAAGAAAAAGAACAATTTTCCGGGGAGCAATGGTTGGAAAATCATTTTTTTTTCCATGATCGCAACAGAACCAAAGAATTGACGTGGTTTTTTGAACAAAAAAGATGTTCAAAGTGTTGTTCTTGTTTTTTTTTTCTTTTTTCCTTATTTTCTTGAAAGAAAGCTAGACTCTGACGATGGACGTGGTGAGATAAAGATGGAAGGATAAGTGACGAGTTGCGCGAGGAAGAGGAAAAGAGGGTGACGGCTGAGGCGGAGAGGAGGGGCATAAATAAATCTCTGCGAGATATGATCCCGAGGGCAAATTCCTGACTAACGAGTAATTTCTGTTTAGCATTGAAATATAGTGTGTACTCGATCCAATTGCTGAGACAGTAAGAGAAAGATTAAGGGAGAAAGAGAGAGAGAGAGAAAAAGGAAGAGACGATTGGTACGTGATAATTTAGTGCACGATTAACATTACACATTGTCCGCGTAATTAGTCACGATCTCGTATAGCTACCATCACAAATACACAAACGTTTGTATATGTCATATGTACACACATATAAATATATATATATTTAGATTTTCATTAATACTCGGATGATCCGGATTGCTATCAACAGAGCACTTTCTATTCGTCCCTCGCGGATCGTTGCAAACACGCGAAACGTGCGCTACCGTTATACCCGCTGTCATCGTAAATGTTTTATTTTTTGTGACCCAAATTGTTACGTCGCGTTATATACTTTGAGAGAGAGAGAGAGAGAAAAAAAGAGAGAGAGAGATCAAAATTACGTAGCATTTCATTTGATGAAGAAAATTCTGTCTCGTTAACCACGAACCTTGGCGAACAATCGAGATTTTGAAGAGACTGTTGTTTTTTTAAGGATTTTTTAATTAATGAACTAATTTTTGTGGATTTTTTGAATTTTATAAATTTTTACGATGCAGTCAATAACTGAGTAATGGACAATCGCACACACACATATATATATATTTTTTTTTAAATGTTTATGGTGATATAGATATGGGAAAATGTGGATAGAAAAAGAAAAGAGATGATCGTGAGGCAACTCTCGGTCCCCTCTGACCCGCGGTTCTATGGCAAGCGACTCTGTGTACGTATAAGAAGCGCGGTGGCTGATTTATGGTCTCGAACAAGTCCGCCGCGTCGCGGATCGCGAATCGCGGCCGCTCGCAACAGATCTTCTTCCGCTCGCCTCACCAGCCGATCCCGGCGAAAGCTACTCTTCGTATACCTCGTTCCTGGAGATTTCCCTATTCCTCCTCCCAGTCCCCTCTGGTCTAGTCCTTTTTACTCGTGAAACGTACCAACCGATGAAGGAAAATGGAAAAAAAAAAAAAAAAATTTAGTTCGAACGGTAAAATTCGATTTTTTAACTTTCGAAATCGAATTTCGTTTTTCAAAACATTGACAGATCAAAAAGGGTTTCATACATTTAATTATTAATAATCACAGTCTTATTAAATAATTCGATAATTAATCAAGAAAATGTTAAAAATAAAAATTTGATTCGATTTCGATAAGTAATAAAGAAAATGCAAATAATCGTGACAACTCATTGAATTTTAATGAATCGAAAAAACGTAAAGATAACGAAGACAAAAAAAAATGCAATTTCTTCAGATTTTCTCTCGAAGGTCAAAAGGGCTGTAAAGCTTGCGGTATGAATTTGATCTCACGACAGAGTGGAGTTCCGTACTGTAATAGTCATCTCCTATGCACATGCACTTCCGCAATGAACTGACTCTCGTGTTTCATCTCTTCTCTCTCTCTCTCTCTTTTTCTCTGTATGTTTTTTTATTTTTTTTTGTCTTGTTGGTTTTTTACTCGGAGGGATTTATGCTACACGCGGTAGCTCTACGCGTATCCCGCGAGCGAGTTTACATTAATGTATGAGGGCAATCGTAAAAGTTGATGTGTACATACGTCTCGATCTGGACCGTCGAAGGAGGCGCACGATCGCGGCTCGACCCGAGACATTTTCTCGTTTGACTAAAAAAATTCGCTACATGCTTCTCTCCTTCTGTCCATTCTACACTGTACACACGGATATGAAGGGGAACATGGGGCAAAGTGGGCCCCACAAGGAATTAAGCTAGATGTATCGGTTTGCACATGATCTTGATACTACTTTCGTATCCCAAAATTGATTTGTCGGGCTTATTTTCGATTTGGTAAAAAAAAAAAAAAAATATGGGGCAAAATGGACCCCTCTTAAAAAAATGCTCTTTCGACGATTCTAATTAATTTACACACTTGTTCATCGACATCGGGGGAAATTTGGGTTTCGTGAAAAATAATGAAAAATGGGGCTGTGGGCCCTGCCTCGCGAGAAATATCTTAGGGTCCAATTCATCTCTTTTCTTTGTTGGTCAAAATAAAATAAACTTCTTTCAACAGTTCGTGCATTGATTGCTACCCTCAGCTTCTTCTAATTACAAGTTTCACGGAAGATGGCGAAATTTTTAACTTTTTTTTTCAAGGACTTGCACGTTATCAGGTTATTATCTCAAATTCATCATTCAATGGCGTAGAGAAACTTGTAGGAATTTTCATGGAAACATAATCTGAGTTTGGAAAAAGATTGTGAAAATTTGATCTCCCTTCATTTTTGGGAGAGCCCACTTTGCCCCAAAAATATAAAATTTTGGCTAGCTGTGCCCAAGGGGTCCATTTTGCCCCATGTTCCCCTATACATATGTACATAGAAGATCTACGAATCGCAATAAGCTACAGACTCTCAGATCGAATATCTGTTACGGAACTCTAGCTAAGAGATCGGGCTAATGGAAAACATTTTTTTCTCATTTTTTTTTTTGTTTTTTTTTTTTTTTTACAAGTAAATATCGTCGATATCGAGAAACAACTGTGTTTCATCCCTTACAATATAACCTGAGACTATTCCCAATTGTTTTTTTTTTTTTTTCATCGTTGTAAACATAAAGCGACGAATAAATATTGTTAAATAATATTTTTTTTTTTTTTTAAGTGTCAATTCAATTGATTTTTTATTTTTAAGCAAATAAGATGATAATTCATATAATTAATGACGATAATTTAACACAGGATTGACATAAATAATAGACGAAAATAGTAAATCATCGAATGTCGATGAATTGCATTGCACAAAATGAATAATGCGGAGATAATATACGAAGCGTAGTAATACGTTAAAATTTAGTTACGGTTAAAATTTAATGATACGAGTATATGTACAGACAGATAATTGATTTCCCTCGTCATCGATGACCTCGCGTGTCCTTTGAGTCGATTCATCGTATGAGAAAAATCGTATTAATAACTGACAAAAGTCATCGAGATGAATCTCATATCGTTGCTGCATCTTCTCACAACTGTCTATAAATCTACATCCTTACCTTTTATTTATTTTGCATTTTTTTTTTTATTCCATCGTCTGTATTTATCGAGATCTCTCTCTCTCTCTCTCTCTCTCTCTCTCTTTCTCTCTCTCTCACTTCGTATCTACGTCCAAACGACTGGAGCGCAATTATTCGAGCAGGAACTAGTTATTCTAATATGAGTCATTAATACGAGAGCCACGTTGCGAAGAGCGATCGTAAAATAATTCAGGCACACGGGGTGAGGTCATCATCTCTCGGCTCTCTCTCCCACAACATCTTATAAATAAATACGTTGCGGGTATTTATATATTATATACATATATATATATATATATAAATATATAAAACATTGTTAAAGATACAACTGAAGGAAGAAATCACAAGGTTGTGTGAGAAACGATGAAACGCTCTTTCGTAATTACGAAGTGCAGCAGAAAACGTTCATATATGCGACGCTATATAACACGAGCGCAAATGCGCCAGTCTCTATCGGAGAATGAAAAAAAAAAAGAAAAAAAAAAGGGTATTAGGAAAAAATAAAAATAAAAGCGGAGATAAGGCCGAACAAATTCTCTGGCGTGGGAACGAATTTTCCATTTTCACTGAATCCTAATGTAATTGTAGATCGAATGGTACAAAAATAGCCGAAAATTTTGATTCCGAAGAGAAAAAAAATTGCAAATTTACTTTTTGTTCTTGTATTTTATGTTTTTTTTTTTAATTGTTTGGACGATAAAAACGACACGATGGCAAGGCGCGAGTATAAAAAATAAAATGGTGTGACCGCGAAATGGACCGCGGGCGTAAAAGTCCTTATAATTCAGGGAATCTTGGGAAGCGATTGGTTTATTGCCGAATGGAAGGATGAGTAGAGTAGAAAGCACCACTTAAGGGGGTAATAAAAGTAAGCGCTAGTTTCGAAGAAAAGAGGAGATGATAGCGCGCTCGATCGGGCCAACATGTATTTTCTTTCTCTTTCCCTCGCTCTCGTGGCCCGCGATGTGTGACACTCTCCTCGCGCAAGAAGTACTGGACCGCCGCGTATTGCAGCATCTTCGCTTATCGGAAGACGCGATCGTCACGGATTTAAAAGAGAGGAAGAACTCAGCCAGTTATAATAATACGAATGTGAAATAAAAAAAAATGAAAAAAAAAATGAAAAAAAAAAAAACATCGAAACGAAACGTCACGATTCAAGGATATTATCAACTCTCGTGCGCTGCGCTCATGCGTGGGAGAGATGACACGATTTTGGACGAAACTTCTGGCCAACGAAACTCCCACAATTCTCAACTTTTCAATCCACCGACTCGCTCGCGACACTCTACTATCTTATAAAACAGACACTAAATGCTTCTTTTTCAATAAAATATATGATTTTTTTTTTCTTCTTCTTTTTCTCTCTCTTTAATGCTCTTACAATATTTATGCTAGTTTTTTTTTTTTTTTTTAGTCCTCCTGAAATCTCTCAACGACCTGACTTAATGGAGGATAAAGAAATACAAATTTACGAATTCGAAAGATCGAGATTTAACGTCAAATATCGTGAAAAAAAAAAAAAAAAAAAAAAAAACATCTTTACCATTTTGTTTCGATTTTTTCCTCATCGAAATTCAACCGTGACACATCAATTTCGAAGACATTTCGTTTATTCGAAAGTCTAAATAAGATTACTTTTAAAATAGACTGGAAAAATGTTAATCAGATATTAACGTCTCGTAAATATCGTTGCAATTACACTAAATTGTTCCATCTTTTTTTTTTTCCTTTTTTTTTTGGTGCTTTGAAATATTGTTGTTTGCGGATTTGTTTCTTACTCATTTTTTGACGCATCATTCGAAAGTTAAATCAAAACACGTACTGGACTGCTATTAACGACCCGACGCACTTACGCCACTACTCGGGAACACGAATGCAACATGCAAGTCAAGCCAAAGCACTAGGATTGGTAGCAGGTGGTAGAATCAACCGCATGAAAGTCGCGACCTGACATTTCGCTGCTGGTGCCTTCGTCCGCGTCGGTCGCCTCTTGTAACAACACAAGAGAGAGAGAGAGAGAGAGAAATCTACTGCATTGAGAAAATTCCGTGCAAATCTGGGGATCGACGTTCCGATCGAAAAAATTAACGTTTTATTAGAATTTTTGATGCTTCTTCGAAACGTCACTTGTGGGATGTCAAAATGTAAAATTTTATGGAGAAATTATATCGTGAAAGATTTTCATGATTTATTATATTATTGAGTAAAATAATTATGTTAAATAATAAATGTTGTAATTGATTAATTGAGAATTAATAAATAATAGTTAATAATTACCAAATTAATAATTTTGTTATTTTGTTTTTCCAACGTCACTGAATGTGACTTAAGACACAAAAAAAATGGTGAATCTGTGAGAAATATATTTTTTGTTGGATTAATTTAACAAAGACGAGAAAAAAAAAAGGTTCGCATACCGATGTTTTTGTTTTGTTTTTTCCGCGCCGTAGGCACATTATCGGATCGCGAGCGTTAAATTCGAAGGGGAAAATGGCGATCGCGAGCACGAAGACGCAAGAGGAGACCGCGGTCCTTGCGAGAGAGGCATTTTACTTCTCTCGGATCGGGGGCCCGTCAACTGACCTTTTGCCGGTCCCGCAAAGACCGATCGAGAAAAGAGGGATGGACCGGTATCTCGCTCCCGCAATTCGAAGCGCATTTTGCCGCCTGCGGGGGTTCGTCGAACGCGCTCGCTCGCACTACGAAGCCTTGCTCGACTTTCCCCACTAATATTTATTTCCTCTTAATATACCAGCCATTTTATTTATTTGTATATATTTATATTTCGTACGCAAATATCTTCCAACATTCGTTGCGCTGTACAATTTATTATCATTTTTATTCCACCTCCTATTTTTCATCAATTTATTTTATTTTAAGGGCTTCACATTAAAACTTGAATAATTCAATTTTTTAAAATATTTACTTTCGAAAATATCGCCATTTAGATATAATTTATGAAAAAAAAAAATGCCAGGAATCGACGACATACTGCTCTGCGAAAAAATACTAATGAGAACCAATAAACACTGTTCAAAAATCACGCTAATTAAGTTTTCATGAGTCTCACAACTTTTTTCGTAAGTAATAATTAATAAAACTTCTGATACACACAG
Organism: Campoletis sonorensis; assembly: GCA_013761285.1. Classification (NCBI taxonomy): domain Eukaryota; kingdom Metazoa; phylum Arthropoda; class Insecta; order Hymenoptera; family Ichneumonidae; genus Campoletis; species Campoletis sonorensis. The sequence goes on from JACEOJ010000071.1 coordinate 1,484,724, forward strand.
AAACTTTTAACTTCTGATACACCACAAAATTCTTCGTCAGTAAAAATTAATAATTACTTCTGATATTTATAATCACCAATAAAAAATTGATTTAAAAGAATCAGTCCACGAATAATACTGAATTGTGCTTTTTTTTACTGTTAATTAATTAATTAACATTTCCGTTACTTATGATCGTCTATAAAAAAAATTCTATCAAGTGTAAATACTCGATACTCCGTTCACCAAAAGAGGCGACGAAAAACTGAAAATTTTAATGTTTTTAATGATTCTATTTTTTTTTTAATTTTTCTGTCAATTATATTTATTCATTTGAAATCGTAACTTGAAGACAAGTTCATTAGTGACAAAATTTTAGTGAAATCACCAACGAAATCATTGTTGGAATCTCGGGTTGAGATTATTGAAGAAAAAACTAGTGATCTAGTGACGTCACTAACGAAATCACTAAAAAAATCACTAAAATAGTCAACGTCACCTTATGTTCCTATTTTTTCTTCACCATAACAAAGTTAATCCTATTTTTAACAACTTTAGGTGCACGTAAACCCTTAATGACCTACTTTCCACCACGTTACAGAGACTTTAGCGTAAATAATGTGTTTTTTAAATCTTCAATTCCGTAAAGTGTGCGTGCGTTTGGATATTTACGATTTTGATGAATCTTACGATAGCGATGATCGATAAATCAGTGAATATATAAAAATGCATCAATTGAATGGCTTATGAACGAGGGACCAGTTGAACCGCGGATCAGCTCACGGTCGTGTTACGAGAAAATAACTTTTGTTACGAGTGCGCAGCCTCCAAAACAGCTTCGTACACAAAAGAAAAAAATTAAAATAAAAAAAAAAAAAAAAATACGTGTATGGATAAGTTATTAATTCTTTTGAAGAAGATTTCGTCTTGAATCGTTCTTAACAAGCGGACTGATCTTTTGAAGCGTTGAGCATCAGGAATAAACGGCGAGGTGAAGAAGGGGATGGAATGAGAACGCGTGAAAGTTGTTAAGATTCGCCAAAAATCCACTATAAATTGAATTAATGTGCGATCCACCGCCGCCCACGCGCGGCCAATTTCATCCGAAAGAGGAACGCGGGCGTCGATTAACGGGAATCACTGGAGTAAAATGTCAAGTATTCGCGAGCGTCAAGAGTCTTTTTAATTTGCGAATTAAATTTATCAGATCGGCGCGGGTTCGCGTGCGTATCAAAGTCGAAGCGAACGATTAACCGTTCGCTATTCCGTATTGTTATCACTGCGTTTTTTTTTTGTTTACATGTTTTTGGAGAATAAAATATTATAAAAATAAATAATTAAAGAAAAAAAAAAACAATAAAAAAATGGTGGATGCAGAGTCAATTAAATTCTGCAAACGGATTAAGATTTCTTTCGCGAATATATTCAAACTGCCGACGACTAATTGAACAATTTATAAAATGAGAATAGCTCGCGCGTGATTATCGATCCGCGAGTCTCTCTCGAAATTACGTAATTTCAAATCCTCGCACCAGATTCGCAACTCGCGTTCGTCGTATCGTGTTTCAATGTCGTTGCAAATTACGGCAAAAGAAAAATAAATAAAATATAAAATATAAAAAAATATAAAGAAATATAAAAAAATAAAAAAACAACGCGATGATCAAGCCGCGCGTCCTGTGGCTCTCGAGCGAAATCGTTTCTGGCACGCAAGCGATTAAACTGCTTTTTCTCACTGGAAATCGGTTATTTCATTTGAGCACTTATGACTGCGTGCGTGCCTTATCGATTTCGACATTTTATTAGTTATACGAGAGAATTCAACATCATCATCATCCAACGGTATCATCGTTATAGTTACCGAAAAAAAATCTACATATGAAAAACAAGAATAAAAAACGGAAAAATAAAAAAATGCAACACGCGTAATAGTTTTGCACGCGTTCTTCCGAACGTATAGGGCAAGGCTGACCGGCTGACAGACTCCTGTCATGCGATATCACCATTTGTATGCGAATTATACCATATCGCGCCGCAATTTATAAATTTATCCTTCGCTTTACCACGCACCGACACGCGGCCCATCCATAAATATGATCCAACAAGTTCGAGTGTCAGATCTTCCATCACTTAAACAACATCTTCGCAAACTCATCACCATCGCGTTATTTCCGATCGAATATTATATTTAAACTAAAAACTTCAAATCACGGCCATTTTTTTCGAATTTTTTATCAATCGAGATGTCAATTATCGAGAACATTTTTTAGTGGATAAAGAAGTTTCGGTACAAGGGACTAAATGTAACCATTTCATTCGAATTTCTACAGTACCTTCTTTGACTCAACCTCAATATTTCCTCCGAGTTTCAAAACGATTGTCTACACCGTTTCCACAAAATTATCAAATGAAAAGAAATTTTGTTATCCTCAATAACTCCTTGCCGAAGTTATTGAGGATCGAATTGTACGAGTTCCATTTACGAGCAGCTTTACTCCGTGTTCTTCGTTGGTGGTTTATGTCGATCGTGTGTTTGCGCCTGACGCGGAGTACAATTGCAGCCGCAATTGCGGTGAATCTCGCCCGAGCTCGACGAGCTCCTTTTCGAACATTTTTATTTTTTATTAATTTTTTTATTAGTTAATTCGTGACTAAAATTGAAACAATTTTTCCGGAGCGGAAATTGATTCGATGGGTCATTGATTATATAAAAAAATGTTTATTTTTATTATAACGACAATCCGTATGAAACAGTGAATAACAATTGTTTGTAAAATCAATTCAAATTAATGGACTCACGATTAATTTGTTGATCGTTAACATTTTTTTAACATGAAACAGTAACGGGAAATCATTCGATATTTTCCACGTTATATTAAAGAAGCATCGCTGACCACGAGCCGCTCTTGTTCGCGTTCTCATTAACTCGAGGTCGTGCTTAGTTTCTAATTATCGGTTTGCCGCGCGCGGCACGGCGACTCTCATCGGCGCGGCTCGTCCATCAAAGCGCCGAGCGCACTCTCCCCATTGTATATACCAAACGCATTGTTGAAAAAAAAAAGGAGAATATAAAATATCGCGTTTCCTCGAGAATTCCGGAACGAAAAAACTCTCGCCGCGAGGGTACTTGAACTTTGATAGAAATTCCAATAGCACTAAACCGGCTAATCCAATGTCGGACTTCACTTTTTCTTTATGCACACTTTCATCGAAAAATCATTGTCACGATATCAAACATTCACGAAGTCCGAATTAAGGAGTTTTGGTCCAAGTCATACAAACTTATGGTTCAGCTTATCTTTAGGGAGAATCAGGGGGGAAATTTTTATTGTTCTCAAGCAAAGTGCTTACTTCCCACAACAAAATTTCGTATAAAAATTACATGATTACAGAAAAATTGATCGTTTCCATTGACAAAAAAATGAATAATTAATAAACAAAGTAGACGAATTATTTCATTTTCTGGTGACATAATTTTAATGACATTTTGAGTGGTTTGACAGTTTTTTATAACCTTTTTTTACATTTTTTCGTATTGTTTCATGCACACAAATGAAGTTTAGGGATTGCGTAGGCATGTCTCTGTGTTAAAAAGTGACTTTTCATTTGAGAATTTTGTAGAAACGGTGTAAACAATCCTTTTGAAACTTGGAGGACATATTCAGGATAAGTCAAAGAACGTATTGTAGAAATTTAAATAAAATGATTACATTTCGTCACTTGTACCGAAATTCTTTATGGAAAATAGACGAATGGAATCTTCAAAAATAAAAAATATCTATATGTAAAGAGGATAAAGTTACGGAACGGGAATTATGAATCGTGAAACCAGGAGCCACGCGGTTTCTCAAAGTAGCAAAGACAAGGGATAACAGAAGAAGAAGAAGAAGAAAAAAGCTGCTAACCGTAATAACCAGTTAAACGTTTTGGGGGATACGGACGAGGGAACGCGAGGTTGTCTTTCGCGGCAAGGAACTACAGAGAGGAAGAGAGAAAAGTGCGCGCGCGCGAGGGCGCGCGGTATCTAAAACTAATATCGAACGAAAGCCAGCAATTGTGGTCGCACGAGAGAAGAGAACGCTATGCTCTCGCCCTCCTCCTCCTCCTCCTCCTCTTTTGACGTTCCTTCGATCCATCCTCCTCGACCTGGGGAGGATTGATGCAGCCAAGAAAGTAGCTTTCAGGAGCGATCCTCATTTCAATCGAGGTGAATCGTGAGCCTGTGGCCTACGCAAAACAACTCTTCGATTATTTATTTTCCCCTTCCCATACCTTGGAGAACTAATTTTGAATGCCATTATTATTAATCATACGCCGCTGTACCGGATATGTCTGTAGAATTCCGAGAATACTTTACTTTGTTGAAAAAAATGAAATACTTTTTTTTTATACCGTCAACTATGAATATTTATTTGATATTTAACAAAATTATCTTTTTTTTCAACAGTTTCTTTGATTCCTACAAAAAATGACAGCAAAAATCGTTGTTAAAATGACGATATTTTTTAATATTATTATTCAATCATAATTATTTGAACGTATCCAACGAAATAATCGAAATTTATCAACAAAATTGACCTCATTCATTTTTTAATTTAAAAAATCATTTTTTGGTCTAACTTTGGTTGTTTGTATCTGGGAAACAAATGGTCGTAGAGACTTAATGTTTTTTTCATTTTTTTCGAAATTTCATAGCAAAGAAAAAAGTAAGAATAAGGTTTTTAATGTTTCGTGATAGTTTCGGAGATATTGCACGAAACGTTAAAAAGTTACATTCAATGGGTTTTTTAAATATTTTTTCTCTGCATTTTGGGTGAATTCTTGATTCAATTTGGCTCTGAATTTACTAAAAAAAGAGAGTCAACTTTGTTCTCGAATTTGATTCGAATTTGAGGTCACAAAATCGAATATTTGAAGTTCAACTAAAAATGATTGTTTTTATCGAACAATTGGCTTTTGCTATAAATTATTTTTGTTGATTTTGCTCTGGCGAACGTTTTATTATTACGATCTATTGACTCGTGCAAAACGAATTGTGTTAAACGTCGATACTTCGAGAAACAATTCCAACTTTTCACATATTCCGTTCTTGTAACATTTCTCACGTTATCTTGTTTTTTTCTTAAAAGTTTTTCCTATTAATCAGAAGTTTAAGCAAGCACACGCACAGAATCGTTTGAGAATTTTCATTTTATCGTGTCTCTTAAGTCCTGTGACCAAAATAAATGGCATTCGAATGATCGTTTGGGATTATAATCATTTGAGAATGCAGAAAACATTGTTGTTTGGAAAAGAGAGAATTAGGTTTCGACCTCTTTCCAACGTCTAGTAATTTTTATTTTTTTACTGATTTGTTGTTTTTTACATTATAATGAAAATACTGAGCACCAACGATTCACTTATGTGGAAACACGTTTCGATAAATGCAAAAACTGCAAACGTCAATGATGAACTGTCAGAAATGCAACATTGAAACTTTCAATAGTTGTCCATATGATTAAAATTTTATTCTTGCTTTCAACCTCGAAAGAATCTGAATCTTTGTGATTAAGGCAATTTTTCACCTTGTCAACCTCAAAATAAGTCAATTTTTATGAATTTATTCAACAAAAAGTATTCTTTCAAAAAAAGGAAAAAAAAAACAAATGTTTTATTTATGCAGAAAAACTCTACAATAATAGAATAATCGATAAAAAATTGGGAAAATGTTGTTTCGATGTTTGCTCACGTCACTTTCAATGGTTAATTATGACTTGAATGTAATTGGTATACAAAAGAGTCATTAGTAATAGTTCGACATTAAATCTTCACGTGTATTTCCACACGAGCTTCACGATGATGCATAACGAAAGAGAAAAAAGAATAATAAGAAAAAGAAGAAGAAGAAGAAGAAGAAGAAGAAGAAAAGGGCGAGATGCCGAGACGCATTGCATGTCGATGGAGCAGCATCGAGAGCTGGATCCTGGCGCCGGCTTCAACGACCTATTCCTCGCGATTCAATCGGTCCATGCGTTTGCAAATGGAGGAGGCTTTGTACATGAATACACTGATAAAAATCTCTCTGTGTATAAAACTGAACTGCAAAATTGTGTTTGGCCGCTTTTCACGCGAGAACCACTGAACCAATTTTGATAAATCTTTGACAGGAACGAAGCCCAGGAATCAGAAAAGGTTTTCGGCCGTATTACATTCCGACAAATTATTTATTCAGGGAAGGCCAAGCGAAAATTCAATTTTTCATCATTTTTTTTACTTCAAAATTTCTCATGTTATTAAAAAAAGACTATAAATGAAAAACACTGATTACAAATTCGAAGATAATCCCAAAATGAAGAGAATCCGCGGTGGCTGGGCTCGCAGCTTCGGATGGAAAAAAAGTTCCAGTAATTTTCGTGAATTTGTTCAAATTTTGTAGATTTCTATTTTTTTGTCATTGCTCATCTCTATAAATATAAAAATTAACTGCAAAAATTCGAGAAAAAAGAAATAAAGGCATCTGGAGTATGTATGGATCGAAGTCATGAAACTTTTCTTCCAATCTACGATCTCAGGAGCTTCGTAAGGATTCGCGTAGTGTCTATTGTGACTGGCAAAAGTAGAAAAGTTATTAAATTGTCGTAGGAATTCTTTGACGAGGGATCCCCACGTCGAATCTCTTCGAAATTCTTTTAACAACATCGTTTCATTGGTGTTTAGAATAAAACAAGCAATTTTTCTGACGACGTTCGTGGCTCGTTCATTGATTCGAATCCGCGTCGAACCGGCAAGTATCTCCAACGCGAATTCCTCGAGCTCTACCCACTTTCCAGCCTCCTTTTATTCATTATGCTCGGGCGCTACTGAGAATGAGCAGAACGTTTGTGAGAAGGGATTGAAGCAGTTGCTCCTCGGCGTTGATCTTTCGCACCACAATTATACAAATACATGTTTGTGTATTGTTAGCATTGGTTTATTTCTCATGATTCTTCCGGGATAGTCGTGGGCGGATTTTGTCCGCATGGGATAATCAGCGCGAGAAACAATTCTGCGGACTTCGCGATGATTCAGGATCTTGAAGTCATTGGAATGGAGCGATATTTATTGCGGAGACAATAATTTTATTTCAATTTATCAAGACATTAATGATAATGAGATTTTGTGAGAAGAGAAATAAAAACAATAAGTTATTTGGATGATTTTGGAGAAAAAATATAAAAAATTACTCTCGATGCATCGATGACTTCTCTTCGCTCTCTGGGTGTCAATGCCTGGGGCTACCCGACGGGGTATTCCTTACGAGCTCGCACGTATTCTCTCTTTGAAGCCAACCGCCCTCAAACCTCATCGTAGATCCATTATACTCTGCATTCTCAAACTCTTCATTGAAAACTAAATCTTACTCTTTTTTCTCTCTCTCTCTCTCTCTCTCTCTCTCTCTCTTTCTCTTTCTCTCTCTCTCTCTCTCTTTCTCTTTCTTTCTTTCTCTCTCTCTCTCTCTCTCTCTACTCTTTTTCTTTCTCTTTCTGGCTTGCTTTTATGTCAGTATTGGTTCGATTTCGATAATCAAATGTGCCCGCGACTGCTAAAGTATTTTCTCGCGCTCCTAGCATCATAAATATATATATATATATATATATTTATAAATAGAAAGGCGCTGTTGTGATACGTGATGGGCGTCTACAATACGTGAATTCATATTACGTAAAATACATCGAGAGAAACGTGCGATCGAGCGAGCAAGTGAGAGAGAAAGAAAAACAAATATATTTAAAGTACTTTCTGGTTCACATTTCTTTCTTTTTGTGAAAGACAATTCATGCTCATCCATTGTTAAGGCAGTTCTATCGTGACAGTCATATCAAAAAATTGTTTTTCAGTTTTTCTCACATACAAAATGGTTTGCGGGCATAAGTTGATAAAGAAAAGTTGGTGGAAATTGACTGAAGAACAATATACTCCAAATTCAAGGTCTTCCAAGGTAATGTGTACTTGCTGCATAATTACAAAAATTGCGAACATTTTTTTCTTTAGATTTTTTTGAAAAACTGAACGTAGCTTCTTCGATGTTGCATTAAAATGTATGCGAAGCTTTAGAAGGCTTCACCATGTAGGAGCCAAAATATTTATTGATGAAAATGTAACTTTTGACACGAGCTCTTTTGAGAAACTAACGAAAATTGTGATTTTTACCAATAAATATCTAAATGTTCCGCTTGGTGAAATCTTCTAAAATTTATTGCACACGTGCGTATGACATCAAAGAAGACTTATCCAAATTTCCAAAACGATATAACGATCGAACTACCTTAAATTACTAAAAAAAAAGGATAAAAAAATCTTTGACTAAAAAAAAAGGTCGAATATTTAAAAAATGACGTACCTGCAACGAACGATTGTCGAGTAATTGGAAGCGGTCGTGAAAGAGAAGAAGAATAACCGCGAGAGAGTGAACTTCCGTGCTACGCGTTAGTCCGCGGAGAAGCGAGAGTGATCGCGAAGCTGCGTGGAATCGCTGCGCGAGGGAGGCACTGTACGGGCAACCCTCCTCACCAGCCGCTCTGTAATTTGCGCTGTTCGTGCCCGAGGGATTTGCCGCCGTTTGCTACCCCCCGAACAATCCGATTTTATTCCGGGCCCTCCTGGCTCCGGCCCCAGCCCCGCTGCCGCCGCCGCCGCGCACGTATCCGCGGAAATAAGAGACGCCGGCGCCATCATGCACCGCGAGAACAACATCTCGCTCTGGAGGAAACGGCCGTGAACGCCCGGAAGCCCTTAAAGGATAAAGCGAACAGCGAGGAGATGAGGAGATGGCGAATAAAGGAGGGTAGAGATGAAAAAAAAGAGAAAAAAAAAAAATGAAAAAGAGGACAGAGACGAAGAAACGATCGACGCCAGAGAATGGCTAACGTCTTGCGGATCCAAAGGATTCTGTATATATATACAGAAGCCATTTCTATCACTCGCAATTATCCGCCTTCTTCGCGGTAGCCGGAAATTTAATCTCGCCCGGAATATAATTCGTAGCGACGAAAAAAACAACAAAAAAAACATGAAAAACGCACGTACATATAAATATAATAAGATTTCTTCGCCCTTCCGCAGCAACTGAGGCAAATTTTCAAACCTTATTATTCGAAATCCCATTTGAATGAAACTTTTTAAAGCAACTACTTGAAAGAAATGATATTTTAAAGGTTAATTGGTGTCTATAGTCTGGAGATCGAAAAACGAGGAGAAAATGGCGGACGGAGGAAATAGAAAAATGGCGGACGGAATTAAAGATTATTCTTCTACAAAAATAATTCGTCAATCAAATAAACGTCAAAAGAATCTCTGCAAGATTCTTCATCGAATCTGCATATAAATTAAAGATTCGCGGTTTGTACCGCGTGAGAAAAATGAATGAAATGAAAAACGTAAGAAGAATGGGATTTAAAAAAGGCGTCATTGTCGCTCAAAACTTGAAGTTTCGTAATCGATCGAGGAGAAGATTGAACCGAGTGTCGTAGAGAGCATACCAATCAAAGCGCAACAATCATTTGTCAGGCAAACAAGTACCATCTGTTGATTCTACGCGGTGGTACGAAATTTCAAATCGATGTAATCTTTCAATTTATTTATCATCGATTATTGGATACTTTCGATACACCTTGTATGTATAAATTCTTCATTGGGACCCCCGGGGTTATCCGTAAATGCACCAGGGTATTACGACTACATTCGACCTCTCTCTCTCTCTCTCTCTCTTTCTCTCTCTTTCTCTTATTTCTTCTCTTTTATACACAAACATACAGCAAAGATATCTTCCGCGTCGTGTCGTCGCAAGTGTACGCCATTTCTGTACATATAACAGACGTTATTCGCGCATTTGGCTCAGCGAATACGATATTAAGGCGATAGATCGAGAAAGAGAGAGAAAGAGAGAAAGAGAGAGAGAGAGAGATCAGAAGAGACGAGATTGCCAAAGGAAAATCGCAATGAACAAGAGTTCACAAGAGTGACATTTCTATTGCCGCGTGTCTTCTTTCTTATGTTTATATATAAATGTAGTTATAGAGATGGATATACGAGACTCACAAGCGTTAACAATTCCAAGCGACGAGAAGATATTGATGGCCCAGCGAGAAAACGGGATTTATTAATCTCAACGATTAACGACGAGCATAGACGATTCTATCCAAGAAACGACGACGTACGACTCTGGGACACGAACACGACCCAGACCCTCCTTCCTACTTTGATACTCGACTTTATACTTAGCTGCGCGATATAAAAATCTCTATCTTTCTCTCTCTTTCTCTCTTTCTCTCTTTCTCTGTTTGCTACTTTCCCCGCCTGCCATCGCGTTGCTGCCGCTCAATCGTTTTCAAGTACTTCATTTCTCTTGTTATTAATGCTCCTTCGAAGACGAGATCCACAGGCTCTATCGCTTATACTTTTTTTTTCTTTTTTTTTTTTTTTTTAAGGCTTTGTGTCCAAGAGAGCTCGCGAGCTCTCTCGGTGATGATTATAGCGTCGTTAGTTACCGAGTCCTCGTGATTAACGAACTAGGAAATTATATCGAATGAGGGAGTGATTAGCGTGATAATTATGGAGCCGCTTAGTGACGGGAAAGATTGTTTTTTTATTCTCTTCCTTTCTTATACTCGTTTTTTTCTTCTTGTCCCTCCAGATTGCTTCTTCTTTTGCTTTCTCCTCGACACATTTCTTCCTCCTTTTCTCATATTGTACCGTCAATTAGACGAAACAGGCTGCCATCCGTTCGATCTCCCTTCTTTTTATGCGCCGATGTACTATTTTCAAATGATATTGATATCGGTGTCATGCCCGCTTAAGACACTTTCTCCTAATTTGATTTTTATTACTAGCCTCAACCGCCAGACCCCATTATCGCACATTAAGCGGTTCACGCTTTTCGGACCGAAGAAGAAAATGATGTTGGAGTTCATCGAGGGCTTGGATAACAACAAAAAATCGAGGAAAACCTTCTGCTCGATGGCTTCAATCTTTTCATTAAAAATGGGGCCGTTTATCCTTCCTCGAAAGTTACCGTTTCAGCGTTCAGCGTTTTCAACGCCGCATCGTTAAACGTTGAGCAATTGAAGTAAAAATAGCAAAATTCACTTATTTTCACTGATTTTTTTTTCAAACGATCGTGACACGTGGATGGAAAAATCGTTTTAACGGTGCCCTTTGCTCGTCAATGAACAACAAACTCTTGTGCAAAAGTCTCGGAGCTCGCGACCCACGTCATTGAGAAATTTTCTCACCCAACCATCGATTATTATTGCTTTATTAAATATTTTCGCAATTACCAACAACTTTTTAGTTTGATTATTCCTCGATTTTTATTTGCAGGTTTTTCTCACTTGGTTGCACGTTGTTGTGGCAACGCACCCGTCGCAGAAGCTGCGAGCTGAGCCATAAATCAACGGCGTACAATGCCAACGGGACAATTTATGCCGGCACGCAGCGACGTCTTTTCTTCTTCGTCTTCTTCTTCTTCTTCTTCTTCTTCTTCTTCTTCTTCTTCGTTAACGTGGACCAATCTCTCGACGTTTCGTTTCTTTCTTTCTCTCGTCGAAGAGAAAATATGCACCGAGTGCACCTCGAGCCCTCTCAAGACCCGGGATCCTATCGACGTTTGCGCTAAACTTGCGCAAACGCATCCATGCATTCTCGAGAAAATCCTCCGCGACGAGCTGCAACGCTTTTTTTTCTTCTTCCTATTACTTCGCTTCGATCGAAACGAGCAAAAGTGTCTTGTGGCCAACGCGTGAATAATAAATCGCCAACCAAGTTCTTCATTAACTCAAAACATTGACAATCTCGAAATGCGACTATTGCCAAACTTGGGAAAATTTAGAATTCAATCATTCGTCATCGAAGTCTTCGGCAAATTAGTTCCCCGAGTACCCACCCTCGTGGTGATCGTCCATTTCGAGTTGGAATTATTCACGAATTAACTCGTGAGAATACCGGATTTTCAATGAAATCCTGCAGCAAGGTCAAAGATTTCTTCCGATTCCATTGAATGACCTTCAAAACTCCTACAAAGCGCTCATTATCCAAAATCAGCCAAAATGAGTGACCAATGATCTGAATTGTGCGCATGATAGAGATTCGGTACAACCTACTTCTTTGGATCATTTTTCGAATGACTTCTGACTCCTAAAACCCAAGAATTCTGGAGGTTAAGACGAAGGTTCGAAGGGAAGATGAATATCTGGATCCAGCGAGTATGGTATCGATAGGAATGCATAATTTTTCGTGAAGAATACGAGCAGAGAGGTCCAGATTGGCGGGTCATCGTTCGGCCGTTGGTATGAATCCTGGCGATGTGGGATGATTGATATTCGATCGAGGGAGCAAAGTCCCTGGAGGTTGCCACAGGATTGACCAGCAGAGAGAGCGAGAGAGAGAGAGAGAGAGAGAGAGAGAGAGAGAGTAAAAGAAAGAGAAAGAGAAGGATCTCGCGTATCGAACGAAGATGAATTCGTTTTGCGCCGAGTCCTAATTGTGCGCAGTCAGTGGTCCACAGAGGGAGAGAGAGAGGAAGGGAGCGAGGCTACGAGATCAGGAGGCAGTTCGAGGCGAGATGAAAATGCCTCCACCTGCGCGGGGCGGCCATTGGGCAGTATAAAGTGCGGCATAAACGAAGCGAGATTGGACAGAATGACCCCGACGACCCCCTATCGATGATTCCGAGTCGACATCGATCCTCGTCAATCATTCTACTCGATGTAATTGGAAGACCTCATCGGGACAACGTTTCCACGACATAAAAAGGCGGAACGAATCATGAATCGAACACAATGCCTTTTGCTCTAACCTCAAAAAAAAAAAAAAAAAAAAAAAAAAAAAGAACGAAATAAACTTTCTTTTTACACCGAACGAGCGATCTATTGTATTAATATTGATACAAGTTCGGTTAGTCTCTATACCTGCAAGAAAAGCTGACAATGAGCATGGGTTCCTCGACTTGAATCATTAGCCACCGAACACCTCTTCAGGATGATGGACGTTTCTAAAGCTTTTTCTAGACATTCCGGGCTGTTATTACGACTTGGTTACATAACGATCGATCTCTTGGTTCTGCCGCACAATGAAAATGTATCATTAATTCTATGAGCGGCCTCTAGCCAGATTTTTCTTTCACCTTGAATGACTTTCCTGCAAGTTGCTAAGCAGTTTAAAGTTCATTGAAGCTGTTGGTCTTAACCCAGATTTGCATGAGTTCCAATGGAGGTTCCAAGAGTACTTAATACTGGAGCACATAAGATCCACCAGAGGTTTAAGATAATTGTTATTGTTAAATGACTAAAAGTGTGCCGACACCAGGTGCTGCCTCGCGCGAATGATGATCGATAGGCGCGTTCCTAGCTGACGATCGTCCGACTGATCGATCGACCGGCCGATTGTTTTAAACGATCGAACGTCACGGACGACGCCTTACCGATCATTTGCGCTGTGAGCTAGACAAGCGGCTCTCCTGTACACCCGGAAGGAAAGTTATGGAGATCTTGGCTCTTGCGATGATCTACGGATGACATCAAACACAAAAACCCATAAAAGTCTGCCCAGGACTTTTGTCTTGCAACAAAATTCACTGGAGATGATAAAAACAATGGATCAGGGTCGAATGCCCGACCAGCACGATCGAGAATCTGATTTATCCGAAGACATTAACTTGCCCATGCATCTAATGGATAATGTTGAGGCATCGGAAAAGGAATAAATAATGTAAGCAATGATCAGGTACGGGGGGCCCTGTAGCAAGGAGTCAAGGAATACCCAAATGAGGCATCGTAAAGCAAAATGGTACCATAAACGCGCCATTCCACTTGTATTACCGGCACATCGTATATACACCCATGGCTTCAGGCTCAGCCTCTGCCTTCATGTGCTTAACTCGAATCTGTATATATAAACAGACACAACACACAAATACACGGCATCCTCGTGTACATTATGTCCGGTACTTTGTGCCTCTCCTCCAGCCCGTTCGTCTCATTGCACTTCCCGTATGATCGGTGTGTGTCACTTCGATATGTACGACATCGCGTTCTCTGCTCGTAGCCCATGCCGCGCGCGGTATCTTGGGGCTTGATCTTCTCTCGCCTGGTTCTCTCGTGCGAGATGTACACGAGAGCTCGCGTCGTCGGGAGACCAATCCACATGCGGCTGCTATAGCTAAATAACCAAGAGGCATGCACACACATAGACGCGCCAAATCCACGTCCTGTAACTCGGTCACACAGTATATTTTATTAGCGCGATTAAAGCGTACGTAATCCTGGAGCTTATCTGGAATAAAATCTGGCGGCCACTCTCGGCATTTTCTCGTTTTGTACACTCGCCACCAAAAGTTATGGTCGGAAGGTGGAAACGCTTTGATTCCATGGCCGTTTGGTGCTTATTTCGGGAATTGGTGACAATATGGACCCCTCCGTCCATGGGGAAACCACTGTTTTCGGGATCCCCAGGACCCAGGCCTTCGGGTTTCTTTGTCTGGCGTTCAAAAGTTTTGTTGAACTCGACTTTTGAAGTGACCTCTATACGTACCTGCTCTTTTTGTAAGTACACACGCTGCCTGCTAAGGGTAAATATAGTTATACATCACGATTTCCTCGTTCCGTACCCCTCCGCCTCTGGCTCGGCGTTAATTCACGAGGCTTTGATTCCCGCGCCGAGAAACATGTCGCTAATTTTTCAAAGCCACATCGTATTAAGTAGACTCTTGTATAAGGAATACGATATCTTTTCTAAATCATTCTCGGTCAACTGATAAAACACAGAGCTTCGAGCAAAGTGCTTACTAGCTCTGTTCTTAAGAATAGAATGAAAAAAAGGGAATATTCGGTTGGGTGACTTTTGAAATGGAATAAAAGCCGTAGATCATCCGCGAGTATTGACAGACGTTAACGAATGATATTTCACATGACGCGCGGAGCCTCTTTCCACATCATTAACATATTAAACTCGTTTGTAACTACAAATTGAGTTACCCCCGTGTTCAACGATGCTCGCGAGTCCCTTTGAGCCTTTTACCCTCGCCTTATACCCTCTCCTTACAAACTGCGCAGATATAAATCTCGAAGCAGCACACAAGTGTCGGTAAACGAGAATAAATCGATTGGCCGAACGATCGAATGCAGGGATCGAAGATCCGAGGGCAAATTTTCCGTCCTTCATAACTCAAGCCTCGAATGATCTCGCTGACGAGATATACAGCCGTTTTACAGGTGTCCAGGAATCCTCCGATGTTTCTGACCGCTGCGCGAACCATTTTTTCTCTTGTTTTCTCGCCTGCATGGATCTGATCCCAGAAACTAAGAAAATGGGGTAATATGGACCACCAGTTTTCTTAAATCGTGTGAAACGGGGTATATGGACCACCAGTTTTCTTAAATCGTGTAAAAC
>JACEOJ010000071.1:1504937-1509937 GCA_013761285.1 Campoletis sonorensis
AGAGAGAGAGAGAGAGAGAGAGAGAGAGAGAGAGAGAGAGAGAGAGATTGCGTTGGACAAAGATTATTCCGAGCAGCAGTGTAAGTTTAAAACGAGGAACGACTTTAAGTTGCTCGTTTATCGCAGCTTTCTTCATCCTCATCACACGGAAATTAGCTCTTTGATTTTTACCTCACGATCAACCACATGCACTAACGTTTTAATACTTCTTGGCGCAACATTCTCAAATAAACTTATTCATCGCTTAAATTTGCGAATTTATCGGATAAACTTTCTGTTATTGGATGTCGAACCGAACGACTCTGCTTCTCGTCCTTTTTTTCTGTACACTCCTGCTTTCTTTTTTTTTTCTTTTTTCTTTTTTTTTTATTATTTCGCACAATATTTCGCAGCTCCAACTATTAAATGCTCTTCCCAGCAGCACCCAACATGATGCTGCATATTGGTCCACCGTTTTATGTCCCGTGAACTTTCTATCCTCGAGCGTTTTGACCTCTCCCCGCGGTCATTATATCTACGAATAAACTCTAAACGTTCTCCCTGCGATTCCGTCCTTTCTTTTTATTTTCATTGACGTCCCAAATTCTTGGCTTAATTAATTATTTGCATTTTATCTGAATATTCTTCAAAGTATAAAATCCTGGAGACTTTTTAATTTTCTTGGAAAATGAAACTGCAAACGGCACCCTGATGCACTTTGATATTTTAATTATCCATCGATTTTTTTCGGTCAACGAAAATCTTTTGGAAAAATGGTGAAGGGTCGCGATGATAAAAAGACAACGATCAAGATTTATGAGTGAAAAATCGATCGGGGATTCAATTCACGACAAAATCCCTGAGGATCCATCTATTTATCTCGCGTCAGATCCCATTCTTTGGGATCCTTGCAAAATTGTATGTAGAGGCTGCGAAGAGAACGAGGAGGACGGAACGGCGAACGGTATAATTTAACAATTTTTCATCGCCCTGAACGAGATTTTATCGTGTCGTTGGAAGTGCTTGAGGGAATAAACGATCTTTCTTCGGCATCGTAATAGCTCTCTAATTTGTTTTTATAACAATAAATAACATGGAATAAATGTATAAATAAATAAATAGTGTATCGAAAATTGTGTTATATTTTAGTAACCAGCGGCGGGAGGAGGGGGCGGGGGGGAGGGGTGGAATAAAAAAAATAAAAATTGTTGAGTTTAAGCTGAACGTTGGGAACCACTGTTCCGTGTCTGCGACCCATGACCCTTCGCCCACACGAGAACGCAATCCACTGGCCCTGCTCGATTCACCGTCTCCGCTGCCGCCGCCGAGCTGCACTCCCGATGCACCGGCTGCATAGGCCGCATCCTTGCTGCACGCCGAGATGAGAGGATTTATTCTCTCTAGCGCCAAGAGAGTCCCTCCGCGCGCGCGAACCTCGTTCTTGCACACCGCACAACACCGTACCGTGAAAGATCCACCGAGACGAGAAACTAAAGAGTTTGTGTGACCGAGGATCGGGCAGCAGACGTCGCGGCGTTGGTCGCTGGGAGGTCGAAGATGTGCAGAATCTCGATGCGTAGCGATTTGGTGAAAAAGAATCTCTGCCGCGGCCCATTTTCCCGGCAAAAAGTGAATTTTCCTGATGATTTAGCTGATAAAAATGCGTTTGTTCTGTTTGTGCTTTGAGGAAGAAGAAAAAAGGCGAATAAACATGGAAATAACGATGATGTGGGGCAATATGGACCCCTAAAAATAAAAGAGCGGACGATATTGCGTTGTGAGAACGGCGCAAAAGGCGTCCGTTGCGCACAGGCGCGCGCGCAACGTCCGTGAATTACGAGTGACCCCATAAATCGCCGTTGGGTCACTCAGTAATTGGCGGGGCCCCAATTCTCGCACCCAATCAACCCGCCACTTCTGATGTACGATGACGTAACGCATTACCCAGGGAATTTACGCGGGAAAATTAGAGCCCGCGCCTCATCCTCTTTTTTGCTCTCGCTGCTTCGTTCAATCGCGAATCTACCGTCTCGCGACGCCCAGAGAAAACGAGGCGAACAACTCCTCCCGATCTCCCTCTTAATAACACTCGCGATCCTTTACCGCAACGCTTCAGAGCAGGTGGATCTTTTGTATTTTCTACCAATTTTCACCTTGACGCCAATTCTTTGAACCTCCGAACATATTATATCGACGGGGTCATTAATCATCGTAGTCATTCTCATACTCGAAATAATCTTTGTTCATTTGCTACGAACTTACTAATCTTCCGATATCTAATTGTACAGGAGGCTCGAAACCAAATCAATTATATCAATTAAATGTAACATTGAGATTCGTCAGGATCTGTGGGACCAGAGGCTCACGAAATATGGTGTGAAATCTCCACGAGATACATCTTAGAAAGTGTAGAAGGATCTCTCTCTCTCTCTTTCTCTTTCTTTTTCTCTCTCGTCGTTAGGGAAGGGGTCCATTTTGCCCCACATTTTGCTGATCGACCATCGACCTCGTGAGTTCATTCTCGTTTCATCGAATAACGATTGTAATAATTAATTACTATTTCGGCTTGAGTTTCAACGCCTCGTCTCCGTTGTACTTGCTTCTTACACTCTCAACTTGGCATTTCAAATCTCTGAGAATTACGGTACCCGCCGCGTCCGATCCAGACACACATACGCAGACATTCACGATATTCTCATCGTCGAAATAATAGATTATAATTCGTTGAAGCGAATGATGGAAAGAAAGAAAGAGAGAGGAGAGAGAGAGAGAGAAAGGGGCGGCAAATTGAGATTGTCGAAAACCGTTAGACCGAGGTGAGCAAGCTCTTTCATCTTTCCTCAGAAATCCTTATTACAGTCTTTTTACCAAACACCTGAGTCTGGTACGATCGAAATTCTCAAACTTATTAATAACAATTAAAATTGAACAGTTGAAAAAAATCATGAAAATTAAGTCATTGAAGATACATTGATTTTTGGCCAAATGGCGCACTTCGAAAGTGAAAAGTGATAAATTTGCCTAAAAAATCGTCAGATAAGTGTTAATAACAAATGAACTCTGCAATACAAAGAAAAAATCCTACGTACTTCCATAGACGAGGGATTTCCAAAGATATATTCAAAATTTCAAGTCAATCGGTTGAAAATTGTCCGAGTTATGAGTCCGGCCAACTTAAAAAATGCAGTTTCGAGATAAACGCGTTTGAAGTTTTCAGTAGCTCGCTGCGGATCAGACGGCCTTGTACTAAAATTCGAAAACCGAGTACTTAGAGGCTATTTCCGACCATAATCTTCAGGGACATCATTTTCGAGGTCATAAGAGACCATTTAAAAAAAAAATAATCGATTTTTCGAAAATTCTAGGGTAGCCCATGGCTTGAGGGTTGAATGGATGAGCTCGGAATTGAAAAACCGAGTTGAAGAAGTAAGAAACATAAAAATCGCAATCGGCGAGGGTGTAGATGAACGAGCAAGCGGAACAAGGTCGTGGACGCAGGCACTAGTTGAATATCCGCAGACATGAGCGAAGTGTACGTGCGAAAATGGTAGACAGGAATGGATATTTGACCGATGTATCGCCCACGCCATACCAGTTGGTAGGTCCGATTGTTCTCAGGATACGTCGGTCTTGGTAGAGTGTTGGCACCGGGTCGTTTTGATGCTCGAGTCCGAGGAGAGAAACAAACGTCGAGATCGAGGAATAGTCGACAATAGCCGCGGCAGGTCTACTCCATCATCGGATCTCCTTTCTTTCCCTCATGAGGTTGCTCCGAGTTGCTCTTCTCCGGAGGTGCAAACTGCGCCCAACCTTCGCCCTGGATACTCGGCATAGTTATTCGCCTACGGCTCCGATCCTCGTCCTCCCAGCCAGCTCGATCTTTCGTACCGGTTCGAGGATCGTTTCTCCGCACTATTCTCTTTCCCTGTCGTGCATGGAGGAGCCTCACCCTGTTGAATATTTCTCTGTCATCGAGCGCGCGCAGCCCTTTTGTTCTCACGATATCGAAAGATGGCGATAATTTCTTGAAAATGACGTTTGAATCGCTAGCAATTTGTAGAATGCTAATTAAGTTTGTTAAACGTTGGAAAACCCAGCAAAAACTTTTGTTTACTCTTTGGATTAAAAGCCAAAGACAAAAGACATCTGGAGTTCCGCACGCAGCGCATATGCAACTACGAGTTTGGAAATAATTGATGATTTCTATTCAACGCTTGCAGCTCGACTGGAGACACGGACGCAGTGAGGCAGGTCACGACGAACACTCTAAATGGTAATCCGGTCCGAGCGGAGAGTCCGGGCGGGAGTATCTGCTGACGAAATCTTATATTCCGTTGGTTCGAAGAGCGCGTATCCGAAGGAAACATTGAAAAGCGTCGAGAGGATGCGTCTGTATATTAATCGGAGTGTCTCAGGAGACCGGAAGCGGATGCACGGCCACATAATTATCAACGAGTGTCTCGTGTACGTGAGAGGAGGTTGCAGGATGACGCAGACGGCTCAATCTCCAGGAATTTCAAGGAAATCATAGTAAAATCATGGATTTTACCGATTCCGCAGGAGTTTCCACGATCCGTGGATTCAGCAATGGGCGCGCGAGAGCGTGGTGCGGATTTAATCGTAAAAAACATCGGGCTGGGGAGATAAATTGTCCGCAAAGTAGTGACCTGGACCGCACCAGGTTATCCGCTCTCTTTCAACATGCGCCGACGACTCATCGAGAGCATCCTCCATGTGGCACGACCTCGTTGTCGTGTCCAAGGATCATCGAGCTCGGGCACATCGTGACCTCGTCCTTTCGGATGCGAACGTCTGCGCCTACATACCAGAAAGTTCCATACCACAGCGACGCATAACTACGTACGCCGAACGGTTAAAACGCACTCTACGAGTCTATAAACATAACCGCAAAACTTTCCTCCCGCTGGGAATCTCATCGTCATCGTCTCGTTACAGTGCGTGCAGGCAGACGTAATCGTTCCATGTAAATAGGCAGCTTTCTTATGGATATTTCCCACGGA
>JACEOJ010000071.1:1514937-1517863 GCA_013761285.1 Campoletis sonorensis
AAAATTGGAAAACCGAGTACTAAGAGGTTTTTCTCGGTCATAATCTTTTGCGACATCATTTTTGAGGTCGTAAGAGACCATGTAAAATAATAAAAATCTATATTTCAAAAATTCTAGGGTGGCCTAAAGCCTTAATAAGCAAACCTCGTGCCGATTTCACCGAATGTGCGATACCAAGAAACAACTAATCCAACGTCCTCGAAGACTTCCTCCGCGGCTATTGTCCGAGACAAAGGGCCATTAGAAGGGAAGCGAGAAGGAGGAGAAGATGTTTTGATGACGATCAAAAGAGCCGGACGCGAGATTACGATTGAAACTAATCGTCGCACAGAGTGGAAAAAAGTGCTAACGAAATCGAGAGGAGCATCGATAATTTATTGAATGAAAGTTAAAACACTGTCTTGTCTCTGTTTGTTATTTTTATAATGATGAGTAGCTCGGCGAAAGACGGAATACATTTGAGACTCTGTACGCGATACGCGTGAATCAAAATGCTAAAGACATTCGACATGTCGGTTGGGATGAAAGAAAGATCGGGGCGCGGGCGCATTGAGCGCGGACGCGACGAACAATGAAACACGCCCGACGGTGGTCGAATACACGCCGCACGCTACACAAAAATGCACTTGTCCTTTCTTTCTTTTTTTCTTTCTCTCTTTCCCTCTCTCTTTATCTCCTCTATTACTATATTTTTTCCTCCTAAGATACTACGAACCCTTGACGAACGCGCATCCGGCCCGACATACGCTTTTCAAGGAAGCCTCATCGCCTCCTCCTCCTCCTCCTCCTCCCCCTCGTGTCACGCGACACATATCAATTGAATTTTCTTCCATCTCGTTAGTTATTCCGCGACGCCGATCGCGTCTCTACGGACTCATCTCAGAACCTCCGATAACCTCCACTCCACGTGCATCATCGAATCGCTTTTACTCATTCGTTTATTTACCTTTTTATGGCTCGCCATTCCTGACCAGATCGAAGCTCGTCTTCATCGATTTATTCATTTTTAATCCCAGAACATTTCGTTGGGGTAATTGGGATCAAAAATTTCAATTCATGGACAGACACTATTTTTTTTTTCAAAGTTCCATTCGTCCTCTTTGAAATACCGTTTGATTTTTTCAAATCGGTCAATTAGAAAAAAAATGAGAAATTATTTTCCCAAAAAATGTAAATTGTACAAGAAAATTTGACTTTTTATGGTTTTTTGGAGTTTTCTTTGCCGGATTTTCACCAAAATCAACTTTATTGTATACCATTCTCTTCGTAATCGAAAAACGAAGAGAACCATGTAAATTAAATTTCTCTATGTCTTACGAGGAAGATTTTACGCTGGAGGAAAGATTGACGCGATTAATTAGCCCACCATGGGGTTCGCGTCCGAAATAATTATTGACTATGGGGTTCCAGCGTTAGATCACAATCTTTTATCGAGATCGAGAAACTCTGAAGTATTACAATATCTTAAGCTGGGATCTATCCCGGACATCGAGAAATCTGGTCGTGACGATACCGCAATCGGCATAGCCTTGAGAATGATTTCTCGGAGGTGAGCGCATCAATGACATATCGGCCCGTCGCCGCGCTGCCACGATTTAATAGTCGAGCCACTACATTAGCGCGGGGAAAAAAGTAATCAACGCAAAAGTCAAGAGAAAGAGATAGACTTCGATGAAATAACACATATCCGCAACTTTAGCCTCTTCAATGTCTTTATTCAAGTAATTGAACAGATCCATGATTTCGATCATTGTCGATCCATAGTGATGCGATGATTACCGATTTTTTTCTCTTTTTCTCTCTCGTCTTCGAAGATCGTTGTGGCGATTGCGCAATTGTTACAAGATTTATGAAATTTATGTATCAAATCGAGTGGCTTATTAAAATATAATTCTTAACAAATATAAAAATTATTCGAAGGCTAAAGAAAAAAAACAAGAATTTTAGGATTTTTCAAAATTAAAACAGACTTTCAAATCTTTCGCGACTTCCCTGTTTCAAAAGTAAAAGTAAAGAAACTAAGCATTTGATTTATTGTTAAAATTTGAAAAAATACTTTAAAATAATAATAAAAATAAAAAAATCCAAGGACATTGTTCTAACATTTGCAGAAGAATAAAAATCGATTTTTTCAAAATTCCGAAAAATCTGACCCCTAAAAAAAATCATTAAAATTAATTCCGTGTTTCTCGACGACAAACGTAAAGACAGAGGCGCAGAAAACGTTTATTTGCTTACTTCCATTTCGATAGATACAGAGATTTTCACATATCTTAAGACTTTGCGAGAACGACCTTTCGTTACAGAGTAAAAGTATAAATAATAAAATCGTCCAGAGAGAGAGAGAGAAAGAGAGAGAGAGAGAGAGAGAGAGAAACAGGATAAAGTTGCGGCCTTGCCGGAAAGCTTTTTCTCGGTTCGAGCTCTCAAGAGTCACTGTAAACTTATATAAATACAAATATATAGTTCGTTGGGTGAGCCCGTATCGTAGAATTAGATAAAAGTGATTTATTTATCGGGTGTTAGAGGCCGTTGTTGCTGCCGAGGTGTTGGGAGCAAGTTCTTTGAAGCGCGGGCAGCCCTGCGATCCTGCTTCAAGATCTTCTCTTCGAAGTATATATCCTTCGAGTCTATATATAAATAAATATATAAATATATAAATATATAAAAGCGCAAAGTCTCCTTTTTTGCTATACATTTGTCTATGTATATAAACGTCGAAGAAGAGGTTGCTCCCGCGTGTGATTTCAACACCTTCTGGAAGATGTTCGATCGGCGACGCGTGTATTTACGATTATGAGAATTACACGGGGGCAATTAGAGTCGAACCGCGAGCGGCAATGGTAAATACACGAGAATACTCGTGCGTCGATTTCTGCTCACTCTTTCTCTCTCTCTCTCTCTCTCTCTCTCTCTCTCTCTCTCT
>JACEOJ010000071.1:1517873-1593156 GCA_013761285.1 Campoletis sonorensis
TCTCTCTCTCTCTCTCTCTCTCTCTCTCTCTCTCTCTCTCTCTTTCTCTCTCCCTCTCTCTCTCTCTTTCTCTCTTTTTATATTTATATCTGTTTATACACGATTCTTGCTAAGAGCGAGAAAGATCACCAACTATGGCCGCAGCAGCATTTACCTGACCCGTGGTTTATATATCTTTGCTTGGTTCCCCTGCTCGATACATATACGAAAAGCAAAACCACGTGATATTATAACCTATAACCGTGTATATCTCGCTAACAAAGTGAGGATCAAATAATAACACGTTTTGCTATCGCGGGCCCGCGAGCGCGCGCGCGCGTTTGCTTCTTACCCTGAAGATAGATGGCCCAACGCTTCGAGTGAATAATTTGATAATCGCGCCCGAACCCACCGCCGAGAAAAACGACCTCTCTCACCGCCGTTCGATATCGTATTCTCGACACCATTTACTTTTCCTCTCGACAACCCCGTGTGCGACTGAATTATGCGATTATCGAGTCGACGATTTTTTTTTTTCTATTATTTTTTTATAACATCTAGAAGTTGATTCAACTGGGATTTAATCGAATTAAATCAATTTTTCTCGTCGCCTCAGGGCCTAATTGAACTCTAGTCAACTTTGAGAAATTAGTTTCTTTGATTGGATCATTTTTTTTAGTGCCGAGAAATAGAACAGGCAGTTTTCCGAATTAAAAACAAAGCACGAGCATGGAATTTAATGAAAAACAATATTTTTAATTTTTTTATTCAATAAAATTTGCAGTAATCTGCATGGATTTGCAGATCATTCTTTATTCATTAAAATGTACTTATTTAATATCGAGAGGATTGACGGGATCGTACAAAATGTAATACCCGAAGAAAAGGACTCTCGTGGCCGGTGGAAGGACTCGGGGCTGGCGTGTGAATATTTTATCGGACATGCATATTGCAAGCAAAAACTCGTAGAAAATCAGTTCTGAGGAACACGGGGTCGGAAGATCGTGGCGGATCGCGTGCAGAAAAGCACATCGACGTGCTGGATCGGTTCATCCGCGCGATCTGGTATTGAGCCGAAGCGCCGCGTATGAATATATTCAACACATTTATATTTATGTACAAAGTATATATTCGCGATGATGAAAAAAAAAAGTAGATTTTTTTCGTTTTATTTATTGGTAACGAATTAGTATAAAATTTATTTAATTTTTTTATGTTTTAATGAACCAAAATTTAATTTATTTTAATTATTTTGAAATATTTTTAATTATTTCAATTATTTTAAAATATTTTTAATTATTTTAAAATATTTTTGATTATTTTAATATTTGAATTAACAAAATTTCTATTGGCTTCAACTAAAGTGCTCGAAATAATGTAAAAAAAGGGGGTGGGTGTGAATTGTTTGATTATTGAAACGTGTCAAAACTTTAGATACTGTTGAACAATGATTTTTTCAACAACTTCGTTTCCTTTGGAAAATAATGTGACAGGAAATTCCATTTTGGTCACACTTTGTACGAAAATAATTTCAAACCGGAAGTGTATGTTGTTTTCTTTCTCCCCGACGTCCCCTGGCCACGGTAATTATTGGGAAAATAGAGAAAAAAAAAGCTGAAAGAATACTTGAAACTAGAGAGGAAGAGTATAAAGTGAGGAAATAAAGTATGAGGCGAGAAAAAAAGTATCGTCCGCGTGTGAGAAGCTTTCATGAGAAGACGATAGAATCGAAAAAGTCGAAAGTATCCAGAGCACGTCCGCCATAATCAAAGTAAACGGACAGTCCGGAGTATTTTACCGCATCGAGTCTTTTCTCTTCTCCACTCTGCGTACACGCTCTTCAATGACAAGACCAGAGAATAACGACGAGAACGACTCATTGTCGTTTCACCGACGACCGGGGCATTTTAATATTTCCGTTTCAGACCAAAGCTCTCTCTCTCTCTCTCTCTCTCTCTCTCTCTCTCTCTCTCTCTCTCTTTCTCTCTCTTTCTTGTTCTTTCATTTTATATTTATCTTTCTTTCTCGTGGTTATTTAACGATCAGACATAGACGTCGCGACAGCCACTGGTTTTACCCTCTCGCGACGACTGCTAAAGAGACACGACCGTGACTTACCGCCCTCGCCCTGTTTCTTCCGAACCTCTTTATGTTATTCTTTACTAACAAAGAACCAATTGTCTTTTTTTAAATGTTATTTTTCCTTGTTTTTTCATGTTTAAATAAAACTCAACTGCAAAATTGTGTTTGGTCGCTTTTCACGCGAAAACTACTGAACCAATTTTGATAAATCTTTGACAGGAATGAAGCCCACGAATCAGAATAGGTTTTCGGCCGTATTACATTCCGATAAATTATTTATTCAGGGAAGGCCAAGCGAAAAATTCAATTTTTCATCATTTTTTTTACTTCAAAATTTCTCGTATTATTAAAAAACGATTATAAATGAAAAACACTGATTACAAATTTGAAGATAATTCCACAATGAAGAGAATGAGCCGTGGCTGAGGTCGCAGCTTCGGATGGAAAAAAAGTTACAGTGATTTTCGTGAATCTGTTCAAATTTTGTAGATTTCAATTTTTTTGTCGTTCCTCAATGTACATAAAACTCAACTACAAAATTTCGAGAAAAAAAAAAGTTAGCGTACTCCTCAGCGCCGTGCGTTGCCAGCGAAACCCGGCGGCACGGCCAGAAATATTTAAAATATGGAATATTTTGTACTTTTTTTATTTTGACAAGTATAAATACGTTCGCAGCGCATCGCCTCACGGTGATATATGCCACATACGCTCGTATTCTATAGAGCAGTGCAGCAAGAGAGCGAGAGAAGAGTCCCTCGACCCGCATCCCATATGCACCTGTCCTCGGCGACGGGGAGTGCAATAACCGCAGAAACCTCGTCATATAACGAGTTTTGCTCTCTCGTACTCAGCGCAAAACTGCACTGCAACATTTTATATGTTCGATCGTGACCTTAACTCTGTCGGGGGTTTCAAATAATTTCCCGATGCAGAGAGGCCACGAGGTCGGAAATTGAGGCGAAATATTATGAAGACGCGAAATCGATGGTTCTCCATAATTTTTTGACGCCCGGAGACCTTGGCGATAAGTTGGGAGAGGACGAGAGACAAAGAACGTCGCTTGGATCGAGGATTCCACGGTGGTTGTTGCGAATTGTTTGTTTTTTTTTTAAATGTTTTTCATTTTTTATTCTTCCGAACGATAAATTCGTCGTTGTCGTCATTCCACCCCGCGGGGCGATTCCGTCGCGATCGATGGATTATGCGAATCGGCTTTTGCATGGTCTCCAGCAAAATCCAACCTCCTTCCTTTCCTCCGAGACAGTAGCTTCGACGACGCGCCGTCGACGCCTTCCCCGCGTCCGTCTTTTTCGCGCGTTCCTCGAAACGAGGAGCACGAACGTGAGCTCCGGAACGACGAGATCCCGACGAGAAGAGAAGAGAAGGAAACTCTTGGGTACGAAAGCGTTGAGAAAGCGATTTTATAAAAGGTCTCACGTAGGTTAGCGCCGGGGATACTCGGAAGAAGAAGGTTTCGGGGGCGTTGACGCGCGATCAACGTGCTCGCGCCCCGCGCACCGAGAAACACAACAAAATCCAACAAATCCAACAAATTGTAGACGGAGGAACGTCCGCGACGAGGACAAAAGTCGAATAATTCATAGAACGCGATGACGACGAAGATTGTAACGATTTTTTACCGATTTTCTTGAAAGCTCTCGAATGTTACGAAAGACACGGAAGGAAATACGAAAACAGCAAAGAGTTTTTCTTTTTTTTTTTTTTTTTTTTTTTTTTTTTTTTTTTTTTTTTTTTTTGACCGAGGAAGAAAAGCGTGATATTTACGAGATCTTTCGATCTACGGGCTGGATCTTTGCTCGTAGATCTCGAGAGAGCTCCCGAGGGACAGGTGCGCTACCAGTGAATTTCCTTACGAGGAGAGAGTGAGAGAAAAGCCGCGCGGATGCTGCTGCCTCGTTGCCTGGTTATCTGATTACTAATAACTCTCAACGCGGGGCTACTCGCGGAGCTACCACACGAGCGGGAGTCTCGAAAAGGCTGGTGAAAATCTCGAGAAAACGGAGGATTACTAAACGATTTATTCACCGAGCGTGACGCAGCTTGGGCGCCTTTCTTACTGCGCGAAATATGAGGGAAGAAAAAAGAGCCCCGTTGAAGAGGAAGAAAGTGGAATTGCTGCGATGAGGACGTGGGAAAAATAAACTAGTCGCACTTAACTCTTCGCGTACATCTTCAATAATTTACTGAATTCACTAAATAGAGACGTTTCTTATTCTCTTTCCTCGGGATTTTCGATCTTAATCCTCTGTAACGAAAATCGAGACTGAAAATCGAGATTTACACGCAGAAAAAACAAACATCTAATTGATTGAACTTGGATCTAGTCAAATCTCATCAATTTTTCTCTTCGTCTCACGGCTTAATAGAACTCTATTCAACTTTAAGAAATTATTTTCTTTGATTTTGATCATTTTTTTTATTTCCGAGAAATAGAACACTTATTTTTCCGAATTATAGTAAAAGCAAAGCACGAGCATGAAATTTAATGAAAAACAATGTTTTTAATGTTATGATTCAATGATATTTGCACGAATCTGCAACCATTTGCCGGGTATAAAAATTCATGATCTACTGGTCGTTCTTAGACGGAGTCAGTTGTCAGTCGTGATAATAAATCTACTTTGGTTCCTGCATTTTATGCAAACCGAGGCCGCAATTCGTATGGGAGAAATATCTCGATGTTCTGCCCCACGTGGCGGTCGGAGCGAGAGGCTTCAACATGGGCACTCGAATAAACGTACTCAAATAGCATTATTTATTTCATTCAAATAGAGCTCTTTAGTTGAAGCCAATAGAAATTTTGTTGATTCAAATATGACAAAAAATTAAATAAACAATCCTAGTTGGTTCAAATAGATCTTTTTTCTGGGTGTATTCTCACCGATTCAAACAGCTAGTTCCGGAGAATCGTATGGACAGTTGGGACACGCATCTCGTTCACCAACGATAAGATCATACGTTGAAAGAAAAGAGAGAACGAAGATCGGTAATCGCGAGGAGAACCGCGCGTGCGGGAGCGTTTTTTTTCTCTCTCTCTCTCTCTCTCTTTCTTTCTTCGTCTCTTGGATGCAACATCCTCCTCGGTTGCGCGAACGAATTACAACGTACACGTCGCGGGGCTCTCGTCTAGCACGCGATCCAAGTTTGTGTCGGGCGTCGATAGTTGCGGCAACCTCCTTCGTCAGTTGCTTCGCGTTTACTGTAATATTACAGACACGAGTTTGCCTCGTTCAACTAACATATATATTTTCATTTACTTATATATACACACGCCTTATTCTCTTTGTACTCTCATGAAATAGGTGTGTGTCACGATCAACAACCACGTATCATCGATTCTCCCCCATTATTTCTTCATCTTTCATATTAATCGTATCTTGCGCATTAATTCAAATGATATTAATCAATCGATCAACGCTCATCCAGCTTTTATATTACACGATCCTTCTTCCAAATCCTTCTCTCTCTCTCTCTCTCTCTTTCCATCTCTCTCTCTCTCTCTCTCTCTCTTTCTTTCTCTTTTTTTCTCAATGTATTTGTCTCTCGATCACTCGTTTCCGTTCATTCGTTCGTACGTACATCGAATCGAAAAAAAAATATACGAGTTGGCGTAACTTTTCTTTTTTCATTTCAACTGACACTGAAATGACGTTTTAGTCGATTTTTTTATTTTTATGTATTTTTTAATTATTTCGACACAACAGGAACAATCAGCTTTTGAAAATTTACGAGAACTCGATCCATTTAATTTTACCACCTTTTTCAGGCTCTCGAAAAAAAAATCGAAATAAAAAAATCAAATTAGTTCTTCAAATCCACAAGAAAGACGAAATAATTTTAAATCTTCTCACTTTGCAGGTCGTTATAAGAATCTCAAAATTTTCTTCCGTGCCTCTAAATCCCGTGTCTGCCGATTGAGGATAAAAATATATTTTTTTTAACCTTTCAAATGATTTCTGAATCTCATTTTCACCAAATTTGGAAGAAGAAAAAGAAGAAGAGCTTTTCTTGAGGACCCAACCGCGATGTTTTATTCAGCGAAACAATTTTCTCAACACGTACGACAAACCAACGTGTATTTTGCTTTTTTTAGTTTTTTTTTTTAATCTTATATATTTGTTTTTCAGTCGCACGAACGAACGAATATAATAACCGAGAATAGGAGAGGATCAGGTCTCTCTGGGAGGCGTTACACATCGCCGCCGGATACACGTGTGCCCCCCTCGTTTCCGGCCATAAGAGTATAGGTAGGCGCCCGTTTATCGAGCGACTCATTGACATGCGGACCTGGTGAGACGCCCCCGCTCCCGGAATATCAAAACAAAATCATATTTCTCGCCCGCCTTTTGGCCCAAACACTTTTTCTTCTTCCCTCTCTTCCTCCCCCAAATTCCCTGGTCCTCGGAATCTACGAAAAGCACTAAAATACTTCGCTACATACACCTGCAACTTTTCTCGAAAAAAAAAAGAAAAAAATTCTAATCATTTTAATCATTTCGTCGATAAAAATCATTTTGATCAAATCATTTCTTCGATATAAAAAAAGAAAAATTAAAATTTTTTTTTTAATGATTAACAACAAAATGGAATGCAAGTGGGTTCTCATTATGACTTGAAAAAATCGTAACAAAAACTATTCTCGTTGTTTCTATTGTCTGTATTTTTATTTATGCGGACGATGAATCATCAACTATTGGCAGTTCGCCGAGTTCATTGAACCGGACGATTACGAGTTTCTCGTTTCAATTTGCACCAAACGAACAAGGTGTTTAAATATTGTAAATGTTGTTCCATTATTTTTAGGGAAAAAAAAAAATTTCAATTTTTTTCTTTTCGTTTTTATAATTATTGCGATAATCGCAAATATCGGTGAATAAAAATCGTCATTTGCTCGTTTCAAGCAATTTGCACCAATCGATCGACGTGTTTAAATATTTTAAATGTTGTTCGATGATTTTTTTTTTTTTTAAACGTACCCTGGTTCATCAAATCAAATTTTTTTTTTCTTCGTCCTTATTCGCCAAATCTTTCGATACTTTTAACAAAAGAGCGATTAAACCAATAGAAATAACAAAATTCTTTACCACGATCTTCTGATATTTGTTGCATTGAGGCTTCTTTTTTTATCAAAAATAATAATTCATCTCGTCGCCGTATACACTCGCGTATAATATCTAAACGACAAAAAGTGCGAGAAAAGTGTATATTAATATAGTTTGTGAATAAAGCGTGTACCTCGGTCTGGAATAATTGAAGTCTCAGCTTCTTGTTCGACGGTGTGGTGCTCGCATCTCGTTATTATATATTTTTATCTCATTCTCGTTAGTTCTCATAGTTGGGAGCTCGTTAAGGTGAACGCAGTGGCAAAAGCGAGATGCGCATTGGCGCGTAATCGCGCAGCAATCAGACTCTCCTTCGCTTGATGACTCGACATTATAAATGTATTAAGTTGGAAAACAATTACGATTAAGAAACTGACAGAGAGCAAGCAGTCATCGTCGGCTATTTTCCTCTCGTTGCCCTCCTTTTGCGCATTTGTCTCGAGAGAAGAAGAAGAAGAAGAAGAAGAAGAAGAAGAAGAAGAAGAAGAATCGAGAGAGGAAAAGTCATTTCTCATTCTGACATTTCGTCAGTCCTCGCGGGCGATAATCGTCGAGATAAATTCACGATAAATTGACCTTTTGCTCTAAAAATTCATAGACGCGTTTCTCGGCGAAATATCGTCTCCGCAAATTCCTATAAAATATTTTATCTCTTCAAAAACAGAAAAAATATATATAATTCAGAGCCAACATAAATATCTTTGCAGGATAATTATGCGCCGGCATGAAAGAGCTGAAAGTTGTGCAAACGAAGAATTAAAAAAAAAAAAAATAGTATTAAAAAGAAGAAAAAAAAGCGGGACGAGCAGGTACTTAACGCCAGGGAAAGAGGGCGTTTCGCGAGCGCACGCGCGACCTGGTACGCGCTTCTCTATATACGCGATTCTCGCTCGCGTACTACATTACACACGATTGTGTCACACGGATGTCATAATTTTACGTAACTCCCCCGCCCGCCTCACCACCAAAAAGACACCTTACAGTACATTCTCATCGTTTCTTTCCTTCTTTTTTTATCTTTTGTGTGTACAGTCCCGTTCAAAAGTATGGGTTCCCTGATCGAAATTTTCAGGTTCGGTATAAGTTTGATATCTCGGTTGAAAAGGCTCGTAGGGGGATTTAATAAGCAGCGTTTCAAAGGGGACAGTTTCAGCTTCACTTTGCCACCTTGGAAATATTTTTACGATTTTTTTTTCAGCCAGTACAGGCTTTTGAACGGGACAGTTTTTCGACAATTTTTTGGGCGGCCAAAATGAGCTGCCCGTCGTGTAGAAATTTTTTTTTTACAATTTTATCCATCACAGTTTTGAAGGGGATATCGAAAGCTTTATTTTCGTTTTTGAAAAAGTATGCTGCGATTTTTTTTCGCGGAAATATCCTGGTTTTGGCGAAAATTGAGGTTTTTCCGAAATG
This sequence comes from Campoletis sonorensis, assembly GCA_013761285.1. Classification (NCBI taxonomy): domain Eukaryota; kingdom Metazoa; phylum Arthropoda; class Insecta; order Hymenoptera; family Ichneumonidae; genus Campoletis; species Campoletis sonorensis. The sequence continues at coordinate 1,526,471 of JACEOJ010000071.1, forward strand.
CGGCGTTTCTCGATAACGACGGGGGTTCAGAGGATTTTTGAAGAGGGTGGAAAGTTGCATAAGATCCTGGCGGACCCCCTGGAATCCATACTTTTGAACGGGAGTGTATTTATATATATATATATTTTTTTTATGTGTTTAAAATACAAAATGTATGAACGTAAACGAAGAGAACGAGCACGTGATACGGCTCGACGGCATTTAGTATGAACATATCGGACCAAAAGCCTATTTGTAAGCTGCACGCATTGCGGGGAACGCACGCTCAATAAATTCTTTTACTCGCGATAACGTAATTCGACCGAACAACATTTTTAATGAGAGATCCAATAGTTCGTAATCATGGGGATCAGAAAAAAGTGAAATTACATTCATTTCGATCACGTATTTATATTATTTAATAACGCATCCACCGACCAGGCTTCAAATTTATTGCACGGTTCGATTAACCTTCAACTATTTCCGCTGACAACATTTTTTTTCAAACTTGTTTCGCTTGCGAGGTGTTTGAATTATCGTAATAAATATTTAAGCGATTTTAGGCTGGCGATGAAATATTTATTGACCTTTTTTTAAATAAAAAAAATGCGCAGCCTCAATTATAAATTAATTGTTATTCCTGTCGATTTTTTTCATCAAAAGTTTCATTGAGAATCGATCGTCGATTGTTATAAATCTCGAACAATTGGGCTGTGAAATTTGCTCATAAAACACAAATTACGTTTGTGCGTTGCGATTGTATTTATTATTCCATTTGAAAGTAAATTATTTTTTGGTATGACTATAAAATTTATCGATCAATTGACCAATTACTTTTCTCAATGCCCACACGTTTTATTCAACAAGCACGAATGAGTCGAGGTGAGACATTGAAAGAAATTCATCGTACATTATGTCCGTTTGATTTGCATTTTTTAAATCACCTACTGTACTCCATTACTGTCGAATAAGTGGCTAACGTGTAGAGTCCACATTATACTCACTAGAATCGCATAATACTCGAGACGAGAGCAGACTGTCTACTAACTGCACCCACGCCAGCCACTAGCAACACATTTACCAACAAATATTTACATATATATGTATATTTATACGTATAAATCAATGTATAGGGGAAAATGGGGCAAAATGGACCCCCGTGTTCCCTGGTGCACAGCGGGCTAGCCGGAATTTTTTATTTTTGGGGCAAAATGGACTCTCGCGAAAATGAAGAACGATCAAACTTTCACAATATTTTTTAAAACTCAGATTATGTTTCCATAACAATTCCTACAAGTTTTTATGCGCCATTAAATGATGAATTTGAGATAATAATTCTGATAAAGTGCAAATCCTTGAAGAAAAAGTTAAAAATTTCCCTATCTTTTGTGAAACTTGTAATTAAAAGAAGCTGAGGGTAGAAATCAATGCACGAACTGTTAAAAGAAGTTTATTTTATTTTGACCAACAAAGAAACGAGATAAATTGGACCCTAAAATTTTTCTCGCGAGGGCAGGCCCACAGCCCCATTTTTCATTATTTTTCACGACACCCAAATTTTCCCCAGTTTCGATGAACAAGTGTGCAAATTAATTAGAATCGTCAGAGCATTTTTTTAGAGGGGTCCATTTTGCCCCATAATTTTTTTTTTACACGATATCGAAAATAAGCCCGAAGAATCAATTTTGGGATCCAAAAGTAGTATCAAGATCATGTGTAAACCGATACATCTAGTTTGATTCTTTATGGGGTCCATTTTGCCCCATGTTCCCCTATTTACATGAATATATACCTATAAATATATAAACAGCACACGTATTCTTGTCTCGCAAATATATTTATACCTCGAAACTCGATACTCCTCCTCGTTCTTATATCTTGAAAGATCATTCTCGCACCTAGATACAAAATGTACTCATTGAACACGCGTACTTGTACGTTCGAATCGAAATCATTGACTAGAAACAATAACATTTATAGGCTAAACTCGTCGAGTTTCTCCGAGCAGTATAAAACCTTCGAACGTTTCTCGTATACAATTTCTTGGCTGGTAATTCACACTCATTCTGACAACGAGATCTCAATTAGACATCGCGGATGACATTATTTATCGCGCGTTGGTTTGCAGTCAAAGCGATTGAAGGGTGCGACTTGAAAATTTTTTCAGAACAAATTGAAAGCATTTTTTAAAAGATCGTATACTTTTACATCCAAAAATTAAATTTCCGAACACTAAGAAAAATGCCAAAGCCAAAAAAAAGTGAAAAAATGACTATTTTGCGCTCCAGGCCTGGGGTATTTTTGTACCCCAGTGACAAAAATTCTCATAAAAAATGAACTCTTGAATATTTCGACTCGAAAATTTTTTCAGAACATATTGAAAGCTTTAGTTAAAAGATCGAATACTTTATACATCCAAAAATTAAATTTCCGAACCCTAAAAAAATGCCAAAGTCAAAAAAAGTGAAAAAATGACTATTTTCCAATACAGGCCTGGGGTATTTTCGTTTCCCAAGGTAGCGAGTAACGGTTAAGCGAGTGCGTAGAAAACATATTTTAAAAAATCCTCCCGACCACGGACTCTTGAAAAAATCATATAAATTTCCACATATTCTCGGCGTACATTTGTGATGGAAATTTAATCAGCTCCTTATATTGCGTGACTCCCAACACGCCCTTAACTCCAACAAATGCGTGTGTACGTTCGTGTTAATTATCCTTGAAGAGAGAGATGTATGTACCAACGCATTTGCTTATTAAAACTTATTAAATATTCACGTTATGCGCGCGGTGATTCAGAGACGAAGAAATATCCACCCCCGCGTGCGCCGGATCGCGATGAGGCTTTTAATTGTGAAATAATGGCGGTCCCTGGTACGTTTGTAAGGGGCCGCGGCGCTTAAAGTTGACCCCTGTCCTACCCTCGCAAATTAAGTACAAGAAACTATAGCGCACAATTCACTCCGGGAGCCGCGCGAGGCCGGTTGGACATTTTACTTGCATTTCCGCGTTTAAACAGCGTTCGCCGCTATGCCGTTTCGTTGCAAACGCATACAAATAAGTTACGAAACGAGACCTTAAGTCTCGCATTAAAGATGCGACGTTATAATCCCGATGAACTCATATCGACGCTCGTTCTGTAGACGATGATGATTTTTTTAACACACGCAGGGCCATTAGGGCAAATTACAACAGTTTACAGAGTTAGACGTCACCTCCGGGCCTAACGATGTGTTTCGAGGCAAAAATCAAATCTGTAATGAACGTTTTTTATCGTATTCTCGTTAATAAAATCTTCAGCATTCATTTTTCAACAGAAAAAAATGTCGGGGTGTCAAAATCTTAAAAAAAAGGTAACAGATTCGGTAAAATATATTCCTACGGAATTCCCAGGCGAATATTAAGAAATTGTGGGTTTGCAAATTTTTTTAATGACTCCTTCGAAATATTGACAACAAAATATTGTCAAAAGTCAACGAAATTGACTTTTGACCGTGACTGTTGCAAAATTACTATTTTAAGAGGACGACGTTAAATACTTAAGCGTCGACGGAAATCATTATACGGTTGAACAATCATATTGAGGCTGGAATTCGAGCAAAAAGCTGAACACAATTAATCGGTTAATTGATGGTTCCCGGAGCATCGTCACTCCCTCGCAGTGTCTTTCGCTTGAGTTTTCAAAGCGAAGGAAAGGCTCAATTTTTGTGGAAGGAAAAAACGAACATGAAAAAAATGGCCTACCACAGGACAGTAAAACGCCAACGACGACGCTCCAAAGTGTACGACGAACTTATTATTGTCTCGTTTCCTGAGGCAAGAGATTTATAAAAAAGTCTCAAACTGACACGCCCGCTGAGAGGGAGAAACACGCGCGCATTAAATTAGCAAATCTAACGCACTAATTAAAATATCGCTCGAGTCCCGCGCGTCGTATCATTGCACTCCGTCGACTACGATCGTCGACTTGCTATAGTTTCTTTATTCGGATTTAACCCAAGGGAATTTCGTTCTTTTTCTTTCTCTCTCTCTCTCTCTCTCTCTCTCACTCTCTTTCTCTCTTGATCTTGGGAAGCTGCGAGACCGGCTAATGAAGCGTTGCCTGTAAACGCTGACTGCGGAATAGATTTGAATGCCATTAACTCGAGCCTGCGAGTGCAACGTCTCGTGCAACGCTCGTCGAGTACCGAAAAGAAGGAGCTCCAAAATTACATTTTAAAAAATTTGACATTTTGGAGGTTTTCCCAAAATAATGAAAAAAAAGAAAAAAAAACATGACACATTACAGGAGATTAGATAAAAAATAAACTACGTTAAAAGTTTGACCAAAACTGTCGACTTTTAACAATCGAAAACCAAAAGCTTAAAATTCTTGAAAACTTTCCTAAAATTTGATTCGATCAGGAATCAGTTCGTTAAGGATTTTGGAAAATCAGTCAAATCGTCGCGTACGCTGACAAAAAGAACTTTTTTTTTTCTTCTCCTTGAATTTACCCTTAAAACTAGTCATAAAAACTGAAACGAACTCTAATCGAAAAATGAGCTGATAAAACGTTCTATTTTTTTTCGCGCAGGTTCTATCAAACCTTCAATTTGTTGACTTGGGTAATTTTGTCGTTAAGTTCATAACATCAAATCAAAAACAATTTGATGGTATAATTTGACTTTCAATTCCGCATCAGAATTGCATAATGTCGTCGTCGATGACGAAATTATGCAGTTTACGGATCGAAAATGGGTTTAGAGCCGAAAGGGCTTTTGGGAAAGAGCGATTGATTGTGAGGGAGGATTTCTCTTGGCCGATCACCGTGAACGGCGAGAAACGCCCGAAGCGCAAAAAGCCACGCGCTCCTCTGCTACGCTCTATCGCCTTTGATGGGTCAATTTTGTCTCGTACTCGCCGTCACGCGGTTTTATATATCACGTACATCAATATATATATATAAATATAAAAGTACATACTTTATCCACTATATTTACGTGGGCGAGTCGCGTGTGACGCGCCAGATGTACGACCGCGCACTGAGGCGCGAGGGATCGTTTTCTCAATTACGGTAGGTCGATTATTACCCCGCGTTTCAACTTACCGCGTTACGCGTTTTATCCGCAATGTATAGTATCGAGTGTGAGAGCACGGCCACGAATACCAGTTTTACTTCATCACAGAGCGTAAGGGCGTAGTGCAAAATAAATATATATATAGATATATATATTTACGAGTTTGTATATAGTTTCAGCTTATTTACGCGTTTAATAGCGAGTTTCTTGAGAGCACGTGGCTCTGGCGATATCAAACACCTGTAATATGGTGTTTGTCGTATTAAGAAATAATAAACCGTGTATTTATATCCATTAGGCCGTATCTACAAGATTTTTATTTCATTTTTTTCAATTTTTTTTCATTTTTTTATATTTTTTGTTTTGTTTATGTCTGTATATTTATAAGAGACTAAAAAAAAAGTGGTTAGCGCTAATTGAACACACACGCGCTACCGAAGGCTCAATGACAAGGCGTTGAGACGCGTGTCGCCCTATCGACCGGCACGATCTTAATTCGATTAGTCGAGGTGGCCAGTGGACCGCGACGCTCCGCACCGTCCACCGCGTCAAGATCTCTCTACTATTTAAATATATATATATATATTCTATATTATCGTACGTAGAACCGGACGCGGATTACTCGAGCGAGAAGCGTAAATCGGTAGCGGAAAAATAAAATAAAAGAAAATGAAATCCGAAACCGCGATGGTTCTTCATTTTTTATATTGACAGCCGCGGAATGACGAGCCAGTTATTCGTATTTATTTGAATGCCGATTTTTGTTGTTGTTTTTTCTTGTTCTCATGACAGTCTCATAAAATTTTTGCTCGTACCTTATGATTTTGAAGATTTAGCTTCAACCCGAGAGATCAATAAGCGGCTTGGGGTTTAAGAACTCACGAGTTCACATGTTCATTATTGCTTTACGGCAACGTGTATGGGCTCCGTTTTTCATATTATTTTTCGTACGTCTAGCCGCACAAGCGGTGAAAGATAACTGTCTAGTTGATCCATAGTGCGCGAGACACGTTGTTCAACGGCATCAGCAGGTATATCGTGACTGGGCTCCTCGGAGCTCGATGAGACCACGCGGGAACGTGAGTATCTCCTCGTATGACGATGGAATTCAGGTTCATCGGGGCGAGCTGGCAAAATAGTTACGAGATGAAGAGAAACCCTAAGAATAGACCAGCGATATAATGAAGACGTCGTGCCACGGCATAATCATAGGCCATTTAGACCTCGGATTTGTTAAATATTATAACGGGGTGGAGAACACGGCAGAGATCGAAACACGATGATTTAATGATTTCTTGACATTTTCTGGTTCGAAATAAATCGCCGCTGATTCTATGGAACACTCTTTTCGCCTGGTTCCCAATAATCGGGTCATTGGGACCATTTTTAAGGTCAATTGCGCGTTGGGATGTCATTCTTTTCGGATTTGAACATCTTGACGTTTCCTGGTTCGAAATAAATCGCCGCTGATTTTATGGAACACTCTTTTCGCCTGGTTCCCAATAATCGGGTCATTGGGAACATTTTTACACTCAATTGCGCGTTGGGATCTCTTTTGTCGTATTTGAACATCCTGGGGTTGGTTACGTAATGATTTTAATTAATTGGATTCGACTTTATCTGATCAACAGGTCTTCAGGCTTTTCAACAGCTTTTCCAAGTCCGGACGTTCATTTTTTGTTGCTTGGTCTTTCTTTTTCATCTCTTTCTACGCTGCTATATACTTGGCGCGATCCACGTGCCGAGCGAATTGCGTGCGACACGCCCAGTCCTCGTGCGTTCGCGACAACCGCGAGTTTGCACGTTCGCGGCTATCTCGCGCGCGATTAACTCTTCGAGATTCTATGCTGCGCGATTATCCACCTTTTGCTTCGATTTTACACCGTTTTTATTCACTCAGAAGAATTTATGCGATGGTTTAGTTAATAAATACGATTAACAAATGTCACTAACCTACAAAAAATCTTTTTTTTCTCTCTCTCTCCCTCTCTCTTCCTCTCGATAATCAACATCTCGTCTAACAACATATTCCTTCAATATACACACGCGTTCCCTTCTACCATTTTACTCCGGAGAGTAAGCTGTTTAACGATTCCTCACGAAACGTGTGGGCATATCGCGTAGTCGCATGACTCAGCCATCGAACCCGCTCTAGGACAACGGAACAAAGCTTACGAAAGAAAATAATAAAAAAGCTGAGACAGGAGAAATTGTACATGGAGGAGCCAAGTAAAAGCGAGAGGAATCTTTTGCAGCTTGTATTGGAAGACCATCACTTTCCCAATGGTTTGAAGAACTCAAAGAGAAAGAGAGAGAGAGAGAGAGAGAGAGAGAGAGAGAGAACAAAGCGAATAGAGGAATAAAATTAGAAAAAAAAAAAGAAGAGAATCAAGCGGTTGGGGATCGTCATCGTCGCGCGCCGGATACGCGTCTCTCTGCATTTGTAACGAGTATATAAAACCACGCGGGGATCAAGCTCAATGGACGCGTCAAGATCCATCGTCACGCTCTTCTTCTTCCCCTCGCCTCCCACTCGCCCCTTTGGCTCACTGCGTACACGAACGTCGTTGTACTTTATCGTATCGTTATAAATGCAAACGCCATTTTGTGGGCGCGCAGAAGGGGACGAAGAGGCTGCTGTCGTACGCTGGTCGCATTAAGTGTTTCGTCCTCGTAGCGCGATTATTCGACCGATCAAAGATCGAAACTCTCAAAATGGCGCTCACGGGATGCGAGGATCGCATCGATATTTACCGAACGGGATACGGAACGCGGTGTGCGACCTCTCGCCCGCGAGACACCGCGCGCGCCCGCTCAAAATGCAATCCTTGCGCCGATGATTTATGCCTCGACGCTGCCCGCCCGCGGGGCAGGATGTCGCACGTCTCTTATTTATGTCTCTATATCGTCTTCTTGGCCCTCCCTCCCTCCCTCCCTCTTCCTCTCCGTTGAAACCGCGAAACTTTAAGTTCTTCGATACTTTTTTCTTCTATTTTTTTTCTTTACCAATCTCCGGACGACAATTTTGTCATAATTCCATCAAAAATCGGTTCATTTTTTCCGATTTTAAACTTTTTTTTTTTTTTTTTGAGAAAGAACGAAAATGAAGAACGATTTTTTCGAATATCTGACTCTTTCGTACGCATACGTTCTCCATTTGAAAACGTGCCCAAGCCCCACGCTCCGATCGATTCGAGACGCATGACCTCCCCGCAAACTATATAATTTAGCGGTTCAGGGGTTATCGCAATATATATATTGCGCATGCCATTCGCTAAAGCAACAGTGATTTATGCTTTATGTGAGCGAACGCGAGCTCGCGTTTGTCCCCATTTTCCAGGGGTATGGCCCCTTCGTCTCTCTCTCTCTCTCTCTCTCTCTCTTTCTCTCTCTCTCATTGCAATCGTGACTAGCGCAACTCGATCGCGCGTGCGACAGACGCGCGTGGGACGCCTTCATGTCGATCAACCCGTTGGCAATAATTACCAACTCGCGACGATCCGTTACTAGCGCCTCTCAAATATCTTCTGCGTACACAATCGTAACATCTTTAATTTCCAAAAAAAAAACACAAATAAATTGCAATTTTTTCCTTTTTTATTACACTCGATCTCCCTGGAAATATGACGAATAACACAATCGCCGAGAGCTTCACAAGCGAGCTTCTCGCGAGATCTATATTCAGACACATTAAGAACGCCGATCGTGTAATAAGCGGGGACCGAAAAATTAGCATCTGCCCAGCTCGCCCGCTCGACCGAGACAATGCCTGATTTGAATAACAATGTTCGCTACCGTGTGGGCTTCTAACTCTTCGAGCAGCAGTACATGCACCGTCCCTCGTACTCGCCAATGACTTTCGACATATATACAGAGCTATACGCAACATTGTTTCAACGTACGATCACGCCGGAGAGCAACAAGTACATATAGAAATCACATTTTATATATTATTATATTTATATATATTTATATTGTTGAAAAGATCGTAGACCATTCGCGTATATAGACGCTCATATCGCGTATTGTTACTTTACGTGCGTGCAAAAGCCCAACTCGCTAGTTCATTCCGGTGATAATGTCGCCCCCGCGATTCCCGTGGCCTCGTTCCTCATAAACGCCCAGAATAAATGACAATTTTTCATGACAAGACGATCCGGCACCTACCCTGCACCGACCATGAGAACTGGCTCCACTCCCCACTGGATTTTTTATTCTTCAACTTCCCAAATGATTCAAAAGATCTCTATAAATATTTGAGACTCGACTGCAAAATTGTTGCTGGCCGCTTTTTACGCGAAAATCACTGAACCGATTTCGATAAATCTTTGACAGGAATGAAGCCCACGAATCAGAAGAGGTTTTCGGCCGGGTTACATTCCGGAAAATTGTTTATTCAGGGAAGGCCAAGCGAAAAATTCAATTTTTCGTCATTTTTTTACTTCAAAGTTTCTCGTGTTATTAAAAAAAGACTGTTAATGAAAAACACTGATTAGAAATTTGAAGATAATTTCACGATGAAGAGAATGAGCGGTGGCTGGGGTTCCAGCTCCGGATGGAAAAAAAGTTACAGTAATTTTCGTGAATTTGTTCAAATTTTGTAGATTTCGATTTTTTTGTCATATAATTTTTTTGTCATGAAGCGATTACCGACCAATTCAATATTTCCAAATGCTGTCTTCAACATTTCAAATATACACATTATCGTAGAATCACGCAGCGACTTTGATGCCGGGAAATGAAAATAAACATATTCCGAACGGCCAATCGATCGGTTCGATATTTAAGAGGCATTGATTTATTTTTTATTTTTTCTTCTCAAGGTATAAAAAATCCATGTAAGAATATACGAGCTTGTCATATAGATGCGTTGAAGTCTGACCCTGAAGCACGTATTTTTGAGGCATAGCAACGTAGATTAACTCGATACGATATTATTACATCAGGCACATCACCTTCGTCGATAAAATAAATTCGTGTGTGAGGGGATCGCGGCCGCGAAACGAATATAGTTTCTTCGTGACCGGGGTTACGATTTTATTTCGTTTTATTTACTGTAATACACGATTTATCTTTGAAAAAAATAAAATAAAATAGAATGAAAGCTATTATTTATATTAAAAACGATCGGGTATTTGTCGAGGAGATTTCGGACGAGATTGAAGCCAATAAAGGGCATTAGCGCGTCGGTAAGAAAAGTTTTAACGATTGTTGGAGCGTTCGGGCGGCAGATTTGAGGTTGGGGACGGGGCAATATTGGTCGGAAAAAGGTTTATTGCTGGGCATTGAGCCAGGAAGGTCCTAAGCACACGGAGGAAGTCCGATGATCGATCGTATGAGCCGCCGGGCCGTGTTGGCCGGCGGGAGGATCCATTCGGCGCAAGAGTAGGGCAGAATTTTCGAGCAGGAGTAACAGCAGACGGAGAAAAAAAAACAGGTGTACCTTTTACCGATTCGCTACCACATTCGTGTGGACAATTCGTCGAGGCTTTTGTAGCAATCGTTGGCTCATAAAACTCTAAAAACTTCTTTTGCCCCCTTTGCTCTCGGGAACAGGTAGTCGATGAGCAAACACGGCTGGCGGCGGTTCGCCAGATCCGCGCGTGTGCATCATCGACCACTTTGAAGCTGGGGAATTAAAAAAAATGTAACACTATGCCATTAATGTTTTATTGGGGGCTTTTCTCTTTCGTGTTCCGGTTACTTTTCGTGTCGGTCGAAATCCAACCAAAGGGACAGATTGTTCGGGCGGGATGCACGAAAAAGGGCAAAAAAAAAAAAAAGAAGAAGGATTTTCTCTAATCTACGCTTCGGAAGATAAATACTGGATTTCCATGCCCAATGCGCGGAAGAAGCAAATCCATAAAGTTTAAACTCGGAAATATTCCTTTTAAACGCTCGGAAGATATGAGAATTTTATTTATTTATTTGTTTATTTATTTATTTATCGCCCCGCCAAGTCGATGGGCAAGAGGGTAGCGACTCGTTGAAATTCCTATGTAATCGGTGCTCCTCGAGAGCGCGTCAACGCCCGAGAATTTATAACAAGAGAACAATGGCTCGTATCACCAAGTTGGCAGTCCGTCCCGCTCTCTGGGACTCGCGTTATATATACTTAACGAATATAATCGAGTCCGCATTTGTCTCTTTCTTTCTCTTTCTCTCTCTCTTTTTCTCATTCTCTCTTGATGCGATTCTTTCGATATATATAGGCGAGAAATCCAACAGCGCCTCGAAGCGTGCCCGCGTTCCCCGCGCGTACATATAAACGTTCTGCGTGGGCCAAGACGCGTTATTCCGTGTCGTGCTTAAATTACAAAGTGAACGGTGAAACTGTACAACTTGGAGTATTATTACTCCTATAGAAAATATAAACTACCACGACGTATATATATAAAGATTAAAAACAACAAAAAAAGTCTATAGATATATAAATTCTATAAATATGTATATATTTGTATATGATGCGCTCGACGTCGTGTACGATGAGGAGAGTACGTTGAATAAGTTGAGAATCCAATGTATATAGTACATTCGTGCGAAATCGTCGGCGAGAAAATCGTCGGCGAAAAGATACGCGCGCGAGTATCTGCGGCGAGTCAAAATGAAACGCGCGCGCCCTCGAGCTAAGCACGACTTCTGGCTCGAGTGCATTTCTAGCTCGCGCTCTATGCGCTCATCTTCCGCCGTTCGGAGGATGCTCTTTTACTCCGCGCCGCCGCCGCCACCAACGTGATGAAAAAGAATAACAATTTCCCAACTCTCCCTCTTTATCCGCGCGCGCATGGCTCTCTTTCGTAGACGCTGACGTGCCAAACTAGCGGTTCGTTAAAACTCAACGACTAACAACAACACTATTTCCATATTTGTATGTTTATATTTTTACATGGACAGCTAAAGGAACGACCAATTTTCCTGTCACCATTTTCTCTCAGGCTTCTCGTATTTGTACATACGAAACTTTTTTTCTCTCTCTCTCTCTCTCTTTGTCTCTTTGTACATTTGTTTTTTTTTGTTTTTTTTTTCTTTTCTTTCTTTGTCCATTTTACCCTTCTTTTCGTCATCATTATTCAACGTTAAAACTCGGAGGATGTACACGCGATTTTTTAGATTACGAGCTCGACCTCCTCCTCCTGCTCGACGCGGTCATTTATTTCTGGCGAAATACTCGTCATATTTGTTCCTGTCATTAAACAGGTTGATAAATCCCAATGGGAAAAGTAAAACTTTCAAGGTTCACCCGTGCGCGCACTTTGTCCACGTGCTGAGTATCTTTGCGTTACGCAACTCCAACGGGGTCTTGAAGACATTGCGAGCTCGTGCGAACGAAAGGAAAAGTCGTCGTAGGGCGAGTCCGTTGGAGAGACACGGGGGGCGGACACCGATTCGAATTTTTCAACAAACTTATTCGCTTTCGATTGAAAACAATTTTCCTCTCTCATGGCTTGCGCCATTTTTTCTTCATTTACCCACGCCCCCCCATTATTCCGTAATGTTTTAAATCCACAATCACTATTCGTAGCATTTATTGATCTATCTCGAGACAGTTGCGAGATAAACTGACACTTCAACTTCCTACGATCGAGCTCCATGGGCTCGTCGACGTCTCATCTCGTCAACGCCCGGTGCATACACTCTCGGCCGACAAAACTCACGGAGGATTAGGTGGGCAGTCAAGGGAAAGAGCAAAAGCCACTTGGCGTGAGTCACGCGTTACACCCAACACGCGAAACTTAAGAATCCTAACTTAGTGCCTTCTGGCATCAGAAGTCATTGACGAATTTATAAAAACCTGATTTTTTTGATGTCCAGGTAATAAATAAACGTTAAAAACGTCGTGTAGCAATTATTTGCCATTTTGTTGAAGGTAATGTACCGTTTGAACGGATTTAAACGGATTTAAACGGACTCCAGGCAGACTTGGAAATGATGCAAAGAACCAGACGGCGTTCTAATGAGGGACCGACGTACCTAAGAATCTCTGTACCAGGATCAAGGATGTAAAATCGTAGCGAAAGAAAAAGGTCCTTTGGAATAATGGGAACCACTGTCGAAGCGTTACACTGGCGCGCGAACCTGGACCACGGAGCCGGGGAAAGAGATCCGATAAGATAGAGATCGACTTGCGCGCGGCGTCGTCGTCCTCGTCGTCCATTCATTCGGAGCACAGATGTGTATATATATCGGGACTTCCACGGACATATATTTATAAATATATGTCTCGTATATTTGTTTCCTTGGTATCGCGCCCGCGCGGCCGCCCGCACTCGCACGCGTTTTAAACTCGCGGTTGAATCCGCGAGTCCGCGTCTCTTTGCTGCTCCGCGCATGCACCGATCGCCGCGTGTATTAGACCCATTGTGTTATCTGTCACGGTCGAGATATCCGAAGGGCCAACACACTCGGTTATAACATATATCGCTGTACATACAATCCATATGGACCGAGAAATGTTAAGATCTTTCCCTGCGGCTGCGATATCGTTTTTTCTGCTTTCCTCTTCTTCTTCTTCTTCTTTTTCTTCTTCTTCTTCTTTGCCTTCTTCTTCTTCCTGCTGTTGCTCGAGTTGGTTCGAGGCTCCGAGAAATTCCGCCAAAGAAACTGGTCCCGTCAGAGGCGTCAAAAGGCGTTGCGTGGGTGGCGGCGCGCGTGAGCATCTCCGATTCTTTGCCGCGCTCACGATCCGGATCGCGCATCAATGACTTTGTGCGTTTACATCGATTCTCTTGTTCAACTTTCACCGCGTTTTGGACCCTTTCTTATTCGTACCTTAAGGACGGAATTTATTGTATTCATTCTCGATTATTCCGCACGAAGCGAGTCAGGACTTTTGTTGTCCTTCTTCTTCATCATCCAACGCTTTTAACGAAACAAACTCTCGCGACCCGATGGTTCTTTCGATTTCGAAGTCACTGCTCACCTTAAAACAACATTTTCATCCAATCTCGGACTCCGAGACACTTGTAGGTACGGATGGAAAAGTAAAGGATTGAATCAACGACGTAATATTGCGTTGAATGGTAGTCATTGCGGTTCGCGTAGCTTCGTATGTGGAGCATGGGATCCCTCTCGCCCATTGTTCATTGTTGAGAGACTCTCGAGTTATCGTCGGGTCATGGCCGCCGCCCGTAATTCTCTTTCTCGAGAGTGGAACACCGTGAAAAAGATCGGACACACTCGCGTTCGCGGCTCACCTATGACACACTCGCGGTTTTTTTTCTTTACGGCTAAACATGGACGCGCCGATCTCATCGCGATGATGTTTTTGTAAAAAATTCGAGACACATTTAACTTTTATTTATTTATTTTTTTTTCAATCTTAATCCAATGTCGACCAACTTCGCGATCTCCGACGCGAATATCTTAAAATTTAAATGAACTTACTTCGATTTTTCTCTTTCTTCTTTTCTTTATCCTTATCGCGATCGGTCTCGCGAGGCGTGCGCGATCCTTCGATCCGCTCGCGCGAGCCTGCCATCCTCTAAAGGGTTAAGGTTTAAGGGCGTCGAGAGATGAACTCGTCCGCATGCGGTACCGCACACTATTTATCACGAGATCGATCGGTATCTTCGTACCATATCCTCCGATCCGTGCCGTATCGATTCTCTTCCAAGAGCTTCAATTAACCTTATTAAAGCACCGTTTATCTTATTCGGCATTATGATGCCCCAACCGATTGATCGCCGCGCGCATTTAATTCTATCGCGCACCTATCGATTATTTATTATAAATCTTCACTCGAACTAATTAACTCATTCTTTCTTTATTTTTAGCATTAACAATTCGGATTTTTAAGGTAGTAGTTTCGCTGAAACATTTTTTTATCAGAATTTTTGAAAATTTGGAACATTCAAATATCTCGAAAAGTATTTTCACTATCGGCTTTAAATGCTCTTTATACACGGGGAGATCGGCTGATTGAGGGCAGAACTCATTTTCTAAATGAAACCTTTCGATTTTTTCAAACAAAACGAAGAGTGACAGAAAAAATGATTTTTTCTAAAATGGATTCTCTAAAATTCTTCAATCTGTCAACAGGTTTTGATCTTTTCTAAAAGAATCATTTTTTCGAATGATTCAGAAATCGCGGATTTTAATTATCCTGGTCCGCAAAACAAAAAAAAAACAAAAAAAAATTGAAAAAATAGCATTTTCTTCGACAATCGAACATGCAGATCTGCTGCAATGGGTTTCTTTGGGTTTCGGACGATTTCCGAAACTTCTGGGTTGGAATTTCTCTTGGGAGACAATTTCGGGAGCGTTGTCGCTTTCGCATCAAGGGCTAGGGGGGGGGGGGGGGATAATCCAATTGTTTATTATTGTATAATTCATGTGATTATTATACGCAAATTGAGCGGTTGTCAACAACGGAAGCGTGGGCGTGATCGTCTGTGGGTCTGCGGATGTCTCGGCAACTTCCCAAATCCGGCTTTTGGAGTCGTGACGAGAGGATCGCAGGCTCTTTCTACAGGAAGAAACTGAGGAGAGATCGCGAGACGGATGCGAATGATGTTTGGAAGCGCATCACAGCTTTGCAACCGTGCACCAGGAATTACGATACGAAAGGGGGGACGAGTCTCGCGAAGATATAATCGCCCCCGCGCTCCGTTTATTATATAAATGTTAAGTCTCCAAGTCGGATGGAAGTTAACGCGGTCCTCGCACATCTCCGCGAGAAGAGCTAATGAAGCGGACGAGACAAGAACGCGGCGAAAAACGAGAATCCAACCGGCGCGGAGTCCAGGAGGAGTCCCGGAGTTCCTCGGCGTCGAGTGCTCCACTACCGGGGCGTGGCTGCATAAATGAATAACCAAGTCCGTTTTGACGTACGAGAGATTCGAGAGTCTCTCTATGGAGACGCGACAACGACGATGCTCTCTTCGCCCCCGTCACTCGGATGCACGCTGCTCAGCTTTTGGGGGAACATGGGGCAAAATGGACCCCTTGAGGAATTAAGCTTGATGTATCGGTTTACACATGATCTTGATACTACTTTTGGATCCCAAAATTGATTTGTCGGGCTTATTTTCGATATCGTGTGAAAAACAAATTGTGGGGCAAAGTGGGCTCCTCTAAAAAAATTGCTCTGACGATTCTAATTAATTTACACACTTGTTCATCGAAATTGGGGAAAACTTGGGTTTTGTGAAAAATAATGAAAAATGAGGCAAAGTGGGCCCTCTAACGAGAAATATTTTAGGGTCCAATTTATATCTCTTTTCTTTTTTGGTCAAAATAAAATAAACTTCTTTTAACAGTTTTGGCATTGATTGCTACTCTCAGCTTCTTCTGATTACAAGTTTCACAAAAGATGGAAAGATTTTTAATTTTTTTTTTCAAGGACCCGCACGTTATCAGGTTATTATCTCGAATTCATCATTTAATGGCGTATGAAAACTTGTAGGAATTGTTATGGAAACATAATTCGAGTTTTGAAAAATATTGTGAATATTTCAGCTTCTTTCATTTTTGCCAGAGTCCATTTTGCCCCAAAAATAAGAATTTTGGCCAGCCCGCTGTGCCCCAAGGGTCCATTTTGCCCCATGTTCCCCTATTCATATTTCTTTTAGACTTTTTTTCTTATTCTAAACGTTTTCGTCGTTCCGCACATACATGCAAACAGGGATTTCACATACGCGTGTAAGTGTCTGCATGTGATGAAATTTGCATGAACTTTAACGCGAAGAATTAATTTCTGTGAATAGTTCATCAGTATTTGGAGTATACAAAAGATAAGGAAAGTGTGTCGTTACTTGAAATTTTCGCAATTTAAGATGCCACTGATGTTGCCGACACTCGAATCTCTTGGAAGAACGTTAAATGAGCGAGAGACGTAAGAGACATAGATGAGGGGACGACAAAACAACCCGCTACGGTTGAGTCTAATGTGCAACGAAGGATGCATGTGGCGCGAGGACTCTCCGCGCGTCCTTGTATCGGAGAGACAGTCTCGCGCCGGAAACGCCGCTCCGACAGTTTTGCCCTCCCTTCGCCCTCCCTAACGCCCCCGTTTCCGGCAAACGGTAACTTCGCCGCGGCCGCAACTACGTTTTGGCTTGCGAATCTTTCCCCTCTCTTTTCTCGTGTCTGGTATTAGCCTCGTTTTAGTTGCGATACGCCAGAAAGATGTACACACGTTTTATGCGCTCTTGCTCGCCACCGGAAATGACAAAGAAACGCGATTGCATCGCAAACATATCCAACGCGGACTGCTGCCGAGTATCGGGCAGCAGCGTGCCACGTGGAAGATTAAAAAAAATGTTTTAGCGGAGGATTCAAAAAAAAAGTTTGACGGACCAGGATTCATTCAGGACGAGATTGAGAGAATTAGAGATAAAAATTATTGAAGTTCAAGAAGTTCCAGGAAAGCCCGAGTTCAGAATTCATTCGGAACCAGATCAAGAAAACTGGAGATAAAAATAATTGAAGTCCAAGAGGAAGGTCCAGGTTCAGGATTCATTCAGGACGAGATTCAGAGAACTGGAGATAAAAATGATTGAAGTCCAGGAGAAAGATCCAGATTCAGGATTCATTCGGGACGAGATTGAGAGAAGTAGAGATAAAAATGATTAAAGTCCAGGAGGAAGATCCAGATTCAGGATTCATTCGGGACGAGATCAAAAGAATTAGCGTTTAAAATCATTGAGGTCCAGGAACATTTGCCTGATTGGTTCTGATCACATCAGGCTTGCGTCAAGATAGCAAAGATGAAAAATATTGAAGTCCAGAGAGATTTGCCTGGTTTGGATCATCTCTAGAACTAGTCCAGCTCTAGAACTTGATGATGACATTCCAATTGGAACCTGATGAAGAAACCTTGGTCAGGACTACAGAATCTCGTCAAGCCTTACAGTCCTAACCAGGTTCCAAAAAGATGAACCAGATCATGAAAAGATTTAAATGATTTAATTTCATCGTATCAAGTCCAGCTCTAGAACTTGATGATGACATTCTCATTGGAACCCGATGAAGAAACCTTGAACAGGACTACAGAATCTCGTCAAGCGTTACAGTCCTAACGGGGTTCCAAAAAGATGAACCGGATCAGGTCATTGTTTGAACCCAATCGCGGTTTCTGATCTAATCGTAGTCTGGTCTGGATGAGAAAGTCAGAATTGCTGGTCTTTCACTTCAGCGTTGTTCCGTTCTCCTTGATGAGTGAGCAAGGTCCATCGAGAGGATGACTTAATCCTTTTCCCTGCAAATGTGGAACGATTCGACGAAGTACAATTGTAATTCGAGTGGATTACAAGATTGAGCGGAAACCGGACGAACGATAGAAGTAGAAGTTGGCAGAGCCGGGCAGGGTGGAAGAGCGCACCAGGTACACGCGACAAGAGGCACGAACGACGAGCATAAGGATAAGGTGTACGTCGCTGTCACTCGCGATCTATCCATCCGGAGGAGAGTCGTAAGAAGAACGGGCAACGCTGCAGTCTCCCGCGAGACAATGGGCGGTGTGTATACCAATTGCGCAACAACTCCTTCCGGTGCGCTCTCGACAACGAGGAGTTGTCCGTTCGCCGCGCGCTTGTCGCAATCCGCGCCGCAGCAGGATGTCGACGAGGCTGCACCGACGCAGTATGCCTGCATATTCTCTCTCTCTCTCTCTTTCTCTTTTTCTTTCACACACGCACACTTGCAACTACGATGCACAGACCTGACCTCGATCCTTCCTTCCCCCATTTCGATAATCTTTTCTCAATTCTCCTCCGCTTCGACGCACCCGCGTCTCTTCGCCTCTCATTTTTTCTTTCCTATCATACGAACACGCACCAGGATTTCTTGGCAAGCGCGGAAAACAGTGTCACTAAATCCGTTAGCGTTTGAAATTCAGTCTTCAATCGACATTCACCAGGTTCCGGGACGGAATTCATGAGGATTGGGCCCCGGAGATGAGTCCTCGGAACATCCGATAGGACTAGATGATTTTTTAGGGAATCGAGTGGCATCTGCATACGCAGGATTCTCGCCACCCTCGCAATAAGTATCAATCGTTAGCCCGTCTGTTTACCTTCGATTACGAAATGGCACATCACTCAGGGTGCCAGAAGGATTCGATTATTCATGCACGAATTACACGTTTCGCTGGAATATCGTTCGCGTTGAGTAAAAACGATGATTCATTCGCTCGGATGTACTAGTCCGTCCCACGTTCGCTGTCCAAGATGCAGCAATGCGCTGTATGCAACGAGCTATACGGTAATCGTTGCACCAACATCGCTTGCTCGCGCTCACTCTTTGAAGAGAAAGAGAGAGAGAGAGAGAGAGAGAGCACGATGCCGATGAGTACGTTGAGAATTAAAAAATTGTTGATCAAATTAGATCCAGTTTATCGGATAAAAAATGATCGGATTCAATTTTTTTTAAGACTAATGTTAATTAATGTGATCTAATTTCAAGATATAATTATTTTTAATCTAATTTTCAATCTAATGTCAATTTAAATCTAATTTTTAGTGGAAAAGTGTAAAAAAAAGTCTCGGAAAAAGCATCGGCAGGATTCGAAGAAACAGAGCCTGGAAAAGTCTCGAGTCTCGAGACCAATTAATTTTGCGCAGAAGTGGAAGGATCGGGATCGTAAAACCCGGACTCACGATCAAATACGCTCTTTATTTATTTTTCTTTTTTCGTTGACGATTATTTCGAACGAGATCCAATCAGAATCCGGCTCCTCACGTTCCTGACTAAAATAATAATCACAATCGTAAATTTTGTGTTCCTTCTTACAAAGTTTTTTGTTGCCTCCGGTGTTACTCGTCGTGAGAAAAAAGCATAAGTTGCCAGAATTTCCAAGCCCCCGAGATCTGGGAACCCTATTTGAATGGTTTGCGAGGTTCCCTCGATTATTATTCCGTGTAAAAGCCACAAGAGCTTCCTCCTCCGTGCCCCATCTTCCGTATTTATAATTCTTACGTTTTTCCTACTTTTGTCACGAGTCTCCAACTTCCTCTCCCTCTCTTATTTTTTCTTCTCTCCTTCCTTGAATTTAAACCTGCTGCTGCTGCTGATGATGATGCAGATATACAGCGGAGCAGGTGAATGACGGGATGATGAGGGCGCGCGAGGAGACCGATAGACTCTTCGGAAATCCGTGACATCACGAAAACGAGGCACGTGCGCGAGCAGATCAACGACAAGGCGATTCTACCAGCATTTTAGTTTTTTTTTTGCCTCCTTCTCTCACTTTCCTTTCTTCTCAAATAAATTTCTCGTCTCATTAAACAAAATTGAAAAAAAATAAAAAAAATAAAAAATAAAAAATAAAAAAAAAAATCATTTTCGTAAATATCGTCAATGCCCACGATTTCGCAATCGTGAGCGTTACTCGATCGAGCGCACTGAGAAAAACAATTGTCCCGGAACGATAAAACTTCGTGCTACGTTACGGAACGTTGATCCATTTAATCGCGAAATTCTCTCGTCTCCCCCCCTTTTTCCCGAAAATCCCCCCCCCCCCCCCCCCCCCCCCGCCCCCCTTTCAGCTTTTTTACGACGGCAGCGATATGTGCTAATATGTAACATGTGGATCGTTGCGAGGATCGTTGCTTACGGAACCCACAAGGTCCTCCCGAAGTGTCTCAAGGTTTACCTCCTTTTCGCTTCGTTTACTTCGCTTCCTCGTGAGTAATCGCGTATCGTCGTCCTACCGTGACTCTATTTTTACACGCATGCTTATGTCACATCCGATCTCTTGATAGACAATACGATTTTTTTTTTTTGTTTTTTCTACTCTACTCTACTCTACAAAAGATTTTCGAGTATGGAGGATCATATTTTTAACAAAAATTAACAAAAAGAGGCTCATTTTGGAACTAAATGTCAAACTGGACCATTTTTCATTTTTTTTTTTTTTAATTTTTAATTTTTAATTTTTTAATTAACAAAAAAAAGCTTTCATACCGTTTTGGGGAATCTGTGGATCGAACTGCAGCGTTTTTTTAACATTGGAACGTAAATTCGATCTCGTTATCAATCAAAATTTATAATATTAGTATCGATTGGAAAATAAAAATGATACAAAATATTAGTGTGCACCATAAACGACCATGAGCTTTGGCGTGCGAACCTAAAGAGCATATGGGAATGAATAATTTCTCAATATATCGGTGTGTTCGGCGTGGAGTACGCGGCGAAGGGTTACGTTAAAGTCTTAATCGTGGTACGACATTGAGAAATATCCTACCTCATCTCTGCCATCGGGTACGAATCGACCTCTTGGAACATTTGAACGGGGATGCTAATGACGCGTCGTTCCTAAAGAGCTCATCGCGCAGTAAAAGCCTAAATCAATGTATGAAGGAATGAATATACTTTAATATCCATATGCTTACGATCTCGTGGATGGAGCGGCAGCAGAGCATCAGCCTTTCGCTTAGTTCTCTCGTCGGTCCTTTAACACCGCGAAACCATTAGGCGAGGATCAATAATTAATACGAAGGAGGGTTAAAAATCTTTGGAGGCTCTCTATATCAGCGAATATACCGTCAATAATCGCTAGAGACTTATTTTATTTTCATTTTTTTTATTTAAACCCCATACAGGCTGTTACAAAATACGATGAAAACGAAAACCAAGAATTTGACAATTTTTCGGTTCCTTTTCATCGCCTCTGTCATGGAATGTCAATTGTGACATTTATATGGAAAAATTGTTTTTCAGTTTTTCTCACATTCAAAATGGTTTGCGGGCATAAGTTAATGAAGAAAAGTTGTTGCAAATTGACTAAAGAACAACATACTCCAAATTCGAGGTCATCCAAGGTAATGGGTACTTGCTGCATAATTACAAAAATTGCGAACATTTTTTTCTTTAGATTTTTTTGAAAAACTTGATGTAACTTCTTCGATGTTGCATTAAAATGTGTGCAAAGTTTTAGAAGGCTTCACCACGTAGAAGCCAAAATATTAATTGATGAAAATGTAACTTTTAACACGAGCTCTTATGAGAGACTCCCGAAAATTGTGATTTTTGGCAATAAATATCTGAACGTTCCGGATGGTGAAACCTTCTAAAATTTATTACACACGTGCATTGGACATTGAAGAAGATTTATCCAAATTTTCAACAAAATCTTAAGAAAACGATAGAACGATCGGACTGGCTTAATATCCAATGAACGATTGTTTTTTGTCTAAACTGTATACGATCTTCATCGCATCCATGCAACGATGGAAGATCCCCTGACTCGAGACAGTCTTCTCATCAGTGTTCAAAGTAACGCGTTACATCCTCCCTCTTGAAATTATACTCCCATCGTCGTCGTTAACAGGATAATACAAAACTGGGGGTTACGTTTTGCACTTTCTCGAAGCCTATGGCTCTTAGAAACTGTTGTAATACTTATGTGCATACATAACTGATAGGTCTGCGCCAAAACGGAATTTATTAACAGCACGAATCCACTTTGAACGTTGTATTATTAGATCATCAGGAAGAATAAGCCGTCGATCTCTCGCTGCTCATTCAGAGTCTACTTCGAAGGATCTGCTGTGCGCGTACGTCTCATTCGAACCCTTCACGTTGCATTAAACCAGTTAATTTGTAGGGGAACATGGGGCAAAAGGGGCTCCATGAGGAATTAATCTGGATATATCGGTTTACACCTGATCTTGAAACTACTTTTGGACCCCAAAATTGATTTGTCAGGCTTATTTTCGATATCGTGTAAAAAAAAAATAGTGGGGCAAAGTGGGCTCCTCTAAAAAAATTGCTCTGACGATTCTAATTAATTTACACACTTGTTTATCGACATTGGGGAAAATTTGGGTTTTGTGAAAAATAATGAAAAATGGGACAAAGTGGGCTCTCTAGCCAGAAATATTTTAGGGTCCAATTTATCTCTTTTCTTTTTTGGTCAAAATAAAATAAACTTCTTTTAACAGTTTGTGCATTGATTGCTACTCTCAGCTTCTTCTGATTACAAGTTTCACAAAAGATGGGAAAATTTTTAATTTTTTTTTTCAAGGACTCGCACGTTATCAGATTATTATCTCAAATTCATCATTTAATGGCGTATAAAAACTTGTAGGAATTGTTATGGAAACATAACTTGAGTTTTAAAGAATATCGCGAAAATTTGATCTCCCTTTATTTTCGGGAGGGGCCATTTTGCCCCAAAAATATCAAATTTTGGCTAGCCCGCTCTGCCCCATGTTTCCCAATGCTTACGGATTAGCATGTCATCGATTTATATTTATTTTTCACTTGACAGCCATTCAGGGAGAAAATATCGATGAAATTTGCTGTAAACCCGTTGAATTTCTAAGGAAGACTGTCCTTAATGGAAACCATTGAAAAACGCCAAAATGAGAAAATATTGAAAACCCGAGAGTATCTCTTGATAGGATCTTGGCAAACGAGGGGGAAAAAAAGTAAGGATTTAAAGAACAAGAAATATGTCCGTGAGCGATGGAAGGAGATCGGAGTAAGAGCGACGAGGCAAAAGATCGCGTGCCATGGAACGATTTGCCGCAGGAGGTATCGAGCTACCGAGCTCCGCTATCGACTGTTTAATGCTCGATTAAAGTCGTCCGAAATTTTAGTGGCTATTTTCGAAATGGGTCTCGAATCAGAGTGAGCCTCGTTTTATTTTTTATTTTCGTCCTGATCTCGATTTTTCGTGGCCTCTCGTTGCCCTGGTCGCTCGTCGTTCCTCCGACGACGTATTCTGGGTGTGTTTTCATCGTGATTGACCGTTCGGATAGTGAAAGGAGTTCCCTTATCGTTGGACCAAGCCACGAAGCGATAAAAATTAAAACGCGAGAGGGTGAACGAGAGGCATGACGAGATCATTTTGAAGGACGACCAGAGAACCACGAAAGCTTCGCAAGAGATCGAGAGCTCGCCTTTTCTTATTTGATAATCGCGGGAATGATGCCTACACTCAGAAACGTGCTTCGAACGAATTTAATACGCGACCAAACTCCAAGCACCAATATATCACAACGGCGCCAGCTGATAAGAGCCAAAAACTCAAGAATCTTTAGATATATTTATAAAAAAATAAAAAGTTATATTTTCTCAAGGGTCCTTGATGGGTAATGGCACCACTTTGTCAATTTTGCTCTCAATTTTTGTTTTTATTTACAATCAATTTGAATATGATCGATTTTTAGCTACTTTGACGATTAGAATCAAATAAATACAATGTTTTCGATTTTTTTCCTAAGCCCTAAAGTTCTTAAATTTTTATTTTCACGTGTTTTTCGTTGATTTCGTTCCTCAAGATGTTCCCGGCAACAGGAACATCCGCTAAATGTCGTCCGCGGGTGGTCCAACGTCCTTATCAATTGAAAATTCTCATTTATCCTGACGGTAGCAGAGAAAAATGTTTACTCGCGGATTATCAAGAACGACGCAACGACGAAGAATCTATAGAAAATGAAAAAATCGGCAATACCCTCGACGTATGCAGTGTTTCTTCCATATGCTGGTCGTTCGTAGGTACATAATGGCGTGTAAAAGTGCAAACCGGTCGCGGTCATGGGATCTCTTTCGAAGCTGCTTTTGCTTCTCTCTCTCTCTCTCTTTCTCTCTCGCGCCTTTCGCGAACAAGTCTTTTTCCCATTCTTCCATTCCACTCTACCCTCCCGTTCCTCCTTTCTAGAGGAAGGAACAGGCGCCTTTTCAGATTTTGTAAATCGACGATGACCCCTACTTGCGTGAACCCTGCTCCTTCGCCCTTCGCTTTACTCCTGCCTCTCGCCCCGCGAGAGATCGAGTAACCGCGCGTACGCGAGAAACTCCTCTCGCTGTACGGACCCTATTCACTGCACCAACACTCCCATCCCACCAGGAACTTAACCATTTTTTTATATGTACACACGCATCGATGCTCTTTCCGGCATCAACGATCTTAAGATTCTTTATGAGATAATAATAAGCCAGGATTCTATTGCCAAGAATATTCATCTTCAACACCATTCCTTACGGATTTTCTTATCTAGCGCCTTTTCTCCAGTCTCTCAAGTTTTACTTCTCACTCTCAGGGCTTCGAGGCAATCGGATTTTAATGTAAAAACATTTGTTTCTTTTTGTTGTTGTTGTTTTTTTTTATCATGTTATACTTTGATATGAAATTATTCGAATAAGAGTTGATTGAAAAATGTTTATTTTGAAAACTAATGAAAAATACGTTTTTGAGGATAGTTAGATTTTTTTTACGCCATGATCTTTTTTTTTCTTAATATTTATTCAAATATTGACGTTTGGAGACCACCATTTTTATTAATTTTGACAAAAATCTTCTTTTTGACGTAAAATAAAATTTAGAATTTTTTTTTTTTTTTATTCGACGATTTTAGAAGAATTGCAAGATATTATCACGATTATCGCTGATTATTATTTATTACGGAACGCCCATCAATCGATATTCTTGAAAAAATAAAAAAAAACTTTTTTTTTTTATCGTTTACCCTCGCAATCCCTCAATAATGATTTTGAGTGACACTGTTAATAATTTTCAACGTAAATTTCGTAGTTGAATATATAAATGTTTGGATGAAATAACCAAAAATTACGAATTTTTTGAGTGAGATGCCAAAAAATACGAATGAAATTGAAGCAAAACTGTGAGGACTTCAAGGATTATATTATGATTTAACGAAAAATGAAAATAAAGTAGAGAGCCATGCGAGAGAGAGCTGAATGCCAGTAAATAAACCGAGAAAGACCGAGTAGCAAAAATAAATCGTGCGGAGGTCTCTCCTCGAGATATTTAATTAAGACGCTGTATAAAAACGTTGCACGCAACGAGATTAAACGGTTTATTCAGCCAGAATTTAAAGGTCTAGAAATAAAATAAATTTTTCAAGCAGTAGGTGAAAAAATAATATAAAAAAAAAGGATACACAAGTGAATAGCAAATGTCAAACATACATGCGATTCTCAACCAATTACAGGAGGCGAATTACTGCTTTGATTATTTGTCACGATACCCAAAATGTTATCTCGTAATTACAGCCTTGGACATTTTTTTTTTTTTTTCAAATTTATTATTATCAAATAATCTCCTTTTTTTATTATTATCGAATCGTTGCGGTTCTAATTTTACAATTAAAAAAAAAAACAACAACAATCGATATCGAAATCGATAAAATAAAATATCGATAAATTACTTGCAGCAAAACGAATTAATCAAATAAATTTAATCGATCGACTAAAATCAATTAAAAAAAAATTACAAGCTCGTTCGACTAAATGCAATCGATGAATTTTACGAGTTTAAATTGTTCCAGAAGTGAAATTTAAAATATTATGCAATTTTAAAAAGCTCAGTAATTCTGGGACAAAAAAAAACAAGGATTTACTCTGATCTTCGAATTAACAACGAATGAAAGTATCCAACGAATAAAAGCCTCAAAAAATGGGAATAAAAAGTGTCAGTTTTTATTGTCAACGCTTCCTGTTTACTATGAAAACTACTTTTTTAAGACGATTATCATTTTTTTTTTTTTTAAGATTTTGCAAAATTAATGATGCAACGATTTTTATGACGACAGTTTTTCTCGTATTGTTTTTGTCAACCAAATTGTTTTTACAAACGAAACGTTTTTTTTTATTCTCAATTTTAATCGTTTTTGAGCCTTTAGTAAATTTTTTTTATTGGCGAAACTTTTTCATGTATTTTTGGAGTACAGTCGATTTATGTCGACGAGGAAATTGAATAAAAGTGGTACTTTCGTCACCTTCAAAAGTTTAGAATCATCGCTTGAATCACATAAAGTTTTGGAAAAAATGTTTTAAATGAAGTTTAAAGTTTGAGGAATAAAAATACAAGATTTTTTAATTACTCCAATTTTTTTTTTCATAGTCTCCTTTCGATTAAAATAATTTAATCCCCCCAAATGTTATGGGAAATTCCATGGTTGCATGAACTCCACGAAAAAAAAGTCCAAACGTATCCTCGGACGTTGAAAAATTGATAACAAAGAAAAAAAATCGATCGCGGTTTGTTTTTACTCCAAAATCCAAATTCTTAGAGTCGATTGCTAAGCTCGCCTGACAATTATTTTTCTTCAGTAGCGGATCGTAGTCCAAAATCGTAAATTAAAATTGGATTAAAATCCAAGAAAATAATGGAACTGGAATCTTTTCTCAATTTTTATGTAGATTTTTGAAAAAATCTCAAAATCCACTAAAAATATGTCGTCCTCCAAGTTTTGGGGGGAAAAAAAAAAAAAATTACTCCAATTTTGGGCTCGTCCGGGATTTGAACCCGGGACCTCTCGCACCCGAAGCGAGAATCATACCCCTAGACCAACGAGCCGGGTTGACATTGAAATCGTACTTGACCTTGATGAACAAAGGACAAAATTGACAAGAAAAATTTCATAATTTTTGGAGTAAAATTTTCCAAATTTTTTTTTGTCACCAAAAAGTCAATATTTTTGGAGTAATGAGTAAAAAAACACGTGAATAATGTGTGTTGATGGGAAAAATACAATTAAACACGAAAGTTTCATTTAAATCGCTCCTTTTGTTGTAATTTTTTCAATATTTACGTTGTTGATAACGATGCATAAAATTTTAACATCCCAACAATGAGTCGTCGGTTTAACCGTTAAATTGTTAAATTAGCATAGAATTTTTATAATTCCATTAACAATTGGATGGAGTTTGTTCTTCGGAAATGCAATAATAATTCTCAAAAGTTGAGTTCCTGGAAAATATTCTGGGAAAAAACAGTCGAGAAGTGGATTAAATCGAAAATACTTTTTGCTGGTGTTTTCGCATGCGTTTGTGGGAACGAGTCGTCGAGAGAGCGTGGAGCAGCCACGAACCGGTGGCGCCATCTCTCGTGACGAGTCAGTAGCTCGTTTCCCATTCCGTGGCCAGATGTTTTCGATGAGGAAGATTGGAAAAAACTACGATATTTTTTAATAACCGGACAAAAAGAAGGTCGAGAGGAATAATTTTTTAATATTCTGCTCTCGACTTCTTAAGACGGAGTAATTTTGTTGCAGGCCTTTTTAAAACTTCATTGTTACGAAAAAAAAAGAAGTTTTTACCAAACTCTCAGGGTCGTAAAGTAATTACTCTCGTTTGCACAATAAACTGTGACATTTGTCGGGCCAATTTTGAGTTTTTTTCATTTTTTAGAACTGCCTCGTCCTTAAGGGCAGTTTTTTTTTCATAAAAACTTTTTTTTATTACCCAAATGTCGTATTTACTCGGTCGGGAACGAGGAAAAACTTATTTCGCAAATCCCCATTGAAAGAGCTCGCGCGGGACTCACCGTAAAAATGTTTTAAGCTCTTTCCTGTGTGCGTACTTCTTAGTCCTGCACTTTATACCGTCGACGTTTTTGTCACAAGCGTGTCATTGGGCCAGAGACTTTTTTATAACCATTTTTACGACGGTTTATTTTTTATTTTTTGCTCGACTGACCGAAATTCACGGTTTTTTTTTTTTATTTGGAGTAAAATGGCGTTTTTTTTATTAGAATTTAATTAGATCTCGAGGGAGAAAGAGAGAGAGTGAGAGAGAATGGAAACTCACTCCAATTATGGATTCTAATGACCACCAATCATCGCTTTATTACACCCCGACGACCTTTTCCTCCGCAGCTCAGGTCAAACGAGACAATGCCGAGGGTCGTGTTCTTATTTATTTCCTTCATTCCTATTCATTTTTTCACACGTTGCTCTGTCATAGCCAAGGAAATTTTTGGATTGACCGACAAAAGTATTATCTTCGAGGAATCATCACTTTTTGGGAAAAGAACTCGCAACGATTCGATAAAGTAGAGGAAAAAGAAGAAAAAGCAGAGCAATGAACGTGAAATTGTCGCGAGTTTAAAGAAAATTGAACCCTAAAAATGAATTCAAAGGAAAAAGGATAAATTTCTAATTATTTAGCCGACAGGGAAGAAAAATCCAAAAGAAACGAAGAGGTTGAAGAAAAATCGAAAGTATTTATCAAGACAGAGGATGAAGCACGTCGAGTACAAAGTTCCAAAAGGTAAGAATCGTGTCACCGCGCAGCGGTCTAAGGATCGCAAGAGAATCATAGTTGGCCAGTTGCTCATCTCCAGAGAGAGAGAGAGAGAGAGAGAAAGAAAGAGAAAGAGATAAAAAAGAAGAAAAAGAGAAAGAACTTAGTCGAGGGAGACAGAGGCGCGAAAGAAGCCCCTCCCTTCGTGACCCCCACTCGAGGGGCCATAGGATTCATCGGTGAGTCCCACCGTGTGCCCGATCCTTTCCTCGGCGCACGGGTACCACCACCACGACCACCTCCACATCGACCATCACCGCTGGCATCGAACCGATCCTTAGGGGCTCTCAGGTCCACCTGTAACCGAGCTCGCGCGCGCGCGTATGGACCCAGCACGCTTATCCGGCGATCCGGACGGCACAGTCTTTCTCAAAAAGCCTCAGGAGATACTTACGATCATCACTTGGTGCTGGTTCAACAGAGACACTGAAAAAATCGGTAATCGTGAAGAAAACTGTCGCATCGATCCGACGCGATTGCGGGTTTGTTTGGATTTGATTGGTCGATTCGACAAATCGATCGTAAACGGATCAACAGCGACGGGGATCCGTCGAGTGGGGAACGAGATCGCTACCGACGCGATCGGCATCATCGAGAGGTTCCTCATCATCCAACACCCGAGGCCTCCGAACAACCAGTCAACGAATGCCTCTCGACACTCCGTTTCCCAAACGAGTGGGGGAACGTCGAGCCTAGTTTCGAGCTACTGAGAACCACACGACACTCCGTTTCTTCATGTGCTTCGATTCCCTACGAGGAGAGGGAGAAATCGGCAGAGAGAAGGAGAGAAAGAGAGACGGAGAAAATTTGGGAGTTACAAATTACAACGCCAACACCCTCGTCCCTCTTGTCCCACGAGTCATTCACCCAATGGTCATCGACGCGACGGCACAACACGCTGCCGATCACCGATCGCTTTTTTTACTTCCACCAGAAATACATTAGCTCTCGAACCGATCGGTCGGCCACTATCGTCCGCGATTCATCGTCTCGTCATTCACGCTTTTCTTCATTCTTTCCTTCCCTCAAATTCTTTACGTTTATCATTTTATCGTGAATTTCAAGTGCTTTTTACTCCGAAGGACACTCTTTACCGATTATCTGTCAATGAACAACGTTCCTTTTGTTTTCGTTCATTGTTCACGAAAGTTTTAACGAAAAGTGCATGCGCGCGTGGACTATCGCTCCCCTCAAGGACTTTTACCGACGTGACTTAACCGCGAGTGCGTGTGTTTTCGATTTTTTGACACAAACCGATTTTTCAATGAAACTCAACGATACGCGACATCGGAAAGAAAATAAAACGTGACTCGATCCGTGGAACAAGTTTAATGACTCAATCCACAAATTCTACGGTTTTTCTCCTTTGAGAATTGAAGTCTCGTGTGTGCGTTCTTGTGAGAGTGATGTACGATTTTTTAAATCGGTTATTGAGTCTCTATTGTTTTTTTGTTTCTTATCGTTCGTCGATGAGAATAATTGGAGACTTGGATTAAAAATTTGAGCCTCCTGAGGATTTTTACAATTTTTTTAAAAACGATCACGATTTTTTAAATCGTTCAAGTCTCCATTGTTTGTTTTTTCTTATCGTTCTTCGATAAGAATAATCGAAGATTTGGATTTTGAAAAATTTGTACCCCCGAGTGAAAATCCCGAGGATTTTGCCAACTTTTTTGAAAATCCCGAGGATTGATCATGCCGAAGAAAGAATTACCAGTGGAAAATTATAGCATGGAATATATCGCGTGAAACGCTGACCGCAGGAAAAGTAAATCGGTGCAACACGCAGCGGGTTCGACAGTTTCGCTTCCGTGATCAACGAGCACGGATTATATTTGTTTTGTTCGTAGCTCGTAGATCGCGTTAGATTTTTGGATTCAGCAAAACGTATCAAGGTAAGAGAGACGAGTGATCGAGATTCTGATCTTTTTTTATCATTTTTTTTTCATTCGAAACATCACTATCGTTTTGGACTCGAAGCAAAAATCGTGGACAATGAAATTTTGATGGTTTCTCACGATAATGAGTTTTTTGTTTTTGTTTTTTTGAGTGAAAGCCAATGCGATAGTCGCAACATTGACATTGAAACGATTTCTCAATCGTACGAACGTCGTTACTCTCTTTTTCTCTCTCTCTCTCTCTCTCTCTTTTTACGAGTTTCGATGAACACGATAAGCGTTTATAAAACTAGACCAAACGCACCAACTCGTCGTTAAAAACGTCAAGAGATTGACGTAAAGAGCGATTTTGAGGAGCAACTAGTTTTCGAGCCTGCAATTAAATTTTTACATAATAATCGTTGATATTGCGATTTTCAAAAATGGAGAATTAAATAAATAAAGATTTTGTTGTGATTAGTCGCGAGCAACGTGAACTAAAAAGAGAGAGAGAGAGAGAGAGAGAGGCTTTGGAAGAGTGTTGCGGCGCGTCACGAAACGTCAAAATTTCGAAAGAACGGAAGTTGCCGGTACGGCGAGAGGTTCACGAGCGAACGGCAAACCAGATCGTGACGCGTCGGTGCACGGACGAGATGATATTGCGGCATAACCAACAATTGCTATTTTTTTTTATTTTTTATCGCTAATTTCAACTTTTTTTACCAACAATTTGCCCTTTTGAACGAATTCTTTGGTTTTTTCTTGTTGTTTTTTTGTTTTTAATTCTCGATTAATTGTCATCCGATTAGAACATCCGTTTTTTACGAAATTTTAATGAAAATACAGCCAACGACGATTTGTTTATGAATTTGAAGAGCTTTCTAGAGTTTAATTGCTTAATTAATGAATATTATGAATCGAATTAAAAAATAAATGAAAAAAAAAAAATTACGATAATTTCTAGACCCCAGCGAACTCTAAATCGCGCCGGTTTCACGGATTCTGCTTTTCTGTTGTTTCATTACGAAAATAATGTAGTAATTCGCGTATTGCTCGAATCGCGCGCGCGTGCTCGTTTCATAACCGGCGTTCACCCTGGAAAAACGCTGCTCTACGAATATATAGAAATAAACGAGTAGCAAGACCGTGTTGTGTTTATACGATAACATAGGAAAAGAAAAAGGAGGAGGGGGAGGAGGAGGTGGAAGAGAATTAAGAGGTAAAACGTAACGAGGCCAGCTCTGTTCTCCACCGCCACGCGGACTCAACTTTGTGAGATCGTTTACGCGGCCGTTGATCCATCATTAACCGACTCTCTTGTACAACTCACTCGTTGGAGGACAAACTCACTTTTTAATCGTTCGGCACATAGATTTTTACGTGGATTTGTAGATCCTGAGGATTCTTTTGGCGATATTTTTTTTATTTTTGTTCATAAAAATGTTTGATGAACTGAATAAATTTATTGTACAATTGATTGGAATTGTAGTTTCGTCTAAAATCGTTTTTGGATCGTAATTTTCTGGATTAACAAAATTTATGTATTTTCAAGCTATTTTTTTTATATTTTTTATCGAATTTTCGTAAATGTGAGCTTTGATCTTTTTTTTTTCGAATATAAACAAATTTTTGGAAACAACTGCGGATCATAAAACCAAAAATAACAATTATTTCGACTCAATTCTGTAATCAATTTGCAAAAAAACAGTTTTATCAAGACTTGTAACAAATTTTAATCAAATTTTAGAATAAAAAACTACTCGTAATTTCTTCCTATTATTTATTTATATTTTTCTTTTCTTTAATTTCAACGAGACGATGCCTTTTTTCGATTTTCCGAGTTCCATATTGCCCCAAAAATGCAAATATGAATATTTGACTACAAAAAACAGAAAATCCGACTGAACGAAAAAAAAATGTGTGGACACATTTTTTCCTGCGATTGCTCGAGGTCCGGATAAAAATGTACATTCGGTAGGTCATCGGGGAAAAATAAAGAGACCATTTTTTTTTATTGCAATTTGCTCCCTGGGTTCGTAGGCAAGAGACTAGGATCGTTGGCGAAAAAAAAAGTGACCTGCGTGGAGACGAAAGCTTCTTCGGTCCCGATACTCCGAATACGTATTTTACTGCAAATCCGGATCGAACGAGCGTACTTACGGTTCACGTCCATAAAAACAAATTACGGTTAACGCGATGCACCGAGAACGAAAAAAAAAAAAAAAATCTTGTGAAAAAAGGAATAAAAAAAAAAATGGAATATTTTTTTAGTGCGTCTCCGACGCAGGATTACGGCAGTTGAGATACAAACAAAAAAATTAAGCTGTGGCACGACAAAATCTTAGGAGACACGCAGTAAAGTTCAATTCCCCAATTAGCGTAAGTACTTTGACGAAAAAAAAATAAAAAATAACACAAAATACAGAAAAGTCTACTTTTAGCTTCAATAAACCAGGACACAATGATTAAAAAAATGGTATTTTTATTTTTTATTGAAGCGAAAAAATGACTACGAAAAAAAAAACACACAGGAGTGTTAAACGTTATTTTGGACAAACGTGTAGAATTTTTTTTTTTTTTGGTTCTGCTCGCGCAACTTATTCGTGCAAAAGCGCAATAAAAAAGTGTGCTGCTAATTAAAAAAAACGTCGTTTTGACGTCTATGAATACTTCGTAGCTTTTTTTCCCCTTTTTTTTGTCGTTTATTTTTATTTACCTTTCTCAATCGTCGCACGGAAGGTCAAGTCTTTTGCGCTTCGAGAAAGGAGGGCGCGATTCGCGTTGATTTAAAAATTAAAACAAAACCGCGTCTCCGATCGCTGCACGAACGTTCAAAAGTTTTGAGCTCTTGCTCGTGTGACGATGAGAAATCTCGCAACCTCGACGCTATGTAAAATAAAAACTTTTTTAATATCAGATAAAAATTCGAATGGCTGCACGTCCCGGAATCGAAAAACCCTGGACTACGAACGTCAGCGGATTTGAGGGCGTAACTCTGTCATTTTTGGTTGAAATGATTTGAAAAAATTCATTACAGTTCATCAAAATATGATTAAAATGATGTCAGAATTTTATTGAATTCCAATCAATTTTACCCACGAAAAAAAAATCTTAAAGTTTCACCAACAATTAGCTCATTAATGTGTCTTGATTATCTTCATCGGATTTTAATGACAATTAAAAAACAACCATAATCGTTGACATCTGTACGCAATCATTTGTTTCTATGAAAAAAATGAAAATTAAAAAAAAATAATAATCGAATGACGTTTCTATGGTGCACCTGGACATCGTCCTCATCCCTTCGCGCGGTAACGAATCGCACACCGGAAACGCACCTGCGTCAATGTGCCTCTAATGTACTACAAACATACGTGTATATTTATATTTAGCACATCGGTATCGAACGAGCTGCGGGCTTGGCTAGGACTCGATTATATTCGCGGTATACAAACGCGGAGACTATCGCGAAAATAAATTGATGAGGAAACGTCGCAAACGACGATGCACGCGATGCACGTGCCATACGCCCTTTGAGCTTCTCTCGACATTCAGTCACCGTCACATTTCAACTTAAATTTTTCAAACTTTCATTCTATTTCGTCAAATCTACTTTTTGTCAAAGTCCATTTGATCGTCGATTCGAGCTCAAGAACGTCTCATTGGATAAAAATGAAGAGATTTTAACAAATCTTTGGAAATTTCTACTAAAACTTACTTTTACTCGAGTTTCTGGAGAATTAAGAGACAAAATGACGAGAAAAAAGCTCAAAAAACAACAAAACTGTTTATTTCGGAGTTTATAAACAAAATGATAGGATTTTGTGAGAAAAATTGATAAAAATTCCCATGGAAAACCATGTGACACTCTTTTTTTATGGGGTTTATGAATTTCCAGTGGAAAAAAGTTCAAGAATTTTCGTCCTTGTGTCAATTTCTCGCAGGATTCAAGAAATATTATTAATTTCTTTCGAATGTTTGTTTATTCGGTGACTAAAATAATTGCAAGTTGTTTGATGAACAATTTTTTAAAACTATCTGCAGTTTCTATTAATCTTCATACGACTTTTGAATAAAATTCTCTCACGGTAGCTTTTTGGTTGTCTTTTTCTTTCTGTAACTCGCCAGAAGGAAAATACGCGAATCTCGTCAAGTACGAAGTACACTTTTGCGGTGAACCGTGGATGAAAATAAGTGAACAGGTCTCAGTCGTCAAGAGGTTTGCAGAGATCGAGGATGACAGAGAAAAAGAGACGCACGCCCGCGTGGATATGCAACCACATTTACACACATTCTTATTATTTTCATTAAATTTTTATATATATGTCACGAGAATGAAAAGAGTCAACGACTGTAGGGTGTAGGTCAGGAGAGAGAGACCGTTGATCAAACATTCGATGTCTCTTCCATTAGCTTAAATTTACTTTCCCATTTAGCGATAGCTCGTCATGTATGAAAGTCGCACAAAGGATATCCAATGGCGGATATGTACAGACGTTTCTTATTTTATATACATTTTATGACAGACGCACGCGAATCGTTCATCGTCGTACAAACGCCCATTGGATCTTTATGGGCTGCAGAGCGGATTTTAACTTGAGATTTTTTTAAGAGACTTTCAAAGTTTCAAATATTTTGACAATCGACGTCTTTTTTTTCGACTGATTACCAAAGTTTTGCAGTTTTTCAGGAAATTCGTCACATTATTTTATTTTCGAGATTTTATTCCGTTTCGAACGAACAACTGTCAAAGCAAGGCTCGATTTGACGTTTATTTTTTCAATGGCTGCCATTTTCGAGATTTTTATCAAAAAATGAAATCCTTCATGGCCGGCGACAGTTTTTCATAGCGAATAATAATCTTTCATCTAAAAAAAAATTATGAAAGCACGATTTTCCAAAAAATTTACTTAGTCGCTTGAATTTAACGAAAAATCGGAGTAATTACCAGATTTTGTTGATTCACTTTTCACGCTCGTCACTCCAAGGAAGTTCCTCAAAAATTCATTTCAAACAAGATCAAAACAAGATACAAAGTGACCCACATTGCAGCACTGGCTTCAAAACATTCAATCCTTGATTTCGTCCTGATTGAGATCAAAAAAATCATTGCTCTGTGCTTCGGAGCCTAAGAAGTTGTTTCTCTCGGACGCGAGTTATTGATTTATTAATACGATCTTGGTAAGTGGAAGGTCTGAGAAGATATGACATTAAAATGGCGTAAACGCATGTAAAGTGTGTACAGTCGCGAATGCAGTAGAAAGTGAGAAAGAAAATCGCTTGAATCGAGAAACGATCTGTAATTTAACATCGCAGAGACGATGAGTAAACAAATTGCATTGGCGATTCGTTCATATGGAAATAAGATTTGGTCGTGGGAGAAGATCGATGGTAAAATATATAAAAATAAATAAATAAATAAATAAATGTATAAATATAAAATGGATGGAAAGTCAAGGAGGCGCACCCATGGCGATGGCTGCTGTCGAGAATCTTGCGCGGCCTCGTTTCGTTCCATCATCATTTGCCGCATCAATGAATTATTATTTTCACATAAAGAACAAAGATTGATGCGAGGATATCTTAGAATCGTAAGAATGAGAGAGAGAAAAAAACGGCAACAAATGGTAAACAATTTAATCGAGTCTTAATCGCGCGAAGAGGCGATAAAAAAAGTACGAGAAAAATAATGAGAAAAAAAAAAGAACGAGTTTTCCACTCGTTGAACGTAACACACGCGGAGCTCTTCGCGAGTTTGCCACGATTGAGTGATTCCTGAGCGCGAACAGAACAAATTGCGCAACGTGTACACGTTGCTCCGAGAATCTTCTCCGTGGTTTCCCTCACTCTCGCTCTCGATTCATCAAACATATTATTATCTTATTCTTATTTATTCGTAACTTTTAAATGCCCGCATGGTTTCATTTATATTTGATAATCAAATTAACAAACACACTCACGTTTTTAACTACAATTGTTTTTTTTGTTACAGATGAATCAACAATGCAAAGTTTGCGGAGAACCTGCCGCAGGATTTCATTTTGGAGCTTTTACCTGCGAAG
Source organism: Campoletis sonorensis (assembly GCA_013761285.1). NCBI lineage: Eukaryota > Metazoa > Arthropoda > Insecta > Hymenoptera > Ichneumonidae > Campoletis > Campoletis sonorensis. Next base: position 1,563,444 of record JACEOJ010000071.1, read on the forward strand.
GTTGTAAGGTGAGCAATATTTTTGCGGAATTTCATTAAAATCTCACATAAATATCGATCGGTTTAAAAAGGTCCCCGGACCCACAAATAAGTTATTTTCTTTTTGTCTCACGGCTTAATAGAACTCTAGTCAACTTTAAGAAATTATTTTCTTTGATTTTGATCATTTTTTTTATTTCCGAGAAATAGAACACTTATTTTTCCGAATTATAGTAAAAGCAAAGCCCGAGCATGAAATTCAATGAAAAACAATATTTTTAATGTTATGATTCAATGATGTTTGCACGAATCTGCAACCATTCGCCGGGTATAAAAATTCATGATCTACTGGTCGTTTTTAGACAGAGTCAGTTGTCAGTCGTAATAATAAATCTACTTTGGTTCCTGCATTTTATGCAAACCGAGGCCGCAATTCGTATGGGAGAAATATCTCGATGTTCTGCGTCACGTGGCGGTCGGAGCGAGAGGCTTAAACATGGGCACTCGAATAAACGTACTCAAATAGCATTATTTATTTCATTCAAATAGAGCTCTTTAGTTGAAGCCAATAGAAATTTTGTCGATTCAAATATGAAAAAAATTGATTAATAATCCTAGTCGATTCAAATAGACCTTTTTTCTGGGTGCAGGACAAGGGACTTTGATATTTAAAAAGAAGGAATAAGAGGACGAAGCGTGAGGTAGGTGATGGTCGAGCGTAACGAGCGCGTGTATTAAGCCAGAGTGCGATAAAAGAGCATAGGCATCAGAAGGGAGAAGGGAAAAGATGCGGGATTTAAAAAAGTCTAAAAATATATATATATATATATATTGATATATATATATATATAATGTAACGGTATATAGATTGTAACGATCCGAGAGTCCGGAACGTACGTACACGATACGAAATATATAACGAAAGAGGTGAAGAGGAGAGTGCGAGGGGGGACGGTGACACGCTACGATGGGCCTGAAAACGAAAATAACGAAACCGAAACAATGTCGCGTATTACGCAATGGTTAACTAGGGCGGAAACAATTGTGGCGGGCAAGTGCGAAGCGCCGCCGGAAGAACGAAAGAAGACCAAGTGAGAGAAAAAAAAAAAGAGCGTACGCTCTTTTTTTTTCTCTCTCACAGAGAAAGAAAAATCGAGTTTGAATCTCGATCTACTGGCCATTTTTTTTATTCTTTTTTTTTTGTTGTTACCACGATCTAAAAAATTCGAGCAAACAGATGAGGCCGAAAGTCGCCGGGGAACATGCACCTGTGTGCCCCATGATCACGCTGCTGCGGGGGGGACTCTCTTTATTTTCGTTTGCGTAACCCCCCGCTTTACCGCGAGCTCGCGCGCCCAGCTTATACCGTAATTCTCGTATTTTCTCGATTGTGTCATACTCACGGTCCTCTACCCGAAGACCCTGTTGTCATTTTCGTATATAGTTGTCGTCGTCGTTTCACTCCCGTGCACCTCGTCGTCACAGACCGAAGCTAGACGTTACGCGATAAATCTACTGTAATGCGTACGTATTGCAAATATTTATTTGCACGAGGCTTTTCACGATTAATTGGCCTCAAAAAATCTTTGGGGCTGTAGACTTCGCTAAAATGAGTTTTTTTTATACAGGTTTTTTTTTCTTTTTTTTTTTTCAAATTACAGAGCAACATTAGACGATATTTGTCCCAAAAAATCAAGAATTTTGAACGTAGTTTCGAAGATCCAAACGATCTAAAGCTTCAGCTCTGTGCATAGGAAATTTGGTTGTTTCTCAAACTCTAAACTTCATTGAAGACATTTTTTTTCCAATTTTTATACATTTTGACATTCCCCAAGGATTTAAAAAATAATGTAAGTCAAATATTTTGCAAATTGTATCAAAGTTTTGATTGATTGACAATTTTTTAAAAGTTGGTTGAAAAAATGGCGTCGATATGAGAAAAAAAGGTAGTGAAGTATCAGAATCGATGAATTTTCTCGATCGATACTTTTTTTTTGTCACCAGGATAATTGACTTTATAAAAAATGGCCTGTACATGGGTGTTCGTCGTTTACGAAGCAGCATAAATAAATATATTTATATATATCGCGTGCTGAAACGATTGCACGAACGATGGAAGAGCACGAAGCAAGTTTGCGAGCAAGTTTGGGTGCTACAATGGGACATGCAGGCACGAGAGGTTGACTCGGTTGCATATTCGAGTATAAAAAGAAGAGAGCGTTGGTGATGGGTTTCGTTGATTGCGAATCGCGTACATTTGACTTTGTATACGAGAAACGCACGTATGGCTGCGACGAGCGAGGAGATAATGAAAATTCGGACGAGTATGCGCGCATCGCGGTTTGTAGTGAACTGTCGGAGTCTCGTATTTTCCATAAAGAGGGAACGTGTCTGTAATACGTGCGGATCGATTTTTTTAAATTCGAATGTACAAGAAATTCGATGACAAATGAATTCTTTTAATCGTTCCCTCCCTTTGCCCCACTTTTCTTAGATTTTGAAAGAATTTATAGTTTTGTAGTATTTTTTATTGGACATTTGGCCAATGAACGAATCAGCATCTGGGTCAATAGCCATTTTTTCTTAACCTCAAACCCAAGGAATAATTCAATGTTGCATTATCGCAGACACGCAAGCAGTGCATTGTTACCGTTACGACGTGTTTGTTGGGGACACGTTTAGACGTTTCTCTCTCTCTCTCTCTTTTTCTCTTTTTCTTACTCGTTCGTAGCCGCATTCGCGAGAAACGTGTTTCTCTCATTGCGCTTCCATTGCTATTGTCTCGTCGTCGCGCGACCGTGTCCCTCTTAATCGAGAAAACGAAACTGCAATTACTTTTGTTTACGGCATACCACTCGCACGCTAATTTGTTCTTTCCCTCCTTCGTCCTCCTAATCGCTATTTCTCTCTCTCTCTCTTTTTCTCTATTCGCAAAACCATATCAGCACCGAGCCCGTCGAGGGAACTCTCGGCGGCCTCTCGAGAGTTTATGCTCGCGGTGTGTTGGAATCACCGCTGGGTCTCCCGCCATCGCGGCAGTTTCGTCATTTCGCGTCGACAATTAGCAACGAGTTCTCTCACCGGTCCCGCACGCGCCTCGGTTCTCCCCCCTGCCACGTGCTTTGTTATTTTTTTTTTGTTCTTTTCTCTCTTTCCTCTCATTTTCGTCGTTTCGTATTTTTTCTCTCTTTTTCCTCTTTTATCCCACACGCCGCCACTATTCCAACTCGGATGAGTCCCTCGCACACGCATACGTTTTTTCGCATCAACACTAAACGCACTCTCGATGAATGAAACAATGAGATATCGCGGATTTGTTCAAGATATTCGCGTACATTTGTCCTCGGAGCTTAGCGCGTGTTGCTTATTAATTTAATTCCCCATTTTCCTTCTTCCTTTTTCATCCAATCAATTAAAAGTTTGCACGTTAAGAATTGAATAATACTTTTTCTCACGGTATTTATTTTGCAATATTCACACTGTTTTCTTTCATTTTCTTTGGCTCGTGAAATATTCACGTATCTCTCATTTGAATTTTTATTTCTAATTGTCATTGAAAATGATCACACTCGCTTTTTTAAAATTTTGCAAAAACATGTTCCGCGACCCCATCGTCGTCTTCCTCGAAGAATTTTGTATCCGGAGAGTTGTTTTCTGTACTATTTTATAATTACGGAGTCCTCGACCATCGTGATCGGGCTGCAGAATCGAACTTTTATGAGATATGAGTCCCCGAGGAAGTTCGCGATAAGACTTTGGGAAGGTGTGGAGCGTTTTGTCCACGACCGCGAGATCTTCGTCGTCAGCACATTTAGTAGACGATCTTTGATAAACGATTAGTAACTTGAACGAAATGCCAGGAAGTAAAAATACAAAAATGATCTTACAATGTGTTTATTTATGTTGCAGTCCTTTTTTGGAAGATCGTACAACAACCTGAGCAGCATATCGGAGTGCAAAAACGGTGGGGAGTGTGTGATCAACAAGAAAAATCGTACTGCATGCAAAGCTTGTAGATTGCGAAAGTGTCTTCTAGTTGGGATGTCGAAATCGGGCTCGCGGTACGGAAGGAGGTCTAATTGGTTCAAGATCCATTGTCTTCTCCAGGAGCAGCAACAGCAGCAGCAGCAACAGCATCAGCAGCAGCAGCAGCAACAACAGCAACAACAGCAGCAGCAACAACAACATCATCATCACGGACAGAGGCTTCAACAACAGCAGCATCACCAGTTACAGCATCAGTTGCATCATCAACGTCAACGAACTAGTCCGTCGATGAGCCATCATCATCATCAGCAGGTTCCTGGGCAACAGCAGCGGAGCAAAGAAGAGGCAGCTCTGATGTTAGGACTGGAGGATTATAAAAATTCAACTTCCCCGAGCATAAGTTCACCGGAATCTCATAATAGTGACAGTTCCGTCGAAGTTTCTGAACGACGAGCAGCCTACGGTCTTCATCCTGGATTCCGACCCCTGCATCCCGCACATTTGCACCCTCAACACGGCGAGCTCTCGGCTTTGAGCAAAGAAATGATGAACTTACCGCTGGGCTTTCATCTCGGTGGCATGCCCCTCGTACCTCCGACGTTTCACCTTCCGCCACCAGGTCTGAGCATCTTTTCCCCGTATCTTTACGCAGCGGCAGCCGCTACCGCCGCGAATCCAACCCCACATCCAATTCCCCATCATCCGATAAGCTTAGCGCGAACCTGTTCGCCGATCGGCAGCAAAAACGCCACCGGGAACACCACCCCAACGACCTTTTCCAATGACCATTCCAACAACAACAACATCAACAACAACGAGGAAGACGACGACGAGGACGAGGATGACGAACGGAACGTCAACAACAACAACAACCGCAACGCTAGGAATCAAAACGTCGGTTGCACCGAAATTCTAAACGAATCACCCAGACTCCTCGATCTTCCCATCCAAACTTGCAACAAACGCTTCTACCTCGACGCCATCCTCAAAAGCCAACAAGCTCCCTCGATACGATCATCAACCTCCAGCAAAACACTCTCCGGTCATAATTCACCACGGATCACTCCCGAACGCGATTTTAATGCCGCTCCTCCTCAGGACAATCCTATGGATCTTTCCATGCGATCGAAACTCATGCTCGACAGCGAAGACAGCGACGACGAGCGGACTGACGTCGATATGACCGACCGACACAGCGATCACGAAGGTCCACCGCTCAAAAGGCGACCCATTGACCTCACCACCAAATCGTAGTCCAATCAAAACCCTAACCACCTGCCACTACTCCCCGAGGATGCCGGCCCCAGCAACCTCCAGCAAAGGTCGTTCGTTTTCATTTATTTGCAAAACGACTTTCTTCCCTTTGCTCTACGTCGCGTTTTACCCACGTGGGTACGCGATCCTCCAACCGCGGAATCGCCTCTTCGGCAGGATTCTTAATCTCACGATACCTGGACACCTGCCAATGCGCTCTCTCCCCACAGCTTAATCATCGGACACACCTCCAGATCGAGCTTCATTAATTTTGTCTACCGATCGCTACCGATCGCTACCGATCGGCTTCCAAACTTTGGCAATCGAAGGATTCACTCCCCACCCGAAAAATTATTAAACTCCATCTTTCTTTTTTAATACTTTTTACAACTGTTTCTCGATACCGATCAAACCGTCACTTCGTCAAAGTCCCTGTTCTTACGATCCTACGGACAATTTCTTTACCGTTTAGGTTCTGGACTCCGCACCCCGGATGTTAACAAACTCGAATGTAGCTCGAACACGGCTTCGCTCTTAAGGCGAACCGAACGATATCGGTAACGTGTTTACCTCGATTAATAACACTGTGCGACCAGATTCAAACCAACTTTTCTCGCCTTCTCACTCGAACTACTCTTTTCTAACTCTTTTGGCCGGGATTTCAAATTCCGCTACGAGTTACGATTATGTTTTTTAAGAAAAACAACAACCGCCGATCTATAACGAGACTATTATTTATGTTATTTTTATTCAATCGCAGCCTTAAGGATCGATTGTTGTTTGGAATTCTCATTTCGGAAAAAAAAATCAGAATAATAATAATTTTGAAATGTTGGAGCTTTCTTGACTGATATTTTGGACATTTTTTGTCAATTCTTCAAAAAAATGTACAAATTTCTCGAGGCTTGTTCAACGATCGTACCAAAATTGAATCGAAATAATTATGTTTTCTTAGTTTCCGTTCTAAGGAAAAAAGTATACGAAAAAAATCAATAATCAAAATGCAGCGTGCCGCCATTTTGTAAAAAAAAAAAAAAAAAAAAATTCTATGATTTTGGTCCGAAATAATCACAACCCACAATTTGACTAAATCGTGCGAAACGATGAGAGGATACAAAACTTATTTTGCTTTCCATCATTTCTACGTGTTTGTAAACAAACGATAAATACGTGTTCAAAATTTCGAGAAAAAAAAACTCGAAAAAATGAGAAATTTATTTATTTTAGAAAATGAAATGTGAAAACGAAATTCTAGACAACAATATGGCCTTAATTTCGTACGGTAGTGTGTTGATGTGGAAAAAATACTCAAGCGGACAACGAGACGATCGGTCGCAAGGGCGATCGGTCAAACCAGAGGCCAGTATTTTTATTTTGACGCCACGGGCGCAGTGTATGTGATAGTTCCATGGCAGTCGGTGTTTTTGGTGAAATTTTAATTGTACATAATAATTGTATAGTGTGTGCGTGTGTGTCTGTGTGTTAGAGAAAAAAAAACGGATTTATAGGGATGAGAAATGCGTGAGAATGGGATCAAGGCCAGTAGAAAGTATTCTTTGTAAATATGCATATGAAGATTAAATGAAATTACGAAAAGTATGGTGACAGCAGCAAAAACGAAACGTGTCTCATGGAATATTGAGGCGATGATGATAGAATAATAGCAGCAGTTTATTTAAATTAATAAATCAATAAATATATTATGCGATTATGTATATTTACGTAGAAAACCGTCCGTTCGAAAGACACTTATTTTTTAAGACTCATCATGTGTGCAATAAAAACAAACACCCCTGCATTTACATCGTTTCAGAATAAACGATACACCCTGAACTTTCGTCTTTCCAAATCAAATGTTACATGTCGACGTAAATAATAATACTCTCTAAAATACTCACGAGCCTGTGCGTCCATTATTTCTGCTCCTGCACTGATAATCCAAATTATTATGACACGTGTTCACTTCTCTTTGTTTTCCGATTGTGGACTCTGCTGTTTACGTTCGGAGAAGTGATTTTCATCCGTTTTATCGGTCGGTAAAAACGATTGCAGGTAAAGACGAAATCTCGTTTGGAACGTTTTGTACCTGCCGATGGTAACGACAAAAGCAAAACTTCTGCACTGTACGTTATAATTTGTTTTTAATAAATAATAATTTGTAATTACTTCAAGGTATTGAAGTGATTTTATAAAATCGACGAATTATCGCCAAAAAGAAATTTCGGACGACGATTTTTCGTGAATAAGATAATAAAAGTTATCGAGTATTTGCTGCTGACTGAATCATCGATTTTTCTTTATTGATTATGACAAATTATTATTTTTAAAACTCTTTGAATGTTTTCCCAAGTAAATGATTTCCAAGCGATTGGGACAACGAAACATCATCGGCAGTTGGCAATAATTATCACACGCGGTCGACATCGAACGATAACGATAGAGGGCGTCTTGACATCGAACTATCGCATGACGTTCAGAACTCCCAACCTCCCAACTGTGTACACGGTGTACACTTTCGTATACTGTTGCGGTCTCATCGAGTATCGTCGGTAAACTTTAAACTTGTTTCGTTGCTCGTCAAATAAAAGTGCAACCCAAGTGATATTTTGATCAAATGAAGATGAATATCACGTCAGCAGGTAATTTAAAAAAATAATAACCTTTCTATTGAAGTGCCACGAATATTTATAATAATTGGTTTATCCGGAAACGAGCCCTCCCGAACGTCCGGGGCTCGACTCTCAGACGCGATGATTTGCAAATCGTGCTGTACTTAACCTCACTCGAGGTTTCATCGAACCAGCAACAATGACGAGGCAGAGGAATAAAATCCGTATTCCTTCACAATTAAATGCTTCTGTTTATTATTTTCTTGCCATGTTTCGAGCACGAACCTTCAATGGCCACATGCGGCCTAAAATGTCCTAAAATATGAACTTCAAGCCGAAATTGAAAAATCTGACATTTTTCTTAACTTTCGAATTTCCTGGATATTTTGACATTTTTTTTCTTTCTAAACAAGCTGTACTGTCTTATTAGTGGCTCGAAATACCCGAAAGTGTCGAAAAATGGGGTTAACTTCAATAATTCGTTTTCTATTCAAGAATAATCTTTTTATTCATTTGCAAAATGACATAAATCAGAAAAAATGTCATTAACCACAGTTTTTACTTCAATAAAACAGTTTTATTATAAAATTCCATTTGTGGTAATCACAATTTTGACAGTTTGTGTCAACCTTAAATTTGAACAACATTGTTTTTATCATCAAATGATCGAAATAATTCAAAAAATTGTAAAATTCTCCCAAACTTTCTGGATTTCTCAGACTTGAAATATTTTTTATGTCACGACATTGTATTTTGACCGATCAATTAAAAAATCATTTTTTCCAGCCGGTATCATCTCCCTGTTGGAGGAGCCAATGCCGGAGCTCAAAGTGTTTGCGCTGAAAAAACTTGACATGATAGTCGACGAATTTTGGCCAGAAATTTCGGAGGCGATAGAAAAAATGTAAGAATCTCTGAATCTAAAAAACTCGCTGACGATAGAAAAGAGACATTTTTCTTCGATCCTTCAAATTATTCCTTTTTTTCAGTGAAATTCTTTACGAAGACACAGCATTTAATCAGCACAAGCTGGCGGCTTTGGTTGCGAGCAAAGTTTATTATCATCTGGGAAGCTTCGAAGATTCTCTGATTTACGCTCTCGGAGCTGGAGAACTTTTCGACGTCAACGCTCGCAACGAATACGTCGATACAACCATCGGTAAGAAAAAAATTTTTCTTCGGCAAAATTACTAAAAACATTCGTTGCCTTTTCATCGGTAAAAATTTTCACTGCCACCGTAAAAAAACGTGAAAATGACGATTTAATGGTTTTTTCTTCTTCAGCAAAATGCATAGACTTTTATACTCAACAACGCATACTGATTGCGGAGGGTAAAATGCTCGCCGAGCCCAAGGACATTGACCCGAGGCTGGAAGGCATTGTCAACAGAATGTTCCAAAGATGCTTGGACGACAATCAATATCGTCAGGCACTAGGACTGGCTCTCGAAACCAGGCGAATGGACATTTTTGAAGAGGCGATCATGCAATCGGTCAGTATTTTAGAAAAATTCTGAAAAATAGTAACAAATAGAATAATAAAATAAAATAAATGTTAATCGAAAGATGATAAATACATGATAAATAAATAATCAATAAAATAACAATGAATAAAATAAATCGGAATAAAAGAATAATAAAGAACGAATAGAAATAAATAGAATAATCATAAAATAGTCGAATACAATCGACGCTGCAAAAAAACTACAAAACGTGCTCATATTTTTGTGATTGTTGCAAGAAACATTGAAAAACAATATTTCGAGAACTAAATTATTATAAATTTGATCAAAATTATTCCAATATCATTTTTTTATTATAAATTATCCAATTTTCAAAAAATTCCAATACTAATTTGAAGTCGTCATTGACAGATAGTTCGATAAATGATGAAAATCGTTTATAAAATTATTCTCAACAGGAAAATAGAATTCCAGTTTTTAAAATATAGTTTCCCACTTTTTGAGACATCAAAAGCTCCATAAGAGCGATTTTTTCTGCCGTCGCTTTAAAAGTTTGTTATTAAAACATTTTTTTTCATAAAATTTCCCATTTTCACTCAATAATTCGGTCAATTATGTTAAAAATTTAGTTTTTTTTCCAACAAATGGTGTTAATGAATATGAACAATTGAAAATTTCACAGGACGACGTGGGAGGAATGTTGTCGTACGCGTTCCAAGTGGCGATGAGTCTGATACAAAATCGTGGTTTCCGGAACACGGTGCTCCGTTGTTTGGTCAGTTTGTATAGAAATTTGGGAACTCCGGATTACGTGAACATGTGTCAGTGTCTGATATTCCTGGACGATCCGTTGGCCGTTGCGGAGCTTTTGGACAGACTGAGCAAAGGTTCCCAAGAGTGTGTGTTGATGGGTTACCAGATTGCGTTCGATCTGTACGAATCGGCGACTCAGCAGTTTTTGGGTAGAGTTTTGCAAGCGCTTCGAGCGACTGCTCCGATACCGAGCGCTTTGACGGTCAAGCCGATCGTAAAACCGACTGTGAAAGCAACGAATGGCGGAACCGCGGGCAGCGAAGCTGCACCAACGGCACCGGAGGCTGGAGCAACAGCTGCTGCGGGAACAGAAACTCCTGACGCTGCTGCCGAAACACCTGTAGCAACGGTCGAAGAAAAAGTTCCGGAACGAAGCCTCGAAAGCCTGGTCAGTATTTTTTTGATCCATTCGTTCGTCTATCTCTCCCTCATTTCTTATTTTTAATTGTTTTTCGTTTTCCAGACACCGGAAGAACGTGGTCGCCAGGAACGAGTTGACGCTCTTTCGAGCATCCTCGGAGGCGAAGTCTCCATCGATCTTCATCTCCAATTTCTCATACGAAGTAATCATACCGACATGCTTATTCTTAAAAATACGAAGGACGCGATACGCGTCTCGATCTGTCACACAGCGACTGTCATCGCTAACGCTTTCATGCACTCGGGCACTACGAGTGATCAATTTTTGAGGTACGTATTATGAATTTTTGTAAAAAAAATTCGGTGATTCTAGAGGCTGAGACGATTCTTCGGTCTTTTGGTTGTCGAAAAAAACTTCCTGAGCATTTTCCTTGGACACTGTCCAGTTTTTCGAGAAAACTCGAACCCACGAGTTGTTTTTTGTTCATCAAAATGTCAAGAAATTTCGAGAAATATGTAAATTATCGACTCACTCAATTGATCGATCGCCATTCACCCAGTATCCTCGATTTTTTTGTCCTTTGGGTCAAATTGACCCGAACTTTTGAAAATTTGGATTCGAATTTTCAAAAATGATGAAGAATCAAAAGTAGAAACAGGAACAATTTGGAATGGTTGGCCCGGGCAAACAAGGAATACAAAATATCACGAAATTTGGAGAAATATGTGAATTATCGACTCGACCAATCAATGTCCTTGAATTTTGTGTCCTACGGGTCAAATTGACCCTAACTTTTAAGAAAGTGGATTCTAACTTTAAAAAAATGTTAAACAATTCGAATTTGGTAACAGGGACAATTTGGAATGGTTGGCTCGGGCCACGAATTGGGCCAAGTTGACGGCAACAGCATCCCTCGGAGTCATCCATCGAGGACACGAGCAAGAGGCGCTCGCCCTTATGCAATCTTATCTGCCGCGGGACACTGGCGCAGGGGCTGGTTATTCCGAGGGTGGCGGACTTTACGCTCTCGGTCTCATTCATGCGAACCATGGAGCAGCTATAACCGATTATCTTTTGGGTCAGCTCAAGGACGCCCAAAACGAGGTTTGTGCCCCGTTCCATAAAAATCGGATCGAGAAATTGCTTCAATTTAAGAAAAAAACAAAAAAAACGATTTTCTGGAAAATACTTCGCTTCATTTTTCTTGCCAAATTTAACGAAAAAAAGAATCGATTCAATTTGGAGATAATGATTTCTCGGAAATCTTTGTCTGGAGGAAAATAAAAGTCGAAAATCGAATATTTTTCGAGCTCATTTTGCGCCAAAAGAATGAATAGAAAGGAAACATGTTTTTTGTGCTGAATTTTACGTCAAAGGAGCTCGTAATTTATTCGTAATCAACGTTCTTTTGATCGTTGTCAAATTCTTGTTAACAAAGAAGTTGATTTTGTTTTTTGTGACAGATGGTTCGACATGGTGGATGTCTCGGTCTTGGACTCGCAGCCATGGGCTCTCACCGGCAGGATGTTTACGAGGAATTGAAATCAAATTTGTACCAGGACGATGCTGTTACCGGCGAAGCAGCCGGTATTGCCATGGGAATGGTGATGCTCGGTTCGAAATCTACTCAAGCGATCAAGAGTATGGTTGCTGTAAGTACGACTTTATAAAAAAAAAAAAAAAAAAAGCTAAAAAGGTCCATAGAATTCAAAACGAAACCAAAGATTTTTCATTTATTGACATTTTATTTAATTTGTGTGTTTTAATATTTATTTGAATAATCGAAATTTATTTAATGAAATTTATCTATTCAATGAAGTTTATTTATTTAATAAAATTTATTTGATTAATGAAATTTATTTATTTAATGACATTTATTTATTTATTCAATGAAATTTATTTATTTAATGAAATTTATTTATTTATTTCATGAAAATTATTTATTTCATGAGATTTATTGAAAAAAAATATATATCTTACTTATTTATTTATTAATTTTTATGTCCAGTACGCTCAAGAAACTCAACACGAAAAAATTCTTCGTGGTCTCGCGGTAGGAATAGCTTTTACGATGTACGGACGCCTCGAAGAGGCTGATCCTCTGGTGGCCTCGCTCTCCGCGGACAAGGATCCGATTCTTCGTCGCAGTGGAATGTACACCCTGGCGATGGCTTATTGCGGAACCGGCAACAATCAAGCCATAAGGAAACTTCTTCACGTTGCTGTAAGTTTTCTTCATTTCAACTTTTCTATTTTATGAATTCTTCATCAATGAATTTCATCTTTTTAATTGGTTTTTTACATTTGAATCTAAATTTGCGCGATGAGGTTGAAAAGAACCGAAGCTTTTGTAGGAAAATTCTTTTTTTTTCGTTCTTTCGAAGGTTTTATTCGTTTTTTTAAATATTCGTAATTAAATTCCTTCAGCTCCGCTAATCATACATATTTAAACGCACTTTTTAAGTCTGTTGCAACGAGGTCGAGAACGACTGTAATTTATTTAAGGAAAAAAAATCGAATTTTCATAATTTTTCAAAAACTTTTCTTCGTTTTATGGAGTTTTGACGACAAAATATCACCAGAACGCGATTTTATAATACACCATTCTCTTTGTTATTGAAAAACGAAGATAATAGTGTACTCGAAACTTCCTTATCGTAAACGACAAAGATTTTATTCTGCAAAAACCCTTGGGGGTCGTTATCGACCCCGGTGTAGTGTTAACTTTAGTAAAAATCGACATCAGTGAGATTTGGAGTTAAACATTCGATCGAATCGACTATTAATCTTGGTTTAACTTTGGCTCACGACAGGTTTCTGACGTAAACGACGACGTCCGTCGAGCTGCGGTGACCGGACTCGGATTTCTGCTTTTCCGGTGAGTTTCCCTCCTTGATTTATTGCTTTTTTGTTTCTTTCTTTTTTCTTCGTCTTTATTTTTCTTCCAGTACGTCACGGCGACAACGTTGACAACGACACGCGCTTCTGCTTTAAAAAAAACGAGCTTTGCTCACCGAGCTCTTGAGTGAGCTCGGTTTTTCGTGACTCGAGTACGAAACTACATGATTTTGCCTCCAAAATTTCTTCGCTCTCCTCAACCCTCCACAAAATCTCGAAAGGATTTTGTATCATACGCCGCCAACCCCTTTTCACTATTAATTTATACAACGCTCGTCCTCCTCCTTGAGCCCGGTCTCTGTCCTCCACCAGCCCCCGATTCACTAATTCAATTTGTATCATTTCGTGATGAGTTTTCTTTCTCTCTTTCTCCAACCAACCAACCAACGAAATTGAGAGTTTAATTCGCTTTTCTCTCTCTCTCTCTCTCTCTCTCTCTCTCTCTCTCTCTCTCTCTCTTTCTCTCTCTCTCTTTCTTTCTCTCTCTTTACAAGCGAATGTAACGAGCAAATCCCACACAAAATTGTTGCTCCATCCGCCAATACCACCAACTTTTCTCCAACGACTAACAACAGCAAATGAAAGCCCTTCAACCCTTGACGCACCGCACGTTCAGCTCCACCGCCGCAGAACCTTGTCAGATTTTCCATCCCATCGACTTGTTATTCGATACTGTCTCCTCTTTTCTCGTTATTCCTTTCTTCCTCGGAATAAGACACTATTATCGACATCTGTCTCTCCAGCCAAATAATCGGCAAACGAGCCCTGTCTGTATTTCCGATTTTTCCTTCTTTTTTTTTCTTATCTTCTGTCATTGGAACGGAGCAATATTTTTTTTTCTTTCGAGAGACGATCAATTCGGATATTGAAACAAATATAAATAGATTTTTTGCTAACTGTGCGAACCCTCGAACTCTTGTTTTTTCTGCTCAATAACATTCGTTACGAGTGTTTCGTTACGAAAAAAATAAAATATTGCTCTGTTTCTATGACGGAAGATAAAAAAATTGAAAAAAAATACAGAGGGCTCCGTGTTTCTGATTTTTTATTTCTTTTTCTTATTTTCTGTCATAGAAATAGAGCAATTTTTATTTTTTTCGACTTTCGAGAGACGATCGAATCCGATATTGAAATAATAAAAATAGATTTTTTTTTGCCAACTATGGGAACAGACGAACTGAAGTTTTTTTCTGGTTAATAATTCGTTTCGAATGTTTGCAGTTTTTTTATTATTTATTTTTATAAATCCAGAAAGGATTGGGCAACGCGCCAATCATTCGTGTCATAAAAATCGAAATATTTGACGTTTCGATGAAGAAAAATGAAAAATTGAACCGACTTTGTGGGACGATACGATTTTTTTTTTTGACGATTATCAATTTAGTGAAAAATTATTAACTATTCGCATGGAAAGAGTTGAGTTTTTGAAGAAATATTTTGAAATTTAGTTGAGATTGATGCAATAAATTTTATACGATTTTTTACGGACAACAAAATTATGGGGTCGTGCCCCAGAAACTGCAAGAAAAGGACATGAGGTCGAAAATCGTTAATTTTAGAATCCGTGACAATCCACGTGTACACTTGATTTTTTTTTTTTCTGTCGTTTGGTATCTCGGAAGGTTTTATGTCCAAGGGTTTTTATGCTTTTTCTCGCTAGACACTGTGTGCACTATTTTTATTCTCATAATTGATTCTTCGTTTTTTGGGTCAATGAGAAATTAACTGTTTTGAGAAACGAGACGAGCTCGCAATCGATCGATCTTCTCTTTTCTATTTTTCGAACATTCTTTTCTCAAAGGAATTATTTAATTCCGTATTGTTCCAAGAAAACACACGACCAACCAGTTACTTTTTATTTCTCTCTCCCTCTTTTTATTTTGCTCACTTCGATCGTTATATCGTTTTCTTAAGATTTTGTTGAAAATTTGGATAAATCTTCTTCAATGTCCAAAGCACGTGTGTAATAAATTTTAGAAGGTTTCACCATCCGGAACGTTCAGATATTTATTGCCAAAAATCACAATTTTCGGGAGTCTCTCATAAGAGCTCGTGTTAAAAGTTACATTTTCATCAATTAATATTTTGGCTTCTACGTGGTGAAGCCTTCTAAAACTTTGCACACATTTTAATGCAACATCGAAGAAGCTACATCGAGTTTTTCAAAAAAAGCTAAAGAAAAAAGTGTTCGCAATTTTTGTAATTATACAGCAAGTACCCATTACCTTGGATGACCTTGAATTTGGAGTATGTTGTTCTTTAGTCAATTTGCAACAACTTTTCTTCATTAACTTATGCCCGCAAACCATTTTGTATGTGAGAAAAACTGAAAAACGATTTTTCGATATGAATGTCACGATAATCCCAAAGTTGATTGTTCCTGCTGATAACATACGTATACAAAATAACATTTTGATAAATACATTATTTATCAGAGTGCGAGAGCAGCAAGAAAAAGAAAGAAATGGGGCCGAGCCCGGACAACGGCGTATTTGAGGCGCAGGATTATTAATGACGAATTCGCGAGAGACCTTACATTTTCCTGTTATAGGAAATTGAAATAGTTTCACCCGGACTGACTGGATCCTTTTGAACAGGGGATTCAACGTCAAATCAGTCTCTTGCAAGCCTTTCATTTTTTTCATTTCATTGAAATTTTTTTATTCTTATTCATTTACTCGATTTTCATTGTAAATCTTTAATCTAAAAATATAAAAAAATGATAAAAATCGATTTTTCATCAAATTTCGGATTTTTTAAAATTCAAACGATTACAACATTCCGAAAAATGGACCAAATTCAACATATTTTTTTTAGAAAATGTTGCTTTTTTACCGTACTGTTCGAAAAAAAATACAAAAAAATTATAAATTATGGTCTTCTACGTTTTTTCTTGAATTTAAGCAAAAAATCCTTAGTTTCGAGATGTTGGAGTTTTTCAATATTTTCGAAAAAATTCAGGAACTTTCTTTGACCATTTCCACGACTTTTGACACCGGCCCCATCGTCCTCAGATTTTTCTTCATATTTTTTTTTCCAAATTGAACGAAAAAGATATAAAAAAATCCAATGAAATTAGAAAATTGGCGGGTTTCAAGGGAATAATTTGGCGATGAAAAGCCCATATGGTCGTGTACATAAATCCACGCTAGTCTATCCGTCCTCGTAACACCGTAGAGATTCTCAATTTCGATTTTCAACGAGACGAAATTGATGGTCGTTCGTTTATCAAGAGCGATAATTACAAGGTTTCACATTCGAAGACTTTTTTCTCCCTCTCTCTCTCTCTCTTTTTCTCTTTCGTTATTTTCCGTCATTGGATAGCGTCGCACGTGTCAATCTTTTTCATTTATCTCGACAATTCTTTCGTCCTCTCTGGGTATTCGTTGGAATATAAAAAGTTGCGAGGTAAAAATCTTTTTAAAGTGATCAACGAGTTGGAAAATTGTGAGACAGCTCGAGGCGTAACGACTTTTCCATCATCCGCACTTCGTCTCGGTCGATTTTCTCGTTTGCCGGTGATACAGACGCAAGATTATCGCGTTAAGAGTTTGATATCCGAGCAGATTCGAGAATAAATTTCTTTCTCGATCTTGTCAAAGTTAGCGAAGATAAAAAACAGTATTAAAAAAAAGAGAGTAAAAAAAGTGAAGAAGTAAATAAACGTGTGTTGGGGAAAGGATCTCAACGAAGAAATAGAGACCGAGACGAAAATCGTGATGACGGTGTTGTCCTTTGGGCACAAAAGATTTTTCCATCAATCTGTCTCTGTATCAATTTCCGTTCGCGGACGAGGATATAACGCGGCCCGTCACGCTGCGGTCACGATATTCGTCATCTGTCAAAGGGACTGCTCTCGGATCGATACTTTCCTACGAACTCATACACGCGACGAGTTTATACATTTGGCCAAACGTGAAAAAGAGAAAAATAAACTGTTTTTTTTTTCCTTCAAAAAACCTCCCAAACAAAAAATGCACTTGCACCTTTCAGCCTCGGTGCGGAGACAAAAAAAAAACTAATGCTGTTCCTTTGGCAAAGCCTGCTCCACTCGCGAAAGAGCAAACACATGTTTTATTAATTTTTTGTTATCCGTTGAATAACGTCTACAAACGTCGTCTCTTTTCCATTGAAATTTAATGCATTTTCTCTCTCTCTCTCTCTCTCTCTCTCTCTCTCTCTCTCTTTCTCTCTCGTTCTTGAAAAAATAAAAATAAAAAAAAAATAACGAAACTACTCATACGTTTGTTTATTTATAGTTGTTTCGACGAAGCTTGATTAAAATTAGTTACGGAAGTGGATTCTCACGAAATATGATTTATCCTCGAGGGCTTCGCGAACGGAAGAAGAAGAGAGAGAGAGAGAAAGAGAGAGAGAGGTCTACGAGTGTCTCATTCGCGTCGTAGAAGACGCGCGAGCGTCCTCTTTAACCGGCTAATTACAAATTGCCACGTTAATTGCTCCGGCCGCTTTAATCAACGTAAAGGCCTGGAGGCTCGTGCATGTCTCTCTTCTTCGCCAATATCGCGCGTTCAAGTTTTCTCCCTCCCCTCGCGACACTCAACAAACAATCCATTTCTTCTCATTCTCTCTTGAATTTTCTCAACCTCTCTTCGCTTTGTTTCCAACTCTTGGTCGATATGACGTTTTAAAAATCCATTTCAATTCGATATCCGCACGACGGCCCAGTCGCTCTCTCTCTCTCTCTCGGGATGATTTTTATTCTCATTCTCGCTCTCAAGTATCGCCAATTTCTGACGCTTCCGTTTTAATATTCTTCTTCGTCCCGATGTAGCCGTTCGTTCAAAGAGAAAGAAAATGAGAAAAAAAAAACAAGAGGAAGAAAAAAAAACAATTGGAGATACAAAGGAAAAGTCTCTCGGGCTCGATCGCACGGATCGCGTGCTCCAAAAACCCACCGGATAGTCGATAAATGATTAGAACGTTTACCACCCTCGTTAACTCTCTGACGTTTCGGTTTATCCGACCCAACGCGATAATAATTCACAAACTCAATCTCTCTCTTTCTCTCTCTCTCTCTCTCTCTCCCTTTTCCTCTCTCTCTCTCTCTCTCCATGGCTTTTACTCCGATCTTTCGGGGTTTCGAGGCGTGCATCCTACTGAGGCCCTCGCGTTACACACTCGAATGAACTCTCTCGCCCCCACACGTAATCTCTCTGAATTATGATTTTCTTCTTCGTTTTTTTTTTCAATTTTTTTGCACTTTTTATTCATGTGGACCGTTGCCATCGAGAGAGAGAGAGAGAGAGAGAGAAAGAGAGAGAGAGAGAGAGAGAGAGAGAGAGAGAAAGAAAAGGTTGGGAGGTAGGGAGGATTTTACGAAATTGAATATAGTTGAGGCCTCGCCAGAGCCACGACTCCTTTTGTAGTCCATCCGGATTCTAATTAAATTTCTTTCCTTCTTCCCTCCCTCTCTCTCTCCTCCCTCCATCGAGCTTTTTTTAACTCTGACTCTCACCCAATCCACCCGCACTCTTTTACCTCATTCAACGTTCCATCGAATTAGCGCGATTGAATTTCCTCCTCGAGCCTTGTAATATTTTTTTTTTTAATACCTCTTCCTCCTCCACCGCTTCAACCGAATAGTGAATCAAGAGACGACACAAATATATATACTCCCTGCCTCAGAGTCGTGTCAAAGTACGTGTCTTTCTCGTCCTCTTCACATTCGAAAAGACTTCACTATGTTTCTCTCTCTCTCTTTCTCTCTCTCTTTCTCTCTCTCTTCCTCTTTCTCTCTATCTCTTCCTCTCTCTCTTCTTGTCACTGACATTTGAACCCTTTAGGGCATTCATTTTTTTTTTCAAGTACTATTCACGTGTAAGTTTACATGCAAAACTTTTGAGCTCGTTCATCAAAAATGGAAACATTCTAAACAGTCGAGAAATTAACCAAAGTTTTTTAGACAGTTATTTTATTTTTCTTACGAATATTTTCGTTTATTTCAAATTACCAGCAATATTGTCACTGACATTTTAATCCTTCAAGGCATTTATTTTTATTTTTCAAGTACTATTCACGTGTGAGTTTACATGCAAAAGTTTTGAAGTTTTGAATTTTCTGAATTATTGAACTTTCGGATATTTTAATTCGATTAAAACCAACAGCAGATTTTTTTTTTTCGATCTCGTAAATTTGAGTCAATGTTTATTTCAGAACAAACGAAACGTCAAAATAGGAAGAACTTTATTGACATTTGCGATGCAATCTGCAGATAAACATGACGTTGATTCTCATCATTTTTTGACAACCGTGCGATTAATTCATTCTTGTGCCTAAATTTGATGGAAAATTTGACAAAAAAATGTTCAGGTTTGACTATTCGGTTGTGTTGTCAGAGTTTAGGGTTTTGTATCGATTTATTAAAAGCTCCAACAACGAAACGTGCTTCATCATATCTTAAGGAGCATTAGCGCTGTTCTAATTTATTTGCACGTTAAATCAAACGTCAATTTCCATTATTTTTTGAATCGCATCAGATTTTTGTAATGTTCCTCGTTTTTCGATCTTTTATTTCTAGGAGAAATTAGGAGATTTGTAAAAAGTTCATTTTTTCATGAAAAAGTAAGAATGTTCTCTTCGTTTTTTTGACACTGGGTCAAATTGACCCGAAACGCAATTTATCCACTTGTCGTCAGCAGCCCTATGACCATTTTTAAAAGTTCTATTTACAAAATATCAAATTGAATGGAATTAAAAAATAATTCAAAATATTGAATTTTCGAAAATGAGCATTTAACTCGAAAAAATCACAATTCTTTCGATTTTCCATATTTTGGAGTTGAATGGCTTTGATAAAAACGCTATTTTTCTAAGAAATCTAAAAAGTGTCATTACGAGATTCCAAAAAAAAAAAAAAAATCTCATTCGAGCAAGTAAACTTGGTTTATTTTCGAAATGAAAAAAAAAAAATCTTGAATTCTCGTGTAAAAGAGTTAGGACAGTGTTGAAAAATGTTTCTGTTGTGCGGATAATTGACGTGGAAAAGTTTGGTGGGGTGAAAATGGCCCAGAGTTTTGTTTTCACGAAAATAGTTGGAAACTCGAGAGAAAAAAATCTGTCAAAAAAAACTTCGGACGATGACGTATGACGTAAAAGTTTGGATCGTTCGAATGCAACGAAATTTCGAATTCATTTCGTCAAAAGAGCCAAAAATTGAATAATCCTTTTTTTTGCTACGAAACAAAATCAGTTGATCGTTTTTTTGTCACGTGAAACCTAAATTGACAATAATTATTGTCGAGCAATTTGAAAAACATAAAAAAAACGATAAAAAAAAAGTATTTACCTTTGCTTTGGAAGGTTGCAAAGTGCAACAGCATTGCTCGACCATTACTCAAAGGGTTAAACGTGCAAGGTCGTTAAGTATTTGATTAAAAAAGCGAATCGTCGGGTCTTTTAGAAGCAATAAAATATTTTTAACGACGTAACTGGCAAAATACGGTCATCCGTGATCCAAAGTTAGAAGTAATGAGAAAAAAAAAAGAAAATGAAAAAAAATGTGAAAAAAAAATCCGAGAGATGAAATGGAGAAGTTCTTTTTCTGCTTATTCTCCAATCTCGTAGTTCCCAGACGCGGTAAACTTTAACAATTGAAAGATTAAGTTGGTGATATTGGAGGAGGATCCTTTCGTCTATAAAGTCTGGATTTTTGTGTTTCTCGAATCGGAGATCGCGATGTTCTTCCGTCGCGTTTCCACTACGCTGCAAAATTGATTTTCTTTAAGAGAGAACCAACGTGTTTGTGAGCAAAAGAGAAAAAGAGAAAGAAAGAGAAAGAGAGAGTGAGAGAGAGATTCGTGAAATGGCAAAGGACGAAGGTCGGTGTTAAGCTCCGAGGGAAAGCGATAGCGAAAGCTTTATTAATCTTAGCCGAGGTTGTCTTGAGCTGTGAGAGAAAGTAGAGTATAAAAGACGAAGAAAAGAGTAGAGCCGTTTAATTCGCGACGATTCGCGAGCGATACACCGAACTCGATTGTTTTGGATTTACGACGTTTTTTATATCCGGCACTGAACAGCCACTTTTTCGACCGAGAGCGTGCGCTCTCTTTCTTTTTTTTTCTTCCGACCTTCCGGTTGCCAGAAAAAAGAGAAAAAAAAAGGAAAAAAAAATTCGGAACTACGAGGATTTTTATGAAAAGCATACACTTCCTAGTAATGTTTGGATCGCTCGTGATGACGAGGCAGGGTTAGCATGTTTTCTAGTATAAAAGCAGAAAAAACATCAAGAGCCTGCCTCTTGCTTGCTCGTCCCTTCAACACGATAATGGAATCCATTCCCGAAGTGCGTGTATGCATGTTTTTTCACAACTATTCGTGCTCCCTCGTAGCACTCAGTTCTCCCACTTAACGAAAGAGAGAGAAAGAGAGAGAGAGAGAGAGAGAGAGAGACAGAGAGAGAGAGAGAGAGAGAGAGAGAAAAAATCGAGAATACTTTCCGGGTTAAGCGACACTATACTCTCTTTTTACCCTTCGTTTCCGAGACCCTCTGCTTTTCGTGTGTAATGGACGTTTTTCGATCGCTCACGACTCGGATCCTCTGCCCCTTTTCCCTCTTTTCTCAAAATCCCGTCCTTCGACTCGACAGTCGAGTACAAACTTTTATTTATTCATTTTTATTTGGTTAAACGTGCAACAGCGAATTTGACAAGGTGCCAAATTCAATAAAATCTACTTGTTGCCTGGTCCATTTTACCCCAACACATTTTTCTCGCCTCGCTCGCCTCCGAGGCCCGGAGAACATTGAATATTCCAAGTTTCCCATTTTATTGTTGCTCCAAAAGAAACATTTTCTCGAAGTTTTATCAAATTTCTTCTTTTGACCTTGAACTTGGTTATTTCAGAAAAAAAACACATATTTTTTGCAGTTTTTTCAAAGTTTTTTTCTTCTCACGTCCCTTTTCGTGTCCCGTTGTATTCGTCATCGAAAAACAAAAAGAATGGTTCGCATCGAACCGCAGTATCGCGTGCGAACAACGTTCTGAGCGAAAAAAAAGTTTGAGGTCATTTTTGACCACATTGCAGTGGTTTAGGGTCAAAATGAAACCAAAGTGTCAAGTAAATATCGATGTTCTGCCAAGTGGGAAGAACGTTATTTTGAAAAGTGTGGGAAAATTGTGAAAATTTATCGTACGATTCATTATTTTAGCTCGTCAATGAATTTCGATTAAAAAAAAGAAAAAAAGTGTCGTAGTTACGACCTCTGTGTCAATATTTGTTCAGAAATATTAATTTATCGTAGAAATGAATTTGACCCTGTTGCACAGCGAAAATGTGCCTGCAGGCGTGCCGCGACGCCAGCAGGACGCTGAGAGCATTCGAAACTTGACAATCGATAAGATAAACAAACTTTTCATTTTTCATTTCATGCAAATTATTCATATTTTAAGTTGAAATTCGAGAAAACCGTCCCTCGTTCCTTTCGCGATAACGTGAATTTTTTAAATTTAATTATAGTGTTAAAATAAAATTTCGTCAATAAAATATCCCCGAAAACTAAAAACTTCGTAAAAATCGTACGAAAATCTGACTCGAAGAAAAAAAAGTTGCCGAATCGGCCGTGAAAATAAAAAACTAAATTTCTCGGGATTGGTTGAACGGATTTACTTCGAACAGGGATCAATCGAAAGATAAAAAATCGTAAAAAAATTATAATCTAATTTGAGGTTCCCCGCCCAACTTCCTGATCCGTCAGGGCAATTTGGAATCTTTGTGACGTCAAAAAATCGTCAGGGTTCACGCTGGCTTTATTTTTTTTAACTTAATTTTTAATTTTTCAATTTTATCGACGAACAGTAAAAAAATGAACAAAAAAGAGTCCGTCAGGGCTCGTCCTGTCTTTTATTTAAATTTTTCATAATTTTCATTTGATAATTTTTTCCACATTTTTCATTGTTTTATTGCCGATGAAAAAATTGTCCAAAACAAAGCATCGTCTCCCCTTGCTCTCTCTTTCTCTCTGTCTCAACACATTAATATTAAATTTTCAATTTCGTCGATGACGAGTAAAAAAAGGTGAATAAATAATAATAATAATGGTGTGTACGAATCGAAGTGACGTACAATCTCTGGCCGATACAGCTCGTTGATTAACCGAGCGATGCTATTACGAGGTCGGTATAATTCGAGCAACCAATTCCGCATTTCCTCGTGTCTATATATCCGTCGAGTGGTTGGTATATCTCTGATAAGCTGGGCGCTTCATTCGTACTCAATCAGCCGGTACGAGCGGAAATTATCAGTGTACGAATTCTCACCCTTATACACACACACACACGGAGAGAGAGAGAGAGAAAGAGAGAGAGAGAGAGAGAGAGAGAGAGAGAGAGAGAGAGAGAGAGACAAATGCGTTATTACGTACATGAGAAGCTCGCGCGGTCCAACGCATGTACGCATTACCCAGTTTTGATCGACCCACGTACCTCTTCGTCCTCCGTTTCGTTAGCTCCATCGTTGGAACACCGACGAGAATAGTATCGTTGTGGCTGCTACAAACGTCTTTTTTTTTCATTAAAATTCAACACGAAATAATAATTTATGTATTATCTTTACAATAATCAACAATATCGCAATAATCGCGAAATCGTTTAATTCGCTATTCGAGTCAATTAAAAATAAGAAATTATATTTTCTACATCAAATCCTTACAGGTCCATATATTTTCTTTTTTGTTGTTTTGTTTTGTTTTGTTTTTTTTTCGACGTTTTACAAGACTATTTTCGAAGATTGTTCTCTCGCTCTTTCGCAATACATTATTTATTCGATGATTGCAAGAAAAATCCTTTAGTTGTACCCTCTGAAGAATCTCCGTGTGCTTAGCACTCGGTCGTATGTATCGGGGAATTTTTTCTGGTTTTATGCGCGAGGGGAAGGCGTCAGTGAACCTATTCAGAGAGCATCGTCACTCTCTTTTTCTTTCTCTCTCTCTCTCTCTCTCTCTCGTTTTCTATTACGTTCTCAACTGAAGAGAAATATAAAGAACTCCGGAGGGTAGAGAAATTCGTTTCTTTTTTTTTCTTCTCTTCTTTTTCTCTTGCGGAAGAGGAGAATCGAGCTACTTTCGTTCTCGAGGATCCCGCCCCCTATCATTTTTATTCATTTATTTATTTATTTATTTATTTATTTATTCATTCGTTCGTACGAATTTTTTCGTCCAATATGTACGATGACGTGTGCATGTATTTTTATGTCAATTATTTTCTCATTTTGCTACTTTTCCTTCCTTCATTTTTGTCCCACCAGTTGAAATTCATCGAATAAACATAATCGGAAGAATAAAATGAAGAAAATTTCAAGATAATAATACTCCTTCGCGATCCTTCGTGTTTGGCACCGTTTTTTCGATCCTCACACCTCTCCAAATAATATAGAAGCACTGCGGTATAAGGAACGACGGGTGCAAGCTTTCTCACTCATCGATCGAATACCCTCAACCCTTTACTTCGTCTCGCAAGCCCGCAGGAGTATACACCCAGAAAAAACATCTAGTCGATTCAACTAGGATCTAGTCAAATCAAATTAATTTTTTTTTCTCTGTCTCACGGCCTCATAGAACTCTATTTAACTTTAAGAAATTATTTTCTTCGATTTCATTATTTTTTTTATTTCCGAGAAATAGAACACTTATTTTTCCGAATTATAGTAAAAGCAAAGCACGAGCATGAAATTCAATGAAAAACAATATTTTTAATGTTATGATTCAATGATATTTGCACGAATCTGCAACCATTTGCCGGGTATAAAAATTCATGATCTACTGGTCGTTCTTAGACAGAGTCAGTTGTCAGTCGTAATAATAAATCTACTTTGGTTCCTGCATTTTATGCAAACCGAGGCCGCAATTCGTATGGGAGAAATATCTCGA
The DNA here is from genome assembly GCA_013761285.1 of Campoletis sonorensis. Lineage (NCBI taxonomy): Eukaryota > Metazoa > Arthropoda > Insecta > Hymenoptera > Ichneumonidae > Campoletis > Campoletis sonorensis. The sequence continues at coordinate 1,588,691 of JACEOJ010000071.1, forward strand.
TGTTCTGCGCCACGTGGCGGTCGGAGCGAGAGGCTTCAACATGGGCGCTCGAATAAACGTACTCAAATAGCATTATTTATTTCATTCAAATAGAGCTCTTTAGTTGAAGCCAATAGAAATTTTGTCGATTCAAATATAACAAAAAATTAAATAAATAATCCTAGTCGATTCAAATAGATCTGTTTTTCTGGGGAGAGAAAAAGAGAGAGAGAGAGAGAGAAATGATGTATTTTTTTGAGAAATTTGGTGGTGTAAGATCGCGATGATTGATTCGTTATTTATTTTTATCTGTTTGGTCTCCAGGTTTGAGTTTTGTATCGACATAGAAGTACTTTTTTGAAAGCCTGACGAAAAACTTTGTTGAATATGGTGTAGAATATGGGATTAACCATGGAACTAGCGTAACCGAGCCACGTGACTAAATCAAATATTTTACGATTAATACGTTTTTCGCAATCGGGACAAATGGCGGGGAGTAAATTTAATACGAAAAATGGTGCCCAAAGTATGACGAAAGTAAAAAACACAACACCCAATACTTTAGTTGCTTTTTGCTCCTGCCTTATTATTCTACCGTGACGAGAACTGTTTCTCGAGATAACGCTCGAGGTCATTGAGCGATGAGCTTTGCTCGCTGAGGAGGCTGTTGTCCCTCCGAAACGTGGCAGACAAGGCGACGAGGCGCTGCTCTTTGCGTTTGACAAACTCGTCTGGCCGTTGTGCGCTCGCATCGTTGCTGCTCGACGCAACGGACTTGCTCTCGAGGACGAGGTCGCCACGAGAGTTCTCGCGCTTCCTGGACAGTTCAAAACAACAGAATTCAAGTTTTTTCCTCTTTTTTCTTAAGGACGTTGTATGCTAAATTTTCTAGCGATAGAATTCCCTCAAATTTGCATCAAACAAAGAGAATAGTGACATCTAATAGCTCGCGCAGTTTTAAGAGCTTTCACCATGTAGAAGTCGAGATATTTATTTATAAAAATCACAATTTTCAGTAGTTTCTCATAAGAGCGCGTGTCAAAAGTTCCAATTTTCAACATTAAATATTTTGATTTATAAATGGCGAAGCCTCTCAAAGCTTTGCATACGCTTCAATGCAACATCGAACAAGCTTTATTTACTTTTTCAACCAAATCGGTCGTAAAATTTTTCCGAAACTTCGGTTATTATATAAAAAATACAGATTACCTCGGACAATCTTGAATTCAGAGTACGTCGTTTTTCAGTCAATTTGTAACAACTTTTTTGCAACGAACTTAGGCTCGCGAAGCATTTTGTATGTAAGAAAAACTGAAAACTAAAAATTGAGATTTGACTTTGGAAAAATCGATTTTAATGATGAACTTACCGACGCTGGAACCTCGTCTTCCGGAACGCCACGTGACTACCGAATCACAAATCTCCGGGTCCGGTTTCCCAATCGGTTCGAGTGTCTCGCTAGAGACGATGACTACTTGACTCGGAACCGCAGGTCGCGGCTGCAACCTTTGTCCCGAAGATTCTCCGAAGTAGGGACACGTGCACGGCGGCGGAAGTTCCGCAACTTGCTGCCCATTCGACTCGTCCGTTCCTTGATCCGAATGACGTCTTCGCAGAAGCGTCGATTCGTGGAAACTTACCGATCGCTTCCTCGGTAACAATTCCGTCGATTCGGTCTTTGCTCGGACCAGACGAGCCTCGTTGTAGGTCGATGCTCGCCCACGGGCTCTCCATGATGCTACTTTTTTAGGTTCCTCTCGAATACCCACTCCTGGAACGCTCGTTTCGCCGGCGTTGCCGTCCTGGACGATGCCAATATCGACCTCTTCCTCGAGAGCAGACTCGCCGTTTCTGAAATTGTTTCCTAAGCTGAATAATTTCATAAAAAACATCGATAAAACCCTAGTTTCGGCGTTTTCGCCGTCCAGGTCGATGCCAACATCGACCTCTTCCTCGAGAGCAGACTCTCCGGTTCTGAAATAATTCCCCAAGCTAAATAACTTCGTTGAAAAACCATGAAAATAAAACTGCCTAGTTTTTGACGAACTCGTGCACAAAAATTGCTGAAAATTCGTAGAGACCAGGAAGCGAAGGAACCGGAAGGAATGGGAGTTTTTAGAAAAGCAAATAGTTGAAAAAAAATGAGGAAAAGTTAGGGAGCAGTGGATAGTGGTCCGGCGCGAGGAGCTGTTGTCGACAAATTGGAAAAAATGTTGGCTCTGTTTGGCGGAGGGATTTAGGGAGAGGAGCGAAGGAGGTAGTGCGCGGTTGGGGAAGCAAGTGACAATGAAGGATAGCTCTTCTGTGAGAAGAAAATGGTTTGGCCTTGATTGCAAGAGAGCGTGGAAATAAAGGTTTGAAAAGTAAGAGAGGACAGCAGCCCGCCGAGATTGTGGGTGAGCCGGTTAAATTCTCTGGTTGATTCGAGCGAAGAAAGAAAGGAGAAAAGAATGAAAGAACGAATGGACGGGTGCGAGTGCTCAGCAAACAGACTCTTCTACGTGTTGGCAACGTTTGCAATCGAGAATATAGACCGTTTGATGTTTCAAGGGTCAAGAGGGCATCTCGTTGCCTTTTCCTTCTTCTTCTCCTTCCTCCTTTTCTTCTTCATCATTTTCCTAATTCCATCGTTTTTCACATTCTTTCACCCTCTCGCTTTGTTCGCTTCTTCGCCAACTCGATAACTCGTCAATCAAGAGACTCTTCGGCGTTGAAACACTTCTGACCTCTTGAAACATCTTCAAACAGTTATTATTACTACAAAGACTCTTCAAACTCTTTGTACTTCCTCGAGCGAAAAGAGAGCAACGATAAATGAGAGAAAAAAACGCCCAAAGAATAATAAAAAACGAAAAAAAAACTATCATAATTGAAGAGAATTACAAAAAAGATTCTTGGCAGAGAGAAAAATGTTTGCCTTATGATAAACGTCGTCCTAGGCGTCAAAATAACGTTTTTACTCATCAATTCTCCTCAGATTTTCCACTCCCCAGTTCCTCTTGTAACCCAAAGATATTAATGATCATACGTGTCCCACCAGCAACGTCACACTCCTGTAATAGAGTATCTTCTCTTGCGCCAATTCTTCCTCCTTCCTCTGCCCTTTGATTCTCGCTGCAATCTCCGCTCTCTAGCAAATATAGTTAGACTTTGCCATACGGGGAATCCAGCTGAACTGCAACTACCTATCGATTTATATACTTCGGACGTTTTCTTCTTTACGAAAATTTATACATTTGACGCATACACTCATCCTGGTGGTCAACATCATCGCGAACAAGCAACTGTCGAGCAAACACTTTCCTGGCGTCTGTTGACTCCTATTCCTTGTGTGCTCTTATTCTCTTCCTCTTTCTCTCTCTCTCTCTTTCTCTCTTTCTCTCTCTCTCTCTCTCTCTCTCTCACCCTTTTCCTCTTTCCCGCCCGGCCACCGCGTTACCCGCAATCACATTATCGCCAGGCGTGTCCCGAAGGACTGTGGCCAACTGCACTTTGCCACACAGAGAGCAAAAAGACTATCAGAATATTATCCAAAGGGCAAATTCGTGACGGGATGACACTCTGACCGAATAAATTATCGATCAAACACCCTAAGAATTCTGCAGTGTTTTCAACGAATTTCCTCATAGTGGTCGATCCTTGTTCTCTACTTCCTCTGACCCTAGATTTTCGCTCGGGGTCTCCCAGACCCGGGGGCAAATCGATCTTTGCTTCAAAGTTGAGTTAAAACTGCAACTACGGCCAAACTAATGGTCATTTCAACTCGAACCTTGTACCATTCTCTTAGTCGGGAATCGTACGATCATTTTCAAAAAAAATGTCCCGAAAAATGACCATTCCTTCGAGAGTTATCCGCTCGCAAAGTCCCCAATGTCAATTTGACTCGAAATCGCTATTTCTCGTTACGAAAACCGTTCTGTAGGTAACTGTCGACTCAGGAAAGTGCATTTTGGTTACTACGTGGCATATTCGGCAAAAGCCAAATTCGATAAGCCTCGAAAATGGGCGTGTACGATGCTCGGACCATATGAGAAATATTATTTCTGTTTGCTCGATAGAGAATGTCTCGAGGGACACGACCTCGTAGAGTTGACGGCCGGGGAACCTCTCCACATGGAAATTCAAACGTGTAACGTATTAATACATTACCATGCAAGGGAGGACGCGAGTACTCTTGACTAGACGGTCGTTCCCGATGGACCCATCGAAGAGTGTACGTGAACGCAGTCAGTACCAAAGCGACCTGATCCTTTCATCCAAACCTTTTTCTTTTTCTTTTACTCTTACTTTTTTTATATCTCAAATGTACTTGTTCCCTCGATCTTTTTTCCATTCTCGTGTTCTTCGATCATTCTTTGCTTATCGTTCTTACCAATCGTTTCTCTTTCTCGAAACCCTCCATCCAGGGAAACATAACATTTCGATCAAACTTTACGAGCCCTCGAACCATTGCTTTTTATCTTCCACGACAAAGTTCGATTTTCTGG
>JACEOJ010000071.1:1593166-1626732 GCA_013761285.1 Campoletis sonorensis
ATTTCGATCAAACTTTACGAGCCCTCGAACCATTGCTTTTTATCTTCCACGACAAAGTTCGATTTTCTGGCGTTTCGTGGCACCAGGAAATGTCTCATAATAATTATTACAAACGGACAAATATTATGGAAGTTCAATGGTTCATTAGGACTTTTTTGAAGTGACAAATGTCCACGATCCTTTTTCCGATCCTTTTTACAATTCCATCATTCAATTGTGTTTAGTTTCTTGCGTTTTCTTTTCCCATTTTATTTTTTTTATGCCCCTTACATCGAGAGCAATCTCCGTCACGAAGCCGTTAACGAAAGACGAAACCTCGAGAAAGTCTCGGGAGCATCCGCGACACACGGCACCCAAAGTAAATCCTATTGGAAACCGATCGTCGATACGGTCTCGAGTCAGACTATTTTCTCTGTCTCTTTTGCCACATAAAAATCCTTCGGAAACGATCGTTTCGTGTTATTTCTTGGCTGGTGCATTCGCTGCAATGACCCAACGGGCCTCTCTTCCCTCGTCGACTCCAATTACACTCCGTTTCTTTATATTAGGATCATTGCCACTTTTTCAAATCTACTTTATTCTTTGATATGAAGAAAAAAGCACGAAAAAACGAAAAAAAAAAATGGAGTATTACACACTCGACACTATTTCTGTCTCTCGACGCTGAATCCGAGACTCTTTACTCGAGAGGGAGAGACTTTTGTGCCGAGGAATAAATAAATCTCGAGCTAGAAAGTCTTTTATTCGAAATGACGTATGAATGACGGAACAAAAGGAAATAAAAAAAAAAAAAAAAACACGTATAAAACATACATTTCTAGTTGCATCGCGATATACGCGCAGCAGAATCGATGCAGCTCGTTCCCAGAGAGCTTCGCATCTCCTCGTTTCCCTGTTCAAAAACCCGCACCTTCTTCTCGTACATCGCCTCGTGTTTATCGAGGTGGAAACCCGATACGACGCCCGAAATTTCCCTTTTTCCACCCCCCCCCCCTCCCTCTACATTCGTCTATACAATGGATACAGAATGGAACGAATTTACACAAATTTCATCGGAAAATTGGCCTCGAGGTACGTCACTTGCACACCCAATCGCCAGACACTCATAAAAAATCGTTAAAATCGTTTTTTACTGGTGGACGAATGTTGACGAATGTTGACGAGCGACGACGAATGGACAATGTTACTGGTTCTTAAGGCCTTAGGCCACCCTAGAATCTTCGAAAAATAGATTTTCATTTGGTTTGTTTTAAATGGTCTCTTAGGACCTCAAAAATGATGTCCCAAAAGATTGTGGCCGCGAAAAACCTCTAAGTACTCGGTTTTCGAATTTTAGTACACGGCCGTCTGATCCGCAGCGAGCTTCTCAAAACTTCGAACGCGTTTATCTCGAAACTGCATTTTTTAAGTTGGCTGGACTCATAACTCAGACAATTTTCAACCGACTGGCTTGAAATTTTGAATATATCTTTGAAAATATATTGTCTATGGAAGTACGTAGGATTTTTTCTTTATATTTCATAGTTTATTTGTTATTAACAATTATCTGACGACTTTTTAGGCAAATTTGTCACTTTCCACTTTGGAAGTGCGCCATTTGGCTAAAAATCAATGTATCGCAAAAATCTTACGTACTTCTGTAGCAGTTATTATATATAATCGAAAAAAAATCATTGGCTCATTATGATAAAAAAATGACGGGAGCTGTTAGTCCGGCCGTGGAGCCTGAAAAAACGGAGACGTCATCGCGAAAAGGCTGCACAGCCGCCACTTTGGAATAAATCGCTTCAAAAAAATTATTGTAAACAGTCACTGATACGTATGACAAAATCCCGTTTTTGTAATCTCGATTTATTTTGTAGTATCTCTGAAAAAAAATACCCAAAAAGCCTAATTTTTTCGGCCTCCAGAGTGGCTTGAGGCCTTAATGGAAAAAAAAAATCTTACCCCTCCCGAGATCGAAGCGCGATGACAGCTCGTTGTCGATGATGCCGTTGATGATGCGCTGCACCGCTCGCTACAATCGGCGTCGTTCGATGACCATTACTTTCCACGTTATTCGTCCCCATGCCCTCAAGACCTCGCGAAAGCTTTAACATCTCAGCCCCAAAAGCGTGCAACGCCGACATCGCCGACGGCGGTGGCTCGCTCTCAGGCAGCCACAATTCGTGAGTATCGGTCAGTTCCGTGTCCGTTGAACCTCCGGAAGTATGCTGCGGTGTTCCACCCTCGCTTCCTCGTCCGCCGCCCCCTTTACTCGCCAGAAACCTCTTCCACGTGCAACGTCTGTCCAAACCTGCAATTATTCGTTCGCCTCTGCCGCATTAACCCTTACGAAACAGCAAGTAACCGAGTTTTTCATTCCTAGACAACTGTCCAGGACATTCATGAATATTTAAAAATATGTAGACCATTCATTTCTAGCCAAAGTTCCATAAAAATATCAGAAAAGACAAAAAAAAAATGGTTTTTTTCATCAAAAAATACGTTTTCGTACTAATCTAATGTGAGGATCGCGATCCCAATTTTTTCCCAACTTAAATACACATCAGAGGATTTTATGGAATTTTTTCGAAATTTTTTGTCCAGTGATTCCTGTTGAAAAAAAATAAAAATTACATCATTTCTGACGAAAATACAAAAAAAATCGTATTTTTTCATCGAAAAATACATTTTCCTACTAATCTACTGTGAGAATCGCGATCCCAATTTTTTTTCAATTTCAATACACATCAAAGGATTTTATAGAATTTTTTCGAAATTTTTCGTCCAGTGGTTTTTGTCGAAAAAAATGAAAATGACATAATTTTCGACCAGATGAAAAGTAACGATTTAGCTCGTTGGAAAGTTTCAATAATTCTCGAATTTGCATTTCGGATTCGTAATCAACGAGCCTTAAAAAACTACGTTTGCAAAGTTTCAAGTAAATTGTTGAAGTAGAACATGCAAAAAATTGGCCGAAGCAGAATTTTTTACTATTTCGAATTAATTATATGTCCGGGTCGTCTTGCATCGCGTAATTTTGTTTGAAGGCACGATCCCCTTATCGAGATATTTGCTGCTCAGAGAGGGAAAGCATTTCTTAGATGCTTTTTTTCCATGGCGAAGAACACTTTGCAGTACATCAAATATCTGTCGATAATTAGAGTAAAAAATCGAGACAGAAACTAACGAACTGCATTGAAATGATTAATGAGCATTTCTACGTCATTTATGGAGTTTTAAAAATTTATTACTTTTCCTCATATATCTCCCGATGTACGAACGCGTTTCAAGTTTAAATTACGATTAAAAAACGATACGTGGTTGGATGAAAGTTTTTTTTTACCACGGAATACAGCACCCTCTATAAAATTAATATCAATTAATTAAACATTTCATGAGCAGTGAACTTTCAAATTATTTAATATTTCACCTTCTCATTTTCGTGGAGGTGAATTTGTGACTTTTTTTCCAAATTATTCATCATTTAAACACCGGGAAATATTTTTGTCTTGAAATTCCTTAAAAACGAGTGAATTTTATTTGATTAAAATTTGTTTTTTCCATTTTTTAAGACCATTTTTTGGGCATTGAGAGAAAAAAACTGTGAGGCAAATTTTTTGCCGTCGAATAAAATGATTAATTCACTTTGACGGAGAAAAAAAATCGATTATAGTTTATCAAACAAAAAAAAGATTGTGAATTTCCAAAAAAGCCTCAATTTTTTCAGATTTTTGTTTCAATCGCCAAGTTCCAAGAATTCGATCCAAAAAAAAAAAATCGATGATCGCCAGTGAATATTCAAAAAAGCCTCAATTTTATCGGATTTTAGTTTCAATCGCCAAGAATTCGAAAAAAAATCGACGAACGCCAGTGAATATTCGAAAAAGCCTCAATTTTTCGGATTTTAGTTTCAATCGTCGAGTTCCAAGAATTTGTGGCAATAAAAAATGTTGGTTGAGTGACATGTGTGATTAATATTGAAGCGCGAAAAATCGTTATTCGGAAAGTGTCAAATTTCGTTTTCATCAACTTGCTCATCTCGGAGAAAATCCGGATTTTATTCATATTTTTATTATTATTTTATTTTTGTTATTTGAGGTTTGAGCCCATCGTGCACGTATTGTGGGGGGGGGGGGGGGGTGGATTATGGATCGGGGTATGTACAAGACAACAGAGCAAAATGCATTTTGTATGGTGTACACAGGGAGGAGGAGACAAAGGGAGAGGTTCTGATGGAAGTTTATAGCAGCGTCATCCTCACTTTTTGTTGATGCACGAGGCGGCGGGAATCCCGATGACCGACATGTCCGGTTTATATATTTTTTTGCGGTGTCATGCCCAGTCTATTTGCAAGTAGATTGCGCGATGCAAATCTTTCGCGCTGTTTTATTTAGTAGAAAAAGACTTGATTGTTTTTCTTTTTTTTTTTAATCATTAATATTAGTTTTTTTTTTCTAATTTTTTTGTTTGACGTAACGTTTCATTTTCACTCTCTTGGCCCGTTTCTCATTAGTTTGCTTTAGCGAGCTCGAGAGAGAGAGAGAAAGAAAAAGAGAGAAAAAAAAAGTTTGCTCCATTTTTCCCTCGATTTTATGTGGTCGGAGCCAAAAATTATCGCGACGACTGAAGAGCTTTTTTTTTCGTTAATTTTTTATTCCATACTCTCTTTCCCCGTGCAGGGCCATTGAGGCGTTTAAACGTGAGAGTTAGGAATAAAAAATGTCTCGATTATAGCTACGAGTGTGCGATGCTGACTTGGCTGTTGAAGGCTGTGGTTAAAAAGCAAAAAAAAAAGAGAACCAGAGGAGGAAGAAAAGAAAAGAAGGAAAAAGAATGTGGCGAGTTTCGTTCAGCAACGAACTCCGATGAAATAGTGGAAACTTTTGGTGGTGGCTTTTGCGGTGAATATTCAAAGTAGGAAAAAGTTGAAAACTGCGGCCCCGGAGAAGGCTGAAAAGTTTTGGTTGCTTAGTTCGGTGGAAAGAGAAAGAGACGAATCGAGGGGGCGATTGGTTGGAACGTTCATTCGCCACTTTTCCGTTTACTTTGCTTCGAAAAACTTTTCAAAGAATAATAATAATAATGATGATAATTATCGTTGGAAAAATGTTGCGAGACTATTTTTTGGTGTTAATTAGTCGAGAGTGAATTTTGTGGGATTAAGAGACAAAAAGGGAAAACATTGGATGATCGAATTCTCGACTAACCTCCGCTCGAGGAGTCCTGATTCGCACCCAGCCATACCGATGACCTTATGCTCTTCGAACTCCCAATATTTTGACGCTCCTGGGCTAACAGTCTTACGGTCAGGGCGTACGTCAGCAACATTACTCCCAATGGAATATAAAAGCAAATTATACTTCCAATGACCTTGTACAATGGATCCGGTATTTGACAAGCTCCGTCAATCACGACTGACTCGTCCTCCTGGAACAAAACATTGACGAATGACTGTCACATCCTTTTCATTCATTTTTCATTCCATTTTATTCCATTTTGTACACTACGTTCTTTGACTTATCCTCAATATGTCCTCCAAGTTTCAAAACCATTGTCTACACCGTTTCCACAAAATTCTCAAACGAAAAGTCACTTTTTAACACAGAGACGTGCCTACGCTGTCCCTAAACTTCAGTTGTGTGCATCAAACAATACGAAAAAATGTAAAAAAGATTATAAAAAGCTGTCAAACCACTCAAAATATCATGACAATTGTGCCACCAGAAAATGGAATAATTCGTCTACATCGTTCATTAATTATTCATTTTTTTGTCAATGAAAACGATCAATTTTTCAGTAATCATGTAACTTTTATACGAAATTTTGTTGTGTCAAGTTAGCGCGTTGCTTGAAAACAATAGAATTTCCTCCCCTGATTCTCCCTGAAGATAAGCTGGACCATTACATCGTATGACTTTTACCAAAACTCCTTAATGGTATTTTTAATAATTATTTGGTTGATTTTTTGTTGTTTTTACAGAACTCCAGAACAATGCCCGAGCGTCGTTTCGTTACTGGCTGAAAGTTACAACCCTCACGTGAGATACGGAGCAGCAATGGCGTTGGGTATCGCCTGCGCCGGTACCGGCCTCAAGGAAGCGATTGCTCTTCTTGATCCCATGACCAACGATCCTGTCAACTTTGTACGACAAGGTGCTCTCATCGCTTCCGCAATGATACTCATCCAACAGACCGAGGCAACGTGTCCACGAGTCAAAGACTTTAGAGCTTTGTACGCCAAAGTTATCGTCGACAAACACGAAGACGTCATGGCTAAATTTGGAGCTATTCTCGCCCAAGGAATCATCGATGCTGGCAAGTATTTTCTGTTTTCCTTCAACCCCAGTTTCTCGGTCGAAATCCCAATTCCAAGATTTGACGTAAACCAAAGTCGAGTGACATTTTTTTCTTGAAACTCCAACAACTGCTAAATTAATCGTCAGACAATATCGAATCTTGTGTCAATCGCTTAGTTGGAATTTGTACGATTGAGTCGAAAAAAAATGTCCCAAAAAATGCCTACTCCATCAAGAGTTATGAGCCTGCAAAGTCGTCCATTCGACTCGACGATTGTCCTTCGATAAAATCATCCAAAATGATTCGATAACCAGAGTTTTTTACGGCAAAAATTCCCAGGAATCCAATAAGAATAGTCTAAAATGTCAATAATGTCAAAACAGTCAGAAAATTTGGAAGTTGGAAGAAAAATGTGAAAAAAAACAGTATCGTCGTCCTTTTTCGTAATACTTTAGTAACTTCCTGTTGGATTGAATGAAAAATACGATCCTAAATATATGAAAAACTGTCTGGATCGACCAACAGGTGGGAGAAACGTGACGGTATCGCTGCAATCGAGAACCGGACACACGAATATGTTGGCGGTCGTCGGAGCCCTCGTCTTCACTCAATATTGGTATTGGTTCCCATTGGCCCATTGTCTCGCCCTGGCGTTTACTCCAACTTGCGTGATAGCCCTTAACGCTCAATTGAAGATGCCAAAGCTGGAGCTTCGTTCGAACGCCCGTCCGAGCGTCTACGCTTATCCGGCTCCGTTGGAGGAGAAGAAACGCGAAGAGCGAGAAAAAGTAACGACTGCTGTTTTGAGTATGGCGTCGCGTACTCGTCGTCGTGAGTCCGAGAGACGAGCTTTGCGTCATTCCCACGAGATGATGGACGTGGTGAGTACAATTTGTCTGTAAAAACTTCTCGATCGTAATCGAGGCTCTTTCCATAAATATAAAATATTCGATAGAGTTGATCACGCTGCATCAATTGGAAAAAAGAAAGAGGCACTTGGCCGATGATTTGAAAGAAATAATTAAGAATTAAAGCCTCGTTTAACTGCGTGTAATTTGTACCGGAAGTTGACAAAAGCAAACTAAAATGATAAAAAAGTAAATGTATTGCAGTCGATGCACGGCCGAAAAAAGAATTTGAAAATTGACTTCAAAAAATAAATAGATGTACTGCGGATTTGACCTTTCGTACATCCTTCAAAATCTTTCTTTTTATTTTCGATTTTTTCTTAGGATCCACCATCGAGCGATGCCTCAAAAGAGTCGACTCCAGCCGCAGCCGTGGCTGCTGTCACGGCCACTGCCGCGTCCGCCGCTGGTGCCGAGCTCAAGGACACCAAGGACGATAAAAAGCGTGAAAAGGATGAAAAGAGTGATAAGAGCGATAAGAAAAATGCAAAAGAAGATTCCGGCGAGAAGAACGAGACGAGAGAGAAGAAAGAGCCGGAACCGAGTTTCGAGATTCTTCAGAATCCAGCCCGAGTTCTGCGTCAACAGTTGAAAACGATTCAACTGGTCGAGGGCAGTCGTTACGCGCCGGTCAAGGACGTACAGATCGGTGGAATCGTAATGGTGAAGCATATAAAACCGGACACGGAAGAAGAGCTCGTCGAGCCTGTCGCAGGTTCGTTTATTTCATTTTATTTTTTTCATTCCAACTAGCCCTCGATCGCGCCTTTGATGAAAATGTTCAAATACATAAATACGCTTGATTGCAGCATTCGGGCCAAAACCCGACGAGGAAAAAGAGACCGATCCACCCGAGCCGTTCGAGTATACCGAGGATTGAACGAATCCTCCCACCAACTTATTTTCCTCCATTCGATAATCCTCACCCGTCAGCTATTGCTATTCCTCCCTGTAATCCGCGGCTATTCGTTTTCCCTCTTTTTCCTCTCTCTCTCTCTCTTCCTCTCCCTTTCTCTTTCTCTCTCTATCCGCCACTTCCTCCCATCGGTCACCATATAACGTAGGAAATTGTCAATCTTGTTTTGTAATGCGAATAAAATGATCCGGATCGAGGAGGAGGGATCTTTTGCGTATTTCCAACTGTCTTTTATTCGCCGAAGCCTTCAATTCCTTGTCGTTCCTCGTCTCCATAGAGAGCGACGATCTTTCGTTGCTTCTTTTATCCTCAGGATGACAAAAAATAACCGACCACCGGCTCACGGAATAATATTCCCTTCTTCCCCGATTCCATCATCCCCTTTGGCCTTTTTTTAACCTCCGCGCTCATCGTCGACGCTCCGGCTCTTCGGGACGATGTAAAAAATGAAAAAAATAAAAAACACACAAAGTAAGAGTGAAATTTCTGCAAATTATTCTCACCTTCGAATACATGAGACTGAGCGGCAAACTCATCGCGATGCTCAGCAACCAGACAAACACTATTTTCAGTATAACCCGTCGTCTCGTTTTGTTCCGTCCAAATCTCATCGGATATCGAAGACTCAGGTAACGGTCGACGCTTATCGTACACAAGTGCATTATACTCGCTGTACAGAAAAGTACGTCCAGGCAAATCCAAACGAGACAGTAGACCGAAGGCAATGGAAAATATCCTGCAATCAGATCATTTTAATCCAACAACTGACAGCGATGGGTTCGTGGTCGGGTTCCGGCGATCACACAAGAGTTAAGGACGTTGTATGCTAAATTTTCTAGCGATAGAATTCCTTCAAATTTGCATCAAACAAAGAGAATATTGATATCAAATAGCCCGCGCAATTTCAAGAGCTTTCACGGTGCAGAAGCCGAGATAATTATTCATAAAAATCACAATTTCCAGTAGTTTCTCATAAGAGCGCGTGTCAAAAGTTCCAATTTTCAACATTAAATATTTCGATTTCTAGATGCCGAAGCCTCTCAAAGCTTTGCATACGCTTCAATGCAACATCGAACAAGCTTTATTTACTTTTTCAACCAAATCGCTCGTAAAATTTTTCCGAAACTTCGGTTAATATATAAAAAATACAGATTACCTCGAACAATCTTGAATTTACAGTACGTCGTTCTTCAGTCAATTTGTAACAACTTTTTTTCAAATAACTTAGGCTCGCCAACCATTTTGTATGTAAGAAAAACTGAAAATCAAAAATTTAGATTTCGTCACTATACAACGTCCTTAAGCGGCATCGACTTTGGTCAGTACTTGGTTGGGTGACCGTTTAGCCATGGATCGGCTGGTTGGGAACTCAAGAAACTCAAGAACAGTGCAGCGGGAATAAAAGTGAAGAAAGGGATCGTAAAAATCTGCAAGGGTGAAGGAATAATAATAATAATAACAATAATAATAATAATAATAATAATAATATAACCAGATCTTTTATTATGCAGCGTTCTCTCTCTCTTTTCTAGGCGATGAGGGTTTTTTTTTTTTTTTTCATTTTTTTATTGCGGATATTGAAGACTTTTTAATGGAGAGTTGCGCCAAACTGCTTTTCCTTCTCTTTCTCCTTTTGCTGGTGCTGGTGGTGCTCCTGGTGATCGTGTACGTGCTGCATACCAAAGCCTCGCACAGCAAAGCTTCGGTCACGCGATAATACGTGGCCGCTCGTTCGAACGATGATTCTTGGAATTTATCGTCCCGTGTCGGAAGTAGTGTACGTCTGTATGTTGTGTACCGCGAAAGCGATCGCGATAAAAACAGCCGACGAATATCGAGTTACGGAACGAGTGATAAAATAGGTATCCGCACCTAACGGCATTATTCGCGATGACGCTTTTGTACTGAGTCCGGCGAACACGCATCATCCCTTTCTGTGTAACGAACCGGGTCAAGTATCAATGGAAAGTTAAAAGGTTACAGCGAGAAACTCGCTTTTTTTTTCCTTTACAATTCGACGTATTTTTTTTTCGATTCCAACAACGTTACAACGTCGAGCTTTCTGATGAAAGGCTCGCGGCACACAACAACGCTCGTCGAAACACGAATAATCCTCGAACATTCACGGAGAAATATTGAAAATTAATATTTTAACGGTATTCAACGTTTTCGTGATTCTTCCTCTGCGATAATGAGTTTGCGGCTGAATGCACTCGAAATAATTGCACAAAGCGGTTGGGAGCTCGTAATCAAAGATTAATTACACATTTTCCGGGACACGAGACTTGTTGGACGAATATTTCGAAAGTTTGATGATTTTCCAAATTATTCACGTTCTTGTTTGTCAATGCGATTTCGTTGAATTTTTTAACGATTAAAAAGAAAGAAAGATAATACGGTAAAGAATAGTTCGACTTTAATCGAGTGCTTTTTGAAAAAAGAAATAAAAATCCTTGTATTCCAAGCCGCGAAGTACTAAAATTATGAAAATAAAAAGACTGGCGGGCACGAACATGTAATTCGTGCATAACGACGAGTGGGGGGTGAGGGAGTGGAGAATCGTGCACGAGCGCGAGAGAATAATTTCTGCGGATGAAATGGCCGAAGGAAAAGAGGAAGTGAGTATCAATTCGGTCGGATTGAAGCACCGTACGAAAAATGCGGTTTATTTCGACGAGTTTAAAAAATAGAAAACATTGCGAAGAAAAAAAGAGGATCAAACGCGGCCGGTTAAACGTCAAAAAAATGGCGGATCCTTGATCGAGCGAAGCTTTCGATGAAAATTATATTGGAGGATACGCGTGCAAAAGTTTATTTAGACGAGGAGGAAGCAAAGTCGCCCCCGCTTTGCCTCGGGTCTCGGTATATTTGCCTGACCGAGAGACCGGGGTGGACGGGAAAAGCGCCTGCAGAGCTCTATCGCGCGCGCGACCTCTTTGTAACCTCGCTAAACTTTGTTGAGCGTGTTCGTACGTGTATAGCAGAGCCACGAGAGTTACCCCTTCCCACGCTCTTGTTATGAACGCGCCCGTGTGTGTGTGAGTGTTTTGTTAGTGTATGTGTGAGAGGGGGCGGTGCATTCGTACCGCTCCCATCACTTTGGATCTTCGTGTTCATAGTTTTAGTTATCTCGGCGCTCTCTCGTGGCTCTGTAAGTGCGTTAAATGTAGCATTAATATATGATCGTCAGAGGAATATAATGGCCGTGAGCGGGTGAAAGGGCGCGCTCTATATACACGTAAATAACGGGTGAGAAGCGCTCTCTCAAGTAATTGTCGTCACACCTCGTCCTCGTCGTCGTCGTCGCAGGAGCATAGGAGAGATTTGATGCATAATTCATGGAGACGAGGGATTCTGTATACTCCTGCGAATATTTGGCCCGACAAGCATGTTTTAACGAGGCGAAACTCTCGAGGCTCCGAGAGAGGGTGCTTGCTCGCGGTGATATATACGCCAAACACTAATATTCTCTCGCGTTGTTTACAGTCGACTAATGCAAAGAGATAGAGAGGGAGGGGGGCGGGGGGGCAGGAAAATGGGAATGGAAGGGAGAATAGTTGACAAAGTTCTTACCTCGAACGAGCGTCAGTATTCCAAGCGGCATCACCAGTATCGCGACCATAAGATCCGTAACTGCGAGACTCATGAGAAAATAATTAGTGACGTTTTGCAATCGTCGCTCCCAAGCGATCGCAAGACAAACGAGAATGTTACCGGCGGCGGTACCGACTACGAGAACGAGCGCGAGCATCGCCCACCAATCGTTTTCGCTCGCCCCGATGTTTACGTCGCTCCTACCGGCGACCACCTCGTCTCGCGGACCAACCGTCGTTCTGTCGCCCGATGTACTTACACCGATCTTCGAATCGTCCTCCACACCCACACCCACTCTTTCGCTCCTATTCACACTCGTTATTATCTTGTCCGATACCTTCAACACGCTTATCACACTCGAAAACTCGTATTCACCCCCAACGCTTCCGCTTTCGTTAAATATTCGCGTTACTACCGCTCGCACTACCGGATTAGCCTCGAACAGCAGCCGACTCTCGTCGCCGACGCTCATCGCCGGCGACACGCTTTTCTACGATCACAGCGAAAGCCGAATCTTTATCTTAAGATCCTTTCCGCCAAAATATCTCGCGATCGTCGATCACTAATCTTCTTAACGATTTTTTTCCTCCTGCGCAACAACCAGATACTTTAACGCTTTTGTTTTATGGCCACTTTCGAACGAAATGAAAAAACGTAAACAAACGACACGTTCGACACGCACTTTTTTCAGAGAGCAGACCATTCGCTGTATTACGAATTTTTAGTACATGGAAAATATGAAAACTTGGAAAATTATCGTTACGGGATAAAAATCCTGGATAACCTTGAGGTTTGAGTAATTTTTTTATGAAAAGAAAGTCAAGCTTTGCGGACATACACGAGAAATTGAATTTTATTTACATGAAAATTTCATGGATTTCGAAAATTACCCAAAATGCAACACTGCTCTGGGATTTTTATTCCGATTTTATTCTCTCCTTGAAGTCGTTGAATATTGTTTATCGATATATTCAAATTCCGTCTTCTCACTGGCCATAAAAATGCTGAACCGTTTATTCCAGCCTCGAGTTGATTGCTCTTCTCGTAAATTTGATTTGTAACGAAAACAAGATATTCGATACAGCGTGTGGTCCGTTCTGTAGAGTAAAATATTGATAGCCATCGTTTTTTTATTAATGTTAAGGAGTTTCGGTACAAGTCGTACAATGTAATGGTTCAGATTATATTTAGGGAGAATCAGGACGGGAAATTATATTGTTTTCAAGCAAAGCGCTAACTTCACACAATAAAATTTCGTATAAAAATTACATGATTACTGAAAAATTGATCGTTTTCATTGACAAAAAAATGAATAATTAATAAACGATGTAGACGAATTATTCCATTTTCTGGTGGCACAATTGTCATGATATTTTGAGTGGTTTGACAGTTTTTTATAAGCTGTTTTACATTTTTTCGTATTGTTTTATGCACACAACTGAAGTTTAGAGACAGCGTAGGCACGTCTCTGTGTTAAAAAGTGACTTTTCGTTTGAAAATTTTATGGAAACGGTGTAGACAATCGTTTCGAAACTTAGAGGATATATTGAGGATAAGTCAAAGAATGTACTGTAGAAATTCGAATAAAATTGTTACATTTCGTCACTTGTATCGAAACTCCTCAGAAATGGTGAGAACAAATATTTGCCATTGATCTACAATAAGATGCGGGAAAAAAAAGGATCGGTACTGCAGTCGCCGCGGATTTCGATCGGCAATATAGATCGGTTGGTTTGCAACGATCAGCTGGGGCGCGTATTAACGCGCGGGAGTCTCTGACGAGCACAGCTGTTTCATTCATACGTTGTCACGTCGCGCTAGTTCGACGGCTACCCCGCGAAGAAGTTTTTCGCTCGGAGACGAACGATCGCGGTCTCATGTTGTCGCCGTCGTTGATACATTTTTCTTCGACGCGGCAAGTGGTAACGAGCGCGAACTAGCGAAACAACGTTTTTTTTTCGTTCAACCAGATGAGTGATCGGTATCGCGTTCGCGATTTTTCCGAATCTCGTTCTCGGACCCAAAAAAAGAGCCGGAGAATCTGGACGCGCACCCTCGACGGTTGACGATATACTGAAGGGAATAGAAATCGCTGCGCGCTGCTTCCTCGTCGTATCCTCGTCCTACCGGCGTGCTACCCCCTCTCCCTCGCAGGAGCCAAAATCGTCGTACCGCGGAAGCCCGAAAAATGTGAAACGCGCATGCGCCGCACCCCCAGTCGCCTAGTTTTCCACTGCCCCGCTCAAAACACTCGTCCTACAAGTTTTATTCCCATTTTCCGCGCCCCCTCAACCCCCGGATCACATCGCCAACCCCTTTTTGCACGCGTAATGCATCTCTGCGCCCCCATCGCTATAAAATGACGTACGCTCGACCGAGTGCCAATTCTAACGCGTAACCAGATTACCACGCATTTTTATTACCACAAGCTCGTTACATCGCCTGGAGAAGCTTCAATTGCTTGTCCGCCAGGCAAAAATCCCTCGAACTTTCGACTCCAGGCCAAATTTCGTAACCTGCCAGCCAAAGGACTCGTCTACTATAAATTTCATGGCCCGCGGCCATTCTCTTGTACGCTTTTCAGAAAACCTCAAAATCCTTTTAGGATTTTCACAGCTCAGGGGCTTTTTTTATTTTTCGCCAGCTCCGCTTTTCCTCCGACTACGGCAGAACCGGAAGGAGGGTTATGTGTTTGTTTGGGTTCAGGGCTCATTAGCTTCGCGTTAAGGCAGTTCTATCGTTATATCGTTTTCTTAAGATTTTGTTGGAAATTTGGATAAATCTTCTTTAATGTCAAATGCACGTGTGTAATAATTTTTAGAAGCTTTCACCAAGCGGAACGTTCAGATATTTATTGCCAAAAATCACAATTTTCGATAGTCTCTCGTAAGAGCTCGTGTTAAAAGTTACATTTTCATCAATAAATATTTCGGCTCCTACGTGGTGAAGCCTCCTAAAACTTTGCACACATTTTAATGCAACATCGAAGAAGCTACATCGAGTTTTTCAAAAAAATCTAAATAAAAAAATGTTCGCAATTTTTGTTATTATACAGCAAGTACACATTACCTTGGATGACCTTGAATTTGAGGTATGATGTTCTTTAGTCAATTTACAACAACTTTTCTTCATTAACTTATGCCCGCAAACCATTTTGTATGTGAGAAAAACTGAAAAACAATTTTTCGATATGAATGTCGCGGTAGAACTACCGAAACGTCAATGAGGTGTGACAATCATGATTTTTGGAGAAAAAAAAAAGACACTTCTCGTCAATCTACTTACACATTAATTTATTCAAAGAACAACAATGTTTCTCATTTCGTAATACTCCGTTACAATGAAAACCGAGAAGCTGCGTTTCGTACGATATCACTAACGTATATAAATAAACGCGGAAATTTTTATCGCTACAAACTTATCGGTGTGGATGCGCCGTATCGACGACGTAATTGCAAGAATCGTGAAGATAAAATATAAATAAAAACACGAAGAAAACGGATGAGTTTCGTCGAGTAAATATTTAAATTGCAAAAACTGTCATGCCTCGTGGTAAATTTTATGCAAAATTTTTACATTAGGTGCAAAATTTGAGGAATATTTCAAAGTAACAGTTGAAATTTTACTTGACGATACCGATTCGTTTTTTTCGTGGCCCATGGCAGGATTCAATTGTCACTAAAACCACTAAATACGAGCTCGATCGCTGCTTGGACATCGCCGTTCGTGAATTGAAGGGCCTGCACGTTTACAGTGTCGTCCTGAAGACCGATTTCGTGCATTTGGGCCAATTGTCTTTCAAGGTCAGAAACTTGTGGTATCGCTGGTTGGACGAGCGGAAGCGAAGGAGCCGAGGCTGGTGGCGTGCCCGTGGAAGCAGCCGATGAATTTGAAGGAACCGATGGAGCCGAGGCGAACGCCTGCTGAATCGCCTGCGTAAACATCTCCGTCGTGATCAGACCCGAGTTCGAAACTCCGCTGCCTCCCGACGTCGAAGACGATGACGTCGACAAGGGAAAACCTCGGGCTCCGGCTCTCGACAAAGCCGCTGCCAACTGAGCCGTCGTTATTGCCGCCGCGTTCGAATTGAATGCCGAATGCAAATTCGGCTGCGCCGAGTCCGATGACTGAGAAGAATCCCCTGCCATTTCCTCGTCGTCGCTCAGGTTGTCCAGACTGTAAGAATACGCGGTCGACGGCGCGTTCGCCGTCGAACCGTTGCCCCCCGAACCGCTACCGCCACCTGGACCCGAAACCGAACAACTCAATCGCGCCTCCTCGTGCACAGCCGCTGCTATCGATTGCGCCGCTTCAACCAAAACTGGATGCAACTCGGCAATTCTGTGGACATGAACAAATTTTTTTCTTCAAATTTCTCACATTCTTTTGTAATCCGAGGCGCTAAGGAGTACGATAGCGTTTTTTAGCGGAATTTTACAGTTAATTTTTATGTATATAGAGATGAGCAATGACAAAAAAATTGAAATCTACAAAATTTTAACAAATTCACGGAAATTAATGTAACTTTTTTTCCATTTGAAGCTGGGACCCCGGTCACCGCTCATTCTCTTCATTTTGGAATCATCTTCGAATTTGTAATCAGTGTTTTTCATTTATAGTCTTTTTTTAATAACATGAGGAATTTTGAAGTAAAAAAATGATGAAAAATTGAATTTCTGGCTCAGCCTTTCCCGAATAAATGTATTATTTATATTATTATTATTATTATTATTTTTGTATTATTTGTATTTGAAGTAACATTTTTAGCTCAATTTCTATAATTTTCTAAATTTATCATTGTTTTTAAAACGAAAATACTTTGTTTTTATGCGATATTTGTATAATTTTAAAAAACTGTACCTTCGAACCGTGTCCGGATCTGTAAAGTGGGCCATAAGATCAGGATCTTGTAACATTGCAATGGAGACAGAATCCTCGTTCAATCCGGGAGACGTCGATATTATGTTTTCTATGACTTCGGGTCTTTTGCTCAAACGCTAAAAACCAAAACAATCAATTATTCTCCATTAAAAGTCACACTAGAAAAAATTGGTGTAAAATAGAAGCAAAATAACGAAAATTTAGTAGAATTACGTGTAGTGCGCTACGAAGAGCCGGATTTTCGTTAAACGATCTGAACGCAGTCGCCAATTGCAAAACGCTTCCTTCTGTTATGGATTTTGCAGGTGTAGGCTTTTCCGGTTCCGTTTTATTCAACACGTGAATGATAACGCCGTTTCTCAAGCCACACGATTCCATAGTCGCGTCGTCCTCCAAAATACATCCGCGAAAAACCAATTCTGTTGAAAAATAAAACAAAACACATTTTTTTGTGTTGTAATCTTTCGTCGATACCAAAAAAAAAATTTTGACAAGAAGAATTTTTAATTTCTAAGGAGAATTGTATATTTTCAAATTAGATTGGAATCAAATTTTTTCAAATTTTTATTATTATCGGTATTTCTCAAGTTCTTTGGATGCTGCGACATTTTTTGAGTGGGCTGTTCTAAGAAATTGAATTTTCTAGAAAAAACGTTCCTCGAACCGTGTCTGTAAATTCAACGGTTGTCGAGTTATTGATTTTTGAAGGTGATTCAAGGCGGAACGATCTGTTCGACGGAGTTGGATCGTAAGAACTTTTTTCTAGGGTTATCGATTCCCTGCAAAATTGTTGTATGAACTTTTTTGATAAAATTGATATCTTGAGAGTGACAGTCACTTGAACTTGTTTTTTTAACACAAGATTATTTTAAAAATCTGTAGCTCGTGAAAAAAGTTGTATTTACAGAAGTGGTTCGAGGGTTTTTTTGTAGGAGATTAAATTTCCTATAAAACCCCACTCGGAAAATATGACACTTTTTTTGATTAAGAGAATTTTTGCTTAGGAGAAAAAAAACTCACCGAACGATTCTTTGGCACGTTGAATCCTTTCCGCAGTAATTTTTCTCAGTTCCTCAACTTTTGTTCTCAAGTCGAGGTCGCTTAATTTGATCGTTTGAAGCGTGTGCATATCGAGACGCACGCCCAAAAGTAAATCCGAACCCATTTTTCGTCGAAATTTGATCGAGGAGGTTGGATTCTGTGAATGAAAAACAAATCGATCGAAAGGTTTCACTCACAATAGTGCAACGACGAAGGCAACCAAAACATACGAATCAATGGATTTTTTTTATTCGATTCACTCTCAAATTACGTGTTTACTGTAGAAAATTTGATTTTTCTTCCTATAGAGATGACTGAGCAAATTACAATACAAAACAATCCGCGATTGAGGTCCCTCCTGCTGTTTCCTCTGTTCTCCCTTTGTGTCAAATTGTTTCTGTGGCGAAACACGGTGTCAGCACTGTCGGGCAGAAGCAATGATTGGTACTTTCCACAATGCAATTTGAAAAGTCTTACCAACCGTCGGTAAAGAGTCGAATCGAGCTTATGTTCGATCGGTAAAGTAAATTTCTTTCAACGGATTCCGTCGGTAAAATTACGATCGAAATAACCGACGGACTGGAAATAAGATGTTCAGGAATGAAAAAAAGGATAAAAAATAACCACGCATGCCGCGTAGTACGGCACAACACGCGCGATGTCCCGATTATACATATATACATTATTTATATTTCTACATCGGTAACACGCGGTTCCGAGCTTATCTTATCTATTTGATGATATTTACATAACCAAATAATGTGGGGAACGTGGGTTTCAATCGAGCCAACGAACCCGAATATTTTTTCGGTATGTGCATTCGATCGAATGATTACGCGATCTCGCTATAAGCCCTGACAAAATATATGACCATACACGAAATTATTTAATATTAGTACAAAACGTACAAAATTAATGGTCATTGTTAGAAAAAAAAACATAAAATTAGATCTCAGACTATAGGAACAATTGCGTTATGTATTGTTTGTTAAAAAAATGTGTTTTTCAAAGGTACGTCTTTATTTTTCGACCATATGATCCACAATATGGATGAAGTACCACATTGTTTACTTTTCGCAGAAACTTCATAACCCCTTTCGGGGGGCGTACTTTTTCGTGGACGGTTGGACGAAACAATCGTATCGATAAGGTATGTTCTTATCATAATTGCCCAAATAAAAATCCCATTCACCCGAAACATAATAAATCACAACAATAACAATAATAATAATAATAATAATGAAACACAATATTGCTAGTAACAAAATAAAGAAACAATGAACGATTTTTCTAATTTATTTTTCCATTCATTCATTTTTTATCGTATTTCAAAATATCGCTGACACAATTCTCCTTGCTTTTAACTAAAAATTCGACGTTTCAACCAATTATTTGACCAAAAAAAAAGTAACAAAATAATGAAACTATTTATTTATTTATTTCCTGTTTCAAACTCTCGCTGACACAATTCTCCTTGTTTTTAACAAAAAATTCGGAACGAGTTAATTTGTAATTTAGAATTCAATAGATTTTCAGGAATAACTTATGATAATTGGGTTTGAAATTCATAGATTCTTATCGCAAACCGAGGAGAAATAGCATGCCGCATATCAAGAACAGCAAAAAAGTTGGGGGTAAAGACGGTCGCGGTTTACAGCGAAGCGGACAAAAATTCTATGCACGTGGAATTGGCTGACGAAGCTTATTGCATCGGCCCTCCGCCGTCCAGTCAGAGTTATTTGCGACAAGATAAAATCATAGCTGTCGCCAAAACTGCCAAATGCCAGGCAATCCATCCTGGCTACGGATTTCTATCAGAAAATGTAGAATTTGCAGAATTATGCCAGAAAGAAAATATCACTTTTGTGGGACCTCCCGCGAGTGCCATTCGAGACATGGGAATAAAAAGTACCTCCAAAGCCATTATGGCCGAAGCGGGAGTTCCTATTATCAAAGGTACGTGCAAATCTCCAAAAACCAAAATTTTACATGGATTAAAAATGTTTTTCAAGTTTTTGCGACCCAAAATTTTGAGATTCTGGAATCTTTGTCTTAAAAATTTGACGATGAACAGAAAAAATGGTTTTTGGTGTAATAAAAAAAAAATTTCGCAAGAGTCTACAGTTGAAACGAAGAAATTAAAATATTTTTTACCTCAGGATACCATGGAAATGATCAGACCAACAAAACCCTTTTGGAAGAGGCTCGAAAGATCGGTTTCCCCTTGATGATCAAAGCCGTTCGAGGAGGCGGTGGAAAAGGCATGAGGATAGCGATGGAAGAGCCAGATTTTTTGGAAGCTCTCGAGTCCGCTCGCACGGAGTCTCTAAAAGCATTTGGCGATTCTGCGGTGCTGTTGGAAAGATTTATAGCGGAACCGCGTCACGTGGAGGTCCAAGTTTTTGCGGATAAACATGGCAACGTTGTGCATTTGTTCGAACGTGATTGTTCGGTTCAACGACGTCATCAAAAAGTCATCGAAGAAGCTCCAGCGGTGAGAAAATGTTCCTTAATCCTTTGTCAATAAACTTTATTTCGCTTGCTTGTTTAGAAAATGCTCCAAGTTTAAAAAATCAAGAAAAAATGGCGTTTGAGTCTCGAAAATCGATGAAAATAGTTTTTGAAGCCTCGAAGAACATTTTTTATGACTAATTTGTTAAAATCAATTGAAAATAACATTTTTCGCAGCCGGGCATAGCCAAAGAACTGAGAGCACAATTGGGCGAAGCAGCGGTCAGAGCAGCAAAAGCCGTGGGCTACGTTGGCGCTGGAACTGTCGAATTTATTTTAGACAGAAAAACACATTCCTTCCATTTCATGGAAATGAACACTCGGCTTCAGGTAGAACATCCCGTGACCGAAGAAATTACTGGAACGGATCTTGTCGAGTGGCAACTCAAAGTCGCTGCCGGTGAAAAATTGCCACTTAAACAAGAGGAAATTCATCTTAAAGGACACGCCTTCGAGGCTCGAATTTATGCAGAAGTGAGGAATGCGATATTATTGTCCACAAGTTCTTAAAAAGTCCAAAACATTTTAGAACATTTTTGAATAGATTTGAAACGATAAAAAGTCGTTTCAAGAATTTAAATTGTTCTGGAGTATTCTTGGGTTGACGGAAACATAAAAAAAGTGACTGAATATTGACGAATTTAATTCTTGAAAAGCATATTTCGTGATCCTTAATTTCGTTGTGTTTTGGAAAAATTTCAAAAAATTAGACCAGATTTAAAACGTTGAGTACAGTTTTTGTTAAATTCCATTTCCTGGGGCTCAGAATTTGCTGTAAAAGTTATTGATTGTTTCTTTTTTCAGGATCCTCGAGGTGGTTTTCTACCAGGAGCGGGTCCTCTTTTGCATTTGACGGCCCCTAAAGCAGGAAAAAACGTCAGAGTAGAGACTGGAGTGAGACAAGGCGACGAGGTTTCGGTACATTACGATCCGATGATAGCGAAACTGGTCGTTTGGGGCAAGGATCGAAGCGAAGCTTTGAGCGTACTTCGGGCTCAATTATCGGAATACGATGTAACGAATTTGAATTTTTTTTTCTAACTTAAGGTGCTCTGAAAGAGAGAAAACTCTCTTTCGTAAACTTTCTTTTGAAAAGAGGAAATTTTCAGAATTTTTTAATTGATTGATTAATTATTCATAATTCCAATTTATTAATTATTAATTCATTCATTAATTCTAAATAATTAATAAATTAATTAATAACTAATCTTCTGAATAAATCGTCAGCTCAATTTCTTTTATTCTAATTCTTTTTTTTTTTTAATAGATTGCTGGCTTGGAGACAAATATTGAATTTATAAAAGATTTGTGCGATCACCCAAAATTCCAAGCCGGCGACGTGCACACGGGTTTCATTGAGGAAAATTATTCAACGCTCTTTCCCGAGTTGAAACCATCGGATGAAATATTGTCGCAGGGAGCTCTCGCGCTGATGATTGCTGAACAGACGGCGTCTCTGGCATCGAGGAAAAATAGCGAAAATCCGTTGAACCCTTTCAACACAATGACCGGATTTCGTCCAAATTTCGACCTTAATAGACAGTTCGAGTTCTCGTTTATGGACGAAAAATGTACTGTTCACGTGCGATACGTTAAATCCAACGAATATTTAATTAAAGTCAACAATAAAGAGCCAGCAAAACTGGTGAATGGAAATTCGATCGTACGAGGCGACACGATGCTCTTGACTTCGGAAATCGATGGAAAGAAACAAAAATCCCGAATCGTCCGCGTGGGTCGCGAGTTGCACGTATTTACAAACGTAAGTCAAGATTTTTTACGTAATTGCTTGATTCTTGAAAAAATTATCAATTGGATAATAACGAAATGTTGAGTAGGAACGAAAATGGAAATTGGAAATACCCGAACCAAAATTCGTCAAAATGCAAATGAAAAATACGGAGATTTCGAAAGCTGGGGCCGTCAGTCCGATGCCAGGAGTCGTGGATAAAATTTTCGTGCAACCTGGAGATCTCGTCAAAAAAGGAGACCCCCTGGTCGTTATTATTGCGATGAAAATGGAGGTAAATCTGAGGAATTGAACAAGAAATTGAAAAGTTCATTCTAACTAATAATTCTTTTATTTTAAAGGATTTTTAACACAGAGACGTGCCTACGCTCTCCCTAATCTTCAGTTCTGTGCATAAAACAATACGAAAAAATGTAAAAAAGCTTTTAAAAAACTGTCAACCCACTCGAAATATCATGAAAATTATGCCACCATGAAAATGAAATAATTCGTCTACATAGTTTATTAATTATTCATTTTTTTGTCAATGAAAACGATTAATTTTTCAGTAATCATGTAATTTTTATACGAAATTTTGTCGTGTCAAGTTAGCACTTTGCTCGAAGACAATAGAATTCGAAAACTGATGAAATAATTTGATATTTTGTTTTTCAGCACATCATGCGAGCATCGTGTGACGGAAAAGTAACGAACGTTCCTTGCTCAGTTGGTGACAACGTTGCCAAGAACAAACTTCTCGTCGATGTTGAGTAAAAAACAAACAAAACCAAAGACTAAGGAACTAAAGAAATTGTGCCAATACGTTTTATATTTTTTTACAACTATACTTTTACACCACGGGATTGTTTAATATTTTTCAAGAATATACTACGTTTATTGTTATTTTAAAATTGTGCTTTATTTTTTGGTTTTGATAATAAAATGGCCATAAAAATACGGACTGTTTATTTCTTTTTATAATTATCTCTGTTTTTTTTTCTATATTTTTGTATGAAAGTGCGAATTATTTGTCGAGTTCCAGGTAAATTTTAAGCGTGGGAAAATTCTGGTATTTTCATTTTTATTGTTTAGTAACAAAAGTGTTCGAAATCGGTTAGAAAAAAAAATCGCTGTATTGACAAAACAGAAGAAATAAAAACAGAAGCACCCGCCATTTTTATCACTACAACTTTTGCTGTTTTCGAGTCTTCTTAACCAAAAAGTATCTAATGAAACGAATGTTTTCCAATCATTTTATTTACCTTTGCGATTGGTGTGACGCTCGCGTTATTTTTTGACACACGATGATATTTATTAAAAATACTCTTGTCGCGTAAATTTTATGGCTCACAAACAAACAAAACAAAAAACAGCTGAGCTGCTGCCGCCGATATCGCAGCGGCTGCGCATGGAACGTGCGCGAAAACGCTTCACGCTCTAACACGTTTTCACCTTCACACAGTCACGTCAACGAGCCTTTTGTTATTTTTTTCTGTTCATTTATCCCAAAATGGTAGACGTCTGCCTCGTCAAGTCCGGATTTTGTCGAATTATTTTTCTTTTTTTTTTACGCGACGACCGAAAATTGTGTAAAGATCAATACCAAATTTCGTCCGAATTGTCGTCAACAAGTTGCTGGGATTGTCGTGTCAGAATTCTTATGGGAAACAGTAGAAATATCCACGTTTCACAAATTTACAAAAATTTACAGTTTTTATATTTAGACATCGTAATTTTTACCTTAATTTTTATTAATTTTGATGAATTTTTATGGATTTTTTCCTAGTTTTTATTCATTTTCATTCATTTTTATTGAAACTAATTATTTCGATCGAAAGAGAACAATATTGAAATCAAGAACTATGCACGCTTCTAATATTTTTTTGTTTTGTTTTCTTTTAAATCGCAAAAGCGTCAGCCCGAGCTCGAGTGTTGCTACACTCTAATATTTATGTATACACAAAATCATGACGATCCCATTTCTACACTAGTGTTGTTACCTCTCAAGATCGAACTCAGTGACCCTGAACTCTACTCCGAGCTCGTGACGAGATGCTTAACCAAAGCCCGACACCAAACCCTCTTCCCGTACCATCTTACCCTTGAAATTTTTAAGCTCAAGTTGTTTCTCATGTTAACCACTGACGTACGATATCTAACATATCACAATTTTAACAGTACGTGTTGAACGATTAGGCAATTACAACCACGATCGTGTTTCAATACAAATATAAATATGAAAGCACTGCAGACTTGATTGAAAGCTTCGATCGAGTGTATACCGAGATCTTTTATTTCAACATTTTTAATTTTTTTTCTTCGTAAAATTCAAGTGCTGCACAATGTAAAATAATATTCATCTCGGAAATCGTAATTAAGGATTTAAGTTGAATTTTAATTAAGGCTAATTAAGGGAGTATTTTCTTGATAAATAATTTAGAGAGAGAGAGAGAGGATTATTAGGGGACCATGGACTTAAAAAAAAAAATACATGCTTCGAAATTTAATGATTTTTTGGTAGCTTTTTCATCATCATAAATAAACCGAACGAAGACGAAATTGTTTAAATGTTTTTTTTGAAAATTGAAACTATTCAACCTCACGAACGTGAAGAATGAGAAGAAACATTCGATTATTTTTTTTTTTGCTCTTCAACGTAATCTTCACTTCACCAGAAACGAATTATAATTTTTCGCAGCTAAAGTATTTTCTCTCACGAGTTAAGTGTTTGGGTGGATGACCGCTCGTCACGCGCCGATTGGCGCATCGATCGTCGAACACGAGAAGCAGGTTTTTCTCAATCCTAACGATTCAAGACCCACTAAAAACTTGGTCAAATTTAATTATTCACACTGTCGATCGTTGTTTATCAGATTTTCTGTGCTCCTTGACATCGGAATAGAGAAACTTTTCACAAAATTCATTTTCATTTATTTTTAATAATTAAAATAAGATTACAGTTTTATTTAAAAATAATTCAATTCCTTCATTTAATCGCCAATTTTTTTTTTTTTTTCGTAGAAATTTTAATATTTCCACTGAATCAAAATTTGAATAAATTCTCTGCTCCTGGTTCGTAGAATTGTTGAAAATATTTGAAAGAACTGTTAATGGGAGCAATCGAAGTCTCTCGATGCTCGATTTTTTCAATTTTTTTTTCCTCGTGCAAGGAGTAGCGTACGCAAACGATCCATCGAGTCCTATTTTAGAAGGGGTGTGTGGAGTTGAGAAATAGGGGTGTTCGTAACAATTACTGGTAAGCTTAGCTGGCGCCTGGCTGTCAGTCAACGTGTTCCCGCCGCACCACCAGCCACCTTAAAAGGTTGTCAGTTCTTTCCAGTAAATAAGCCAGTTCGCACTACTTTTTTTCTCGTGCAATAAAAACTTCTTAGCCATTCCAATAACTGCTCGACTCGCAGGTCGATCCGTAGTTGAAAATAAAAAATTCAATCACATTCTTGTTCTCGTTGGATTTCGCGATTCTTACAATTCAACATCCACAATGGCTTTTCATGGAAAATAATTTTTTTCAAAAAATCGTCACGAATGTGTTGAAAAGTCTAGAAAAAAAAGAGTCTCGCAATTATAATTATTTAGATTTTTTTGAATTAATTTTACGGTCTTTTTAAGTCGATATTTTTTTTTTTAATCAATCTTTTAATTCGTAAATTTAACTTTATGATTGTTTGGTATTTTCGTTTTGAAAATTAACCTCGATTTCAGTCTGTTGCTTTCGTTTTTGTTACTTGGATGATTTTTATATTTATTCACGAAGTTTTACTTCGATCAAAGAGATCGAGATTTTAGTGCTTTTCGAGATCTTCCGAAATTGTTTTTTTTTTTTAACTTAACGAGCCTGTTCGAAACATGGACGAGGCTGCATCTACTCTTCAATCCATCGATAAAGGACAGTCTCCTATACCAAAAACAGTGATACAACGACCCGATGAAGTACGCAAAGAGAAACCTACTTATCTCAGAGACAGAGGTACAATTTCGTGTTGTTTGACGTCTATGAGTTTTTATCATTAAACATAATGATTGACGTTCTTTAATTAGTGATTATCAATGCCCAAAGCACGGAGTTATTATTATTATTATTATTATTATTATTTTCTAATTTAAATCATAGTTTTATTTGTTTAAATTTATATTTTTTTGTATTTAAATTAAATTTTAATGGTGGATAATCTTTTATTTGGCTTTTATGATTTTTATCGTGTATTTTCTTTTTTTTTTTCGAATAAATTGTTTTGGTGTTGGAATGGATAAAAAAAGTGGTTAAAATCTTGATGTCCATATTTTATTGTTTTATAAACTCGTCCTTAAGGACCAAGTCCTTATCATTGCCAAAAAAACGTTTTTCTGACTAAAGTTCCATTAGAAAAAAAAAAAAAATTACAACTGTTTGCATGTTTACGTAAAACATCCTTGAAACTGTTTCGATTATGATCTTCTCGAATAATTGTAAATAATGTAACAAGTTTGACTCGTGCACTTCGAGTGGTAAGAATTCAGTTGTTAAAAAGTAAAAGAGATTGATGTTTATTTTTCACCCCCTGTTTTCTGATTCTGAGTCCGTTTCAAAATTGGAATCACTTGAATATTGAATTTGTTCAGCGAGCAAAAAAAAAACAATTACCAAATTGATGCCAACGTTTTCTTATTTATTCAATCCTCGTTCACACACTGGGTCATTTTGACCCGGACTTGTTTTTCAATGTCAGAGAACTTTTTTGAAATTGCACTATTTTTTTTTTCGGAAAATCATGTTTTTTTTAGTAAAAAGCTCACTTTTCTATAAATCGAAGTTTTCAATGAATTTTTTGAACAATTAAAATCGATAGTTTCCGATCTTTTCTTGTTTTTTTTTTTTTTTTTTTTCAACAAAAACCGACTGAAGAATTGTTGCAACATTAGGTGAATTGAGCTCGGGGTCAAATTGACCCACAGCGTCATTACACGGGCCAAATTTGAGTGCGTCAACCAAATCCTACCGTCCAACAACGTTTGACATCGATAATATTTGGATAAGCAAAAAAAACAAAGGTTTTCGTTGCCACTGGATCAGGACAAACGAATTTTTGATCCGAGAACGTTGATTCCAAAGGTTTTGGCAGTGAGGCAAATTTTTTGGCTGGAACTGGCAATAATTACTTCAGAAATTATTCTTCGAATATATTCTTCCATTACAACAAAAAAAAAAGTAGAAAAAAATGAATTTACGAGAAATTTCATGAAAGTTCTTATTTTTCACTCGAAATGATCGTCGATCCTTTCTTAGAATCAACAATTCAGCCCTAAAGATAGATTCACGTGATCGGTTCGATATCCGGGCGTAGATCTACCTCACAACGGTTTTGAATCCATTGAAAATTCAGGGTCACTTGGTGGATTTAACAGGACGATTCGAAAACTCAAGGCGATATCAAAGTTAGTAATCCACGGATACACATGCTCGTTCCGACACGAAGTTATTAATCCGATATTCATTACACTCGAGCACGCTATTTTCGAAGTCAGGGAAGTCCAGAGTGGGCGGAGATTTCTATGTATATACGAAGTAAAGTAATCGGAACAGTAAGTTTACGGCTTGATGGATAAAATCATTTCTGTTTGCGTGGGTTTGAATGCATCGTTTGGTGTTAAATTCGCGCGATATCCTTTCCTCGTATATTCATATCAACACACAAAAGCTCATTTTATTTTATTTTTCGTCTATTGTCAAAAATCATGTCTTACGTCGTGTTCGAAGATTTTGAGGTTATATCGTTACATCGTTTTCGTAAGATTTTGTTGAAAATTTGGATAAATCTTCTTCAATGTCTAATGCACGTGTATAATAAATTTTAGAAGCTTTCACCAAGCGGAACGTTCAGATATTTATTGGTGAAAATCACAATTTTCGGTGGTTTCTCATGAGAGCTCGCGTTAAAAGTTACATTTTCATCGATAAATATTTTGGCTCCTACGTGGTGAAGCCTTCCAAAACTTTGTACACATTTTAATGCAACATCGAAGAAGCTACATTCAGTTTTTCAAAAAAATCTGAAGAAAAAAATGTTCGCAATTTTTGTGGTTATACAGCAAGTACACATTACCTTGGATGACCTTGAATTTGAAGTATGTTGTTCTTCAGTCAATTGACAACAACTTTTCTTTATTAACTTATGTCCGGAAATCATTTTGTATGTGAGAAAAACTGAAAAACGATTTTTCGATATGAATGTCACGATAGAACTACGTTAACACGAAATTTGTAGGTTCCCTTGTTTATTGGGATATCGATCGATAGGTTGTCAAAAAAACGTTCAAAATCCGGCGTGGCACTAGACAAAAGAATTCACGATCGATTAATGGCTGTTCTTTAAGTAGAGAACGAGCCGATTCCTGATCACAATAATTTCGAGAACAAAACGATTTGCACGAGTGCTTTGGTACAAAATAAAAAAGAAAATTGACAGCCCATTCAGAGCGAGAGTGCTAACAATTGCATTTTAACAAGAGCACGAATACCTTATCATTAGCTTTTCAGCCATTTCTTGCATGCTAAGTAAAGAATAATTTAGTGCGAAGAATGTGATGGAAACATGTAATTTCCTAAATAGAATATTTGTGGACTTGAGTGAAGAAATTAAACGTGATTTGTTAAAACTGTCATAGCCACGATCTTTTTTTTTAAATTATTTATTTGCTGATCCAAGAACGCCATAAAACCCCATAATATTTACCATTTCTCATGAAATCGACGAAACCATTATTTTTCAGTACCAAATGAGTTACAAATCTTTTCAAATTTTCACAAATCTTTCAAATTTTGTTCCCAATGTTTGCATTTGTCATAAATTGCAATGCAATGAAACATATTGAAGTTTCTCACGTACGAAAGTTTTTGGTTCGAGGCTGTCGATATATGAAAAATATTGAGATTTCAAAACCGATTTAGTTTGACTCGTGATGGGAAAATCGATGGAATCGTCAAATGATGATCCTGACTTGATCGCATCGTGTGTTATGAAAGTGGACACGAACACGAGCTCTTGCACAATTTGATTTTGTGTGTTTGGACGAATCATCCAAGCAAATACATTGTTTTGTGAATCTCTCTCTCTTTCTCTCTTTCTCTCTTTCTCTCTCTCTCTTTCTCTCTCTCTCTTTCTCTCTCTCTCTCTCTCTCTCTCGGTTGTCATCCAGCTTGGATTGGAAACTTTGAAGACTATCGTGTGAGATTTTGAATTTTAGTCTCTCCGAATCGTTGAATAGACGTTACTAGGCCATGTCTAAGTCTTTAACACGTTTCAATTGACATATTTCGTGCCATAAAGTCTAGACGATTTCCTCCAAGCCCATATAAAAGGGCGTGGAATGAAGCACGAATCTTGACTCGTTCTCCATCTTTGGAAGAGTAAGGTCGTGAAGTTTTTCTCTTCGTTAGAAAATCTAGTTTCGTTTTAATTCGGATTGTACGACTAGTACTTTTTTTTTTATTACTTTTTTCGTGCCTGAAGCATAAATCTTTTTTTTTTAAGTACGGAGAATGCTCTTATCCGCAAGAGCAGCCTGGTGTGCTGCTCTAATGGCGGAACCCGATGAACTGTATCCAGGTTTTTACAGTTTTATGATTTTTTTTAAATAAAAAAATAAAAAAATCTAAAATGATGTAAATTTCTTCAATTGACGTGACAAAAATTCATGGATTTTATCATCAGTGACGATCTGTGTTTGGTTTTGTAGAAAGGATCGTTTATCCAAGGAATACTCGAGCTCTTCCAAAAACACCAGTCACTGGGGGAGTCCCTATCGACGAGACTACGTGCATGGTAAAAAAAAATGACATTTGACCTTGAGATTGAACGTTTTTGACCTTCAAAGTAACAAGAACTCGAAAATTTCGTCTTTTTTTACACACTTTTTGGTAACTTCTAGTGTTTTTTTTTAAATTTTGTTATAAAATCTTATTCGATATGAAAAGAGCAAAAGATTCGTTTCAATTGAAGTCCATTGTCTCGAGCGAGGATCATTTTACGACTTAGAAAAAATTTGGATGATTAAATTTTTTCATTTTGGGGTTCGAGTCCGAAAAAAAATTCTTTGGGAAGTTTTAGGGTGACTTTGAATTTTTTGAAAAAACATTTTTAATCGATTGGAACAAAAAATAAAACTCGTTCGACTCTTCAGTTGCCATGGTTTTTTCTTTTTTCGAAAATTATTGAAATTATCGTTTGGTCCAAAGTTGTCAAAAGTTTTGATCAGAAAATGTTTGTTTTGTTATTTTAACGATAAGGCTCTACGGATGTTGGTATTTGGAAGTTGTTCAAGTCCACCAAAGAGCGAATGGGCAAGAACTGGTTTAACGCTTCGACCGTGTGTTCAAAATTTGGCATTTGGATTGAGGGCACCGAGGAATTCGACGAGGGGTCTGATCACTGTGGCTCAAGCTGTAATGCTCAAACATTTATTGTTCAAATTTAACAAACAGGACATTCGCACACCACCGGAAAGGTAAATTCTCGAATTGAATTGGTTTTTTTTTTTTTTTAGTTCACTTTGTCAAATTATTTATTTAAGGCTTCCATCGAATTAGTCGCGAGTGACGAATGGCGAAGTAGGAAACTTGTCAATTTTTAGCGGGTGTTTTTTTTTTCTAAGGAGTTTCGGTACGAATTCTATTGTTTTCAAGCAAAGCGCTAACTTGACACAACAAAATTTCGTATAAAAATTAAATGATTACTGAAAAATTGATCGTTTTCATTGACAAAAAAATGAATAATTAATAAACTATGGAGACGAATTATTTCATTTTGTGGTGGCATAATTGTCATGATATTTTGAGTGGTTTGACAGTTTTTTATAACCTTTTTTACATTTTTTCGTATTGTTTTATGCACACAACTGAAGTTTAGGGATAGCGTAGGCACGTCTTTGTGTTAAAAAGTGACGTTTTCATTTGAGAATTTAGTGGAAACGGTGTAGACAATGGTTTTGAAGCTTGGAGGTCATATTGAGGATAAGTCGAAGAACGTACTGTAGAAATTTGAATAAAATGGTTAAATTTCGTCACTTGTACCGAAACTCGTTTAAGGATCACGCAACGCCTTGCAAACACGCTTTTCAACGACTCACTCAAAATAAAGGACTCGGCGCGATATGATTGTTCTTTTTCGACCTTTAAGTTAATGGTTTCTTCATCATCTTTTTGCTCGCGGAACTTTTAAAGTCACTGACGCCAAATTAATTACTCTAAATACTTTTGCTAATTGTGCTCAAAAAACTCGACATCATATCCGATTTTTCTTTTTCGATCTTATAAAATTAATGGCTCATTCCTTCGACTTTTTGCTTCGAACTTTTAAG
The DNA here is from genome assembly GCA_013761285.1 of Campoletis sonorensis. NCBI lineage: Eukaryota > Metazoa > Arthropoda > Insecta > Hymenoptera > Ichneumonidae > Campoletis > Campoletis sonorensis. Next base: position 1,624,383 of record JACEOJ010000071.1, read on the forward strand.
GCTACTGACGCCAAACTATGACAGGCAAGTGGAAGTCTTAGCTGCTGCCATTTCCGAGATTATTTGGCGCTGTGCCGGAGGGAATAATGCTTCACAAAACGCCAGCTACTCAGCCGGTCGTCATAATCCTTCCTCCGTTAGTCTTCCAAAAGCCACTGTCGTCTTACCTCAAGAAACTCCTTATTTGCAGCATAGCGTGCAATATTTTCAGGATGGATTGACGGAAACGGTAATTTTTTTATTATGTTTCTATACAACTTAAAAAATCCTTTCGAAAGGTCGTTTTATTCACTTTTTTTCGTTTCAATCAAAGAAATATTTTTTTAAACGTCTCGGTAAATATTTCGTTTGCTTTTACGAAGATTGACATCGAAAACTTGACGAAAAATACCAAAAAAAATGGTGAAATAAACTTTTACAATTTTTTTTGGTATTTTTGGTTGTTTTAATTGAATAAATTGAATAAATTTCAATTGAAATTGAATTGACAAATTGAATTGAATTGAATAAACTTCAATTTGTTAAATTATCAATTTTTTCGATTAAATTATTCCATTCGGTTGTTTAATTGACGAATTTGATCATTTTTTTGATAATTTAATTATCAACGGCCGTTTATTTGTTTCTTCAAGTTCCTAGGGACGAACTTGATATTTTCTTAGAAAGAGATGAGCTTTGGCGCGATGCCAGGTGTCAGTATTTAGTCGGAACGTTTAATTTGTTCTGGAAATCCACGCCAAGATCATTTCCCTTGGCTGGGACCATTTTTATGATTTTTTTTACGTTCGTCCACAAGGATTTCGCCAGGACTAACTTTTTTTGTGTTTTTCTGAACTCGCGTCTAACTATTGACACTTTATTGCTTGCTTTCAGCTTCATCTCTTCGAATTTACTTCGCTCGAGGACATGGAACATTTTATCAAACGATATTTGTACCTGGTGAGTGTTTTAATTAAATATTAATTCAACGGTAAACCGTAAAAACAAAAAAAAGTCATGTGGAACGATTTTTTTTTGTAATTTAAAGAGGGAATAAAATATTCTTCATCGAAAGTTATCGAAAATAAGTTGAAAACTTTCTTTTGACGACTTTTTTGTCTCAAAATCCCGAATGTCACGATAGAACTAGCTCAACGATGAAACTTTATCCAAAAGAATAAAAAAATGTTATCGAGGATCATTTTTTCTTCAGTTTCAAGACGAAGGAGGTCCAGGAGCGATACTTTTGTTGTACAGCATTCTTCTCTCTCGAGGTCTGTCCAAGTAAGTGTATAAAAGTGTTGCGAACCATTAATTCGATAAATTATAAGATTTTATTTCAGCTCGACAAAAAAAAAATCAATAATTATACGAAAAAAAAAGTAAAAATCGATCTTAAGGGATCCAGGGTTTAAAAAATCTACACTGTAAGATTTGGATTTTATTTATTAAAAGATTTTATTTCAAAGCGACAAAAAAAATGAATAATTGTGCCAAAAAAAAAAGTAAAAATCGATCGTAAGCGATTCAGGGATTTAAAAAAAAATCTTTTCGAAATAAATGAGTGATATTTTGGTCCAAATCCATCTTCTGTTCCAATTCAGAAGTGTCTTCAATTTTTTTTTGAAATCTTTTAGTGTCAGAAGTGACATGGAAGACGCAAAAACTTCGATTCTAGGAGGTTGTCCTGAAGAAGGTCCGTTAACGATTGTTATGCTCGCGTTAACCGGACGAGCTTCGTCTCATCTTCACAACGGAGTTATCCACGTGGGAGATGAAAACACTTACGTAAGTTTTAGTTTCATTTAAATAATGATATTTCGAAAAAAATAAAAGTTAGGGAGAAAAGAGAACAACGTGTAACTTTTATTTTCCTCGAAGTATCAATAAGCCTCTCTGAGAAAAAACGTACAGAAGGATTTTTACCGACCGAACGAGTGAAAAGGTCGCCTTAACAAATATTTGTTTCAGGCGATACCTCAATGGGGTGTTTTGGTCAGAAACGAAGTTGGCTTTTTAATTCATGATGGCGAAGGACAAGCTAATAAGATTCCGGGATCTAGACTAAAAACTCCGAGTCTACCAATTTGGGTGACTCTGTGCTTAGGACATTACGGAGTACTGTTCAACACGAATCGAGAACTTTTGAGGAATTATCACGCAGAAAGACGGTTTGTCTGCAACAATATTTTAATCCAATAATCAATCGATTGAAATACTTTGCTTTTTTGCACAATAATCTTTATTTATTTATTTATTTATTTATTTATTTATTTATTTATTTGTTTATTTATTTATTTGTTTGTTTATTTGTTTATTTGTTTATTTATTTATTTATTTATTTATTTATTTATTTATTTATTTATTTATT
>JACEOJ010000071.1:1626742-1654311 GCA_013761285.1 Campoletis sonorensis
TTTATTTATTTATTTATTTATTTATTTATTTATTTATTTATTTAATCAAATACGGGCGAACTCAGATACAGAGATGACAGTTTCACGTCATCCGAATACAAATCAGTAAAAGAATCGAAATAATAGAAAACAAATTATTAATTAAGCTTAGAATTTAGTGGAATTGGCGATTTTTGTTTTTTAAAGGTTCGAAGTTCAGTATTATACTTGTGGTGGAAGTCATGCTGCGTTGACTATAGACACAAGATCAAAAGACAGTATCGCTGGACTTGATACGACATCGAGAGATCCCGTTGACATAGCAATCACGCCACTGGAAAAATTAATCCACTCGAAGTTAGTAGATTTTTATTTACGTCATAAAAGATTTAATGTTTGTATTATTAAATTTTTATAAAAATAAGATAAAATTTCTTTAAAGTTTCTTTCTAAAAAAAAAGTAAATTATAATATTTCTCCAATTTAATGTTAAATTAAATGATGCAATTTTTCAGGTGGCAGGATGCACAAATCCAGTGGAACGGAGCACCAGTTTTGTAGATGGATTCTAGCCTAATGACGTTTAGATTATGAAATATTTGTGTGGATGTAATTTGATCGTTAATTAATATGATAGATCGTCACTGTCGATATTAATAGGAATTAATAATTGTTTTAGGTGTAAATGTTATTTTAGTAAAATTGAAATCCATGTTTCGATGTATTTAAAAGTTGTACCATGTCTACGTGTTATGAGAATGAAAATCTATACCACATTCTAAACAATAATAAACAGAGAGTTTTTATTTTACGGTTAATAAAAAATGACGTGGATTCCCATCATAATTTTTAGTAAAAACTTTCTGTCATTCATTTCGAACAGAATGCAGTTGAATTTCCTGCGAATAAACAAATAGTTTTCGTTTTGTGAAAAATAAAAAATGACGCGAACGATTCGAAACAATGAAACACTCAACAAGAATTAAGTTGATAGTTTTAATAGACGAAAAGATTTTAAAAAAATCGCAATTGTTTTTCCAACTCGACAGAATTCATTGATTAACGTCAGTTTGATTATTTTTGACAGATTTTTTCAAAGTGTTTGCTGCGTTTAGTTGCTGTTTCGAACTCATTGAAAGCAACTGGAAAGCATGATAAAAGCGACAGATGTGGTCAAATCGAGAACTATTCGACGACTCTGAATATGTACGGATTTCGAAATAAATTGATGTCTCGTGATTTTTCTTAACTTGTGGCGTTCGGGCGTAGAGAAAGAGATAATGCATATCTTGTTTTCCTCTAGTCGGTAGAATATCGCTGTAATTAATATTACACAATCGACAAACGGATATAATTTGTAAAAATCCAAAATGAGCTCCATAACCTTCGGAATTTTGACAGGTAATTAACCCAATATTATTGTCAATATTTTTTAACCCGGTATATTTTTATTATTACTTTCTGAACCGGTGTCTTTGTCAAATATTTCAAAACATTATTTCTACATCTCTCAATAAAATTAAGAGATCGAGAAAAATCACGTGAAATTGACGCTTTTTCACCAAATTCCGGTTTTACAAATTGTACACGTCAAAAAAACGACCAAAACTCCGCTACAACTTGACGATTTATTTCGATCAATTAAATGACAACAAATTCCCAAAATAATCGATTTTTTCTTGAAACAATATTTTTTAAACTTTAGTTTAATGTAATAAATGATAAAAAATTCAGTTTTTATCAATTTGCTATGGTGTCTTGGCGTTATTTACTTGCAGTGAGCGATACTTGTTACAATGATAATTCCAAGGACCTTAGCGGCCCAGAAGCACAAAAATGCATCACAGGAGGGCTCCTCAAAGGTCAAATTTTGTCTAAAAAAATTGTCCCTGACGACGAACATAAAATAATGGTAAAAAATAGTTTCAAGAGTCGTCAATTGTTTCACAATCGTCGTCAGACATGATTTTTCATTTTTTCTTTTTTATAGAAAATTCTTATCGAATGGTCGGATGGACTCAATGTCAACGTAATTCTGACAACCGGCGGAACAGGATTTTCTCACCGTGACGTTACCCCGGAGGCTACCAAAAGAGTCATCGAAAAGGAAGCACCGGGATTATCTCTGGCTATGCTGAATTACGGTCTCAAACAAACGAGCATGGCCGTACTTTCCAGGTAACTAACGAGACTGATAACTTTCCTTTTTCCATATTTTTATTCCATTTTCAAAGAAAACATCAATTTCGTAGAAACTCCAAACTTGCCACAGGGCTTCTATCGTTTGAGCTATTTTTTTACAGTTTCTTCTACTTGTTGAAACATTGTTGCGACAAAAATCATCAGGTTTATTGATTCTAAAGGTTTCCTGCAATAAAAAAAGTTCTTTTTTTGCTAAACTGGTATTTTGAACCATTTTTTCCATTCTTCCGAGGAGTTTTAATAGTTTTTATGAATTTAATTCATAATTATGTTTAGAATTGTTATTGAAATTTGCGAAAATCAGATAAAAAGCGCTGTTCAATGGTTTTGTTTGAAAGAGTGAAGAAGAAATGTATTATTTTTCAAATTTTGAGTTCTCAATTTGCAGAGGAACAAAGAAAGCTTTCAAAGTGATTTTATTATCCCTCATTAATAGCGAAAAAGATGAAAAATATTTCTCTTTTTCTACAGAGCAGTTTGCGGGATTCGAGGAAAAACTTTGATAATAAACTTGCCCGGCTCGCCGAAAGCGGTTCGAGAAGGTTTGAGCGCAATCGCCGAAGTAATTCCTCACGCGGTAGCCTTGATTTTGAATAACAAGTCGACGGTTCAAAGGGATCACAAAAAAATCCAGGAGGATGAAAAGTCCGAAGAAATCTCAGCGAAACATCGAGATTTGGAGGTAAAACAGAATTTCTATGACAATCTAAAAGAAAAAGGGAGAATTTTGGCAATAAAACGTTGTCAGACTACGGAGAGCCTTACTTCGGTTTTTAGATGACGATGAACGACGTGGCCAATCGAATGAGACAATCTCCGTATCCAATGATCTCGTTGGACGAAGCAAAAACGATGTTATTGCGAGAAATCCCATCAAAAGATACGACAGGAATGAAAAATGTGGTTTCGCTGCAAAAATCGCATGGCAGAATCCTTGATACGGATATTCACAGTTTTTGTGATTTACCTCCGTTCAGAGCTTCGATCAAAGATGGATATGCAGTTATCGCAGAAGATGGTGACGGCGTAAGAACAGTTTTGGGTGGCATTGAGGCAGGACACGAGGTAAAGAATATTCTGAACATAGCAATGACAAAAAAATAGAAATCTACAAAATTTGAACAAATTCACGAAAATTACTGTAACTTTTTTTCCATTCGAAGCTGGGACCCCAGCCACCGCTCATTCTCTTCGTTGTAGAATTATCTTCAAATTTGTCATTCGTGTTTTTCATTTATAGTCTTTTTTTGATAACATAAGAAATTTTGAAGTAAAAAAAATGATGAAAAATTGAATTTTTCGCTTGGCCTTCCCTGAATGAATAATGTTTCTGTTTTTTTCTTCAGCCTGGCTCTTTTCAATTGAAAAAGAACGAATGCGTCAGAGTTAATACCGGAGCTCCTGTACCCGAAGGTAAAATAATTTTTGAATATCAGTTAAAATAAAAGGATTTTATTGGTCTGCCGAGTTATTTTTATAGAATTTTGTTGCTCGGTCGAGCCTTTTGATGAATTTTACAAAAATCATCCACGTTTTCAATCCAAATTAAGTTCAGTTAATTTTTACAATGTTTTTCAATACAAAGGAATGAAATTTATTTAAACGATCAAATTTTACATCAAATTTCAGGAGCAACGGCCGTCGTTCAAGTCGAGGACACAAAAGTACTTGCCTCGCACCGAACAGCGGATAATAAGACGAAAGAAACACAAATAGAAATTTTGTGTGCTCCAAAATTCGACCAAGACATTAGGTGAGGATAAAAAACGACAGATAATTCATGGAAAACCATAAAATCGACTTTTTCGTTGTTTGAGAAAATTTCAATGGTTCTGAATATTTTAAGGAACGTGGGAAGCGACATAAAGAAAGGAGAACTCGTTCTTCGTAAAGGAACTCGTATCGGAGCCGCCGAAATGGGAATTCTTGCTGCTTGCGGTGTCTCGGAAGTTCCAGTTGTAATTTTACCGATCGTGGGAATATTGTCCACCGGAAATGAGCTCCAGGAGCCAGGAGAGAAACCCAAACCTGGCCACGTCTACGACAGCAACAAAATCACGTTGATAGCAACTTTGAAAGAAAATGGTTACGATTCCGTCGATCTCGGCATTGTAACGGACGAGTGAGTCAAATTAATGTTTTCATTTCAATTTTAAATTCAATTTTCATTGGAGAAAGAACATCTTAACATTTCTGTGAATTTTTCACTTTTTTTTAACAAAAAAAAAAAAGAAATCGTCCTTTTTCATTGATTTCTTCGAAATTATAGAAATGAACAATTTTTAAGTAAAATTTTTTATTCAAGTTTGCAAGCAATGATCACAGAAATCGAGAAAGCTCTAAAAATCGTCGACGTTCTGATAACAACTGGCTCCGTTTCGATGGGGGACAAGGACATGTTGAAGCCGATTCTAAAAGAAATTTTCGGAGCAACCATTCATTTTGGTAATCAGTGAAAATAATTAATTTTTTCATCATTTTGATTTTACTTTAGTGCTGAATTTTTGCTGATTTTCGTAAAATAAGGAAAACGTTTTTCTCGTAACAATTTTCGTCTGAAATATCAATAATCAAATGGTAAAAATTAAATTTCATTCCAGGCCGCGTTAATCTGAAACCCGGAAAACCAACGACGTTTGCGACAGCGATTTATGAGGATAAAAAAAAGTACTTTTTGTGCTTGCCCGGAAATCCAGTTTCGGCCATGGTCACAGCTCAACTTTTCGCGATGCCGTTGTTGCATGGATTGTCAAGAAATCCTTCTAGCCCAACAATTCTTAAAGTCGAGGTACAAGAAATTATGATAAAAACCGTAAAACTATGTTTTTCTGCACTTTTTCGTTTTTATTGTGGGTCCCAAGGACCCACGCAATCTTTCGGACTCGAAACTGGTCGAAAAATCTGTATTTAAGCCCCAGAAATCGACAGCAACGCAATTCAGTTCAAAATTACTGTTTTCCGGGTCAAAAAGACCCATTCCCAAAACTCTAGGGTTATAGGGAAACAATTAAATCAACGTTACTGCCAATATTTATTTGTTTAATGATGAAACTTTTTTTCAGACAACGAATGACTTCAAACTCGATCCCCGGCCCGAATACGTTCGAGCAATTATTAAATGGGAACCTGAAAACGTGATTCCCAAAGCCTACGTAACCGGAAATCAAATAAGCAGCAGATTGCTCAGTTTTAGAAGCGCAAACGCGTTGCTACTGTTGCCAGGAAAAACGGCAGAAAAATCGACTGCAAATAAGGGTGAAATTGTTGAGGCGATGCTCTTGGGATTTGACAATACGATTTTGTAAATTCCATTTATCTTTTTACATGATTTTTACACTCTTCCAGGAAAATTATGTAAAGTTAAAAACGAGTTTCATCATTTCTAGGGATAAAAAATCGTTTTTTTATGAAATTATTATTTTTCTAACTTTTACTTATAAACAAAAACGAACAGTTTTGATGGTTACGGTTGTGTTGTGTAAATAAAAAATATATTTCATAGACAGCTTTTTTTTCTTGTTTAAAAAAAGTCTAAATTATGTCAAAAATGATTCACGAATTGTTGGAACAATAAATTGAACAATTCTGCCGATCAGTAGAAATTTTTTGACAGTTCTAAGAGTTTACGATCAATTTGATGGAAGAAAAATACTTTTTTCGTTCATGTCAAAAGTTACATTCATAAAAATTCAAATAGACGGGCATTTTTAAAAAACCCGTCGTGGCTGCGCACGCGCAATCGCAAAGTGCAAGCGAAAATTGCACATAACCTCAAATTCAAAAAGTCTAACCTCTAACTAGTGCCGCAGTGTTTTTGGCTTCGTGAATCAGAGAAGATTCGAAACTAAACAAAAAGTAAACACAGAAGTGTATCTTTAACCTCGAAAAAAATGGTGAAGATCGGTATCCAAATAAAAGCAACATTAGAAAACATTGAAGAGTTGAGAGCCGAGGGACGAGAATTCTCGTGGTGTTTGAAGTTTACGTGTTCGAATTGCGGCGAAGTATCGGGAAAATGGAACGACGTTTCATTGAGCGAAGAATTTGAAGAATCGCATGGAAAGTCAGTGAGCCATTTTGTAAACAAATGCAAAATGTGTTCGAGGGTGAATAGCGCATCGATAATCGCCGACACGATAAAGCCTTACACGTCAAAAAGCGAAGGGAGTTTCGAGACGATTGTAGTTTTTGACTGTCGAGGAATGGAGCCGACGAATTTTTGGGCGAGAGGCGGATGGACGGCCAAGGCATCGGAGAACGGAGACACGTTCAACGAGGTCGATTTGACAGATGGCGATTGGGCGGATTATTGCGAAAAGTCAAAACAACCAGTCAGCGTAAGCGAAATCGAGCACAAATTTGTAAGAATAAAGTAAACAAAATTCAGATTAAAAACAATAAAAACTTGGAAAAATAAAATTAAAAAAAAACAACAACAGTGTTATCATTCATTTACCAACAACGTAATATAATTTATTCCATTAATCATATACAAAAAGGTTCGTCAATCGCAGATAAATATAAATAAGTTACGGAGACAGCATCGCTTGCAACGATATTCCTCATTATTTCTTTTTTCACGCTCACAATTTTTCTTCTCTTTTTTCTTTTATTTTGTTTTATTATTCATTTGCAAACAATACCCTGCACTGTCCGTACGTTGACTAGAGAGACAAATCTGAGTCGGTATATACAGGGTCGCTCAGTTTTCATCGTTAATAATATGATTTCTTCATTTTTTATATTGTTATTCTTGAAGAACAATTACTACTATTTGTAGCTGCAAACTTTTTATGAATTTGAAGCTCTGACTAAGGTAATTCTGTCTTTATATCGTTTTCTTAAGATTTTGTTGAAAATTTCGAAAAATCTTCTTCAATGTCAAATCCAAGTGAGTTTTAGAAGGTTTGACACATTTTGCTGTGCCGTCCGAACCTAACCTTATCGAAATGGTCAAAAAATCATAGTGTCGTCAATAATTCAACACCACGTATGAGCAGTTTGTCGGTTTTTAATTCTTTTCCTTGATAAAAAAACCAATCGACCAAAAAACTGATAAATTGACATAAAATCACATTATCAACGATTTAATCTGAGAATCCCTGTATATACTATATGTATATAATATAGAAAATATATATATATCATACACATATAGTATATATATATATATATATAAATATATTTAAATATGAAAGAACGCTTTGCGCAAACTTAGAATAAAAATGAAGAGTGTTAAAAGATAAAAATAAATATAACAATCTCGATTTTCAACTCAGGACATTCAGTTGGTCTGCTCGGAACTCTGGAATGTTTTCTTTAGACAAATGAAACAACAAATTCGTGAGGACTTGATAATTTTGAGTCGCTCGCAACTTATCACTAATTATAAAATCATCTGCGTAATTGTATAATAACAAATAAACTGTACAACGCGCTCTAGTATTAAAACATTTTGCGCAAATAATATTGTGCACTTAATAATACGTACATGTAATTACATTTAAAAAAGATAAAGCTTCGCCGCGACTTTTTTTTATCATTTTCATTGTTTCTCTTTCAATGGAAGAAAGTCACGTCGCAAGGTTCTTTCTTACGCTCTCCTTTGCTGAATACTTGTCGCATCAATTCTTCTCTCGTCATGGATGGAAATAAATATTTTCAAAGACTCTTACAGGTCTAGAGGGTATTTTTCTTTCATGCTCTTTTTTCTTCTCATCCTAATTCTACACTTTTCTAATGGTGATTATGACAATTTTTAATATCGAGTACAAATTAATACCGGGCACGGATTTTAGAGTTTTGCAAGGGATTTCTCGCTGGGAATATTCGATTAAAAATTGTTCGCTTATCAGCGGTCTATCAGGAAATCATTCGAAATTACTTTTTGGGGGAATCTTGATCATAATTCTCATAATTCCGAGAATAATTCATTGTTTTTTTTATTGAGATTGCTACTGCAATGGGCCATCAGTCAAAATCGTTCTAATTTCGAATTTAATTCACTTTTTACAAATTCTTGACGTTTAAAAATTTATTTCCTTCAGAAAGTAAGCACGAGTTGTTGTAAATGAAGACGAAATGATTGGAAAACAAGTTTAGAAACTGGAAGACAATAAAAATGATTAAAAAAAAGATCGATTCTTTTTGATAGCAATTATAATTATCGAGACAAATAGAATTTGTAGAACTATTGAAATTCTTTCGAATTTAGTACTTCATTGATTTTTATTGCTGTAGCCATCTTCACGAATGTAATTAAAATCAAAAAAGTTAAACGAATCAAGAGAAACCGAGTTTTATTCCGAATTGATTCATTTTTCTGTTAATATTCTATGATTAGTGTTAACTCTCGTAAGTTTATCTAATAAAACGGAGTCAATATTATCATCTATGTTTCTAGTCTATTATGATCTTTGGTATACGATTGGATATTGCTCATTCTATCATCAGAAAATACGATACACAGAGAAAACGGATCTGTTTCGTCAAGGAAAATATTCAAAATGATGATGACGTCTCCGTTTTTTCAGGCTCCACGATCGGACTAACAGCACCCGTCATTTTTTAGTCATAATGAGCCAATGAATTTTTTTCGATTATAGATAATAACTGCTACAGAAGTACGTAGGATTTTTGCGATACATTGATTTTTGGCCAAATGGCGAACTTCTAAAGTGGAAAATGATAAATTTGCCTAAAAAATTGTCAGATAATTGTTAATAACAAATGAACTATGCAATATAAAGAAAAAATCCTACGTACTTCCATAGACAAGGGATTTTCAAAGATATGTTCAAAATTTCAAGTCAATCGGTTGAAAATTGTCCGAGTTACGAGTCCGGCCATCTTAAAAAATGCTGTTTCGAGATAAACGCGTTTCAAGTTTTGAGTAGCTCGCTGCGGATCAGACGGCCTGGTACTAAAATTCGAAAACAGAGTACTTAGAGGTTTTTCCCGGTCATAATCTTTTGGGACATCATTTTTGAGGTCCTAAGAGACCATTTAAAATAAAAAAATAAAAAGCAGAAGCATATTTCAAAATAACACTGAAAATTGCACTTGACAGAACAGAATCGTTATCTCTGTGTATCCATAGCTACTTTAATCAAGAGATGTGGTTGTAACAAGAGTTAAATATTTCAACATAAATCGTACAGACGATTAAAAGCAACGTTGATGACAAATAAATAGGAAACATCCACGAGAGTCTTTTCTTTCTCTTGATTTTTTTGATCCGATTTAAATGATCAAAGATATTTCATATGAGCTTGAAAGTTTGGAGCAAGTTGCATAATCTGTGGTAGAACGAGATTTTTAAGGGTTTGGGCCTTATTCGCATGGGTAAATGTTCATTTCATCGTCATTCATTAAGTGCTTAGTAAAGGTTACAATTGTCAACTCGACTACTTACTATTCAAGTATTTTCTACGATTTTTTTTCTTTCTTCTTCGTTTATAGGAATTTTCTATGCGTCCGGTTCTAAGATAATGTTTTTTTTTCTTTTTTTTTATAGGTTTTATCATAAGTATCCAGTCTCTATTGAATTTTTTCCTTTGATCTCGATCCTCGTTTTTTTTATCATCACAAAGCGATGGACATTGGATAATCTGCAGTGAACGATACTTAACGATGACCTTCAACTATTCGACTGCAACTGCAAGTTTCCTGTTGCCATTTTTTTCTGCTATTTAAATTCTTGATGCTGTTTTTTCAAGAATTATCGTTCTTAGGGCGTCAGTGGGCTATTTATTGGGTTTTTAGGATTCTTCACCTTATCTATTTTCTCGGTTTGGCTTCAAGCACAATCCACATATCATCGTCCCTTAGAATAGGCCCATTAAGCAAGTATCATCATCACTTTATCGTCGAATCAAGGTCGAATTGATAAAGATCTTGAAAAAATCATTGAATTTTTTAAAATGATATCATTCCATAGTTCTATTTTCATTTATTTATTCATTTAAATACGAGCGAACCCATTGAAAAATAGAAATAAAGGAGCCCGATCCAGAAAATAAAACCAAAAATAGTAAAAATTCATTTTTTCATATTCTTATTTTCGTGTTTTTACTCTGCAATTATTTCTCTCGCACTCAAGCAACTGATACATCACCTTAAGCCTGTTTTTCGAAGAAAATAAGAGTTACACGTCGTTCTTTTTTCGTCAGAGAACAATTTGTGACTTTTATTTCTCTCGAAATGTCAGGACGTCCAAGAAAAGTTTGTTTTTACTTTGTAGTTATTTCTCTCGCACTCGTGCAACTGAATAGATCACCTTAAGGGGGTTTTTCCGGTGTCGATTGCATCGACAAGGTTTGCAGCAGTTTCCCTTCGCCCTCGGTAAATTAAAAACAGTTGGGATCTAGTCCTGGAAGGTTATAAAGACCTGGAAGGTCATAAAAATGGGAAAAAGGTATTTGGAGGACCACAGATTTTTTTGTATCAATTTGACGAGATCTTGAATCGACTAAAAAGTGATAACGACGTGTTGCTTAAATACAACGCTAACGTTAATTTTCATACGAGTCTGTGACTATCGATACGTGAGAAAATCGATAACATTTTTTAACGATCTCTCTAGATCCTAAGGAAATAAATTTAAAAAAAATAATAATAATAATTGAGTTGCTACGTAAAAATGTTCACATGCTAAATAGTAACGAGTCTGTAAGATAAATCTCGCGACTTGCCATCCACGATTAGCTTTAAATCCTTTTTTTCTTTTTTCTTCTTTTTTGTATTTCTCTAAATCGTCCAGTCGACGATTATTTCGAGACACAACGAGATTCGACAATGCCGGGGCGCTAAACCAGCGAGATGCCAGAATTCTAGAGGAGCTCTTAGTTTTCGTATAAAAAACTTTATTAACTTTACGTTCGTGTAAAAAAAGAAACGAGAAAAATGCCCAGAAAATATTTTTAGCATATTTTTCTTGCTTTTCTCTCTCTCTCTCCTTCTCTTTCTCTCTTTTTTCACCGGAGTTTCATCTGGAATCGTTTTTTTTTTCTTTCTCACCTTACCGATAGGCAGAAAAATATATCCGTTGCCTCCTGGACGAGTGATTCGTAAACGAACTCGTTTTTAAGCTTTTTTTTTTGTTTTTTGTTCAAACACTCTTTTAAGGAATTCGGAAAGTGTCTCGAAAACGATTTTCTCTTTGGGAGACACTTTTATAGAAATAGTTACGTACCAATCGTGGGGAAAAATCACCACCTAGTTCTTTTTTTTGTCGACAACGAGTCGAACAATTTTACGAGATTCGTTTTTTGTTCCTTTTTTTTTGTCATTGATTATTAAATGACTCCGTCCGGGCTATCGTGAATAATTCTAGGATTTTTTAAGGCATCTCGTCGTTTACAACCGAGTCCTCTAGTAGGCATGTCTGCTTAAGCGTCGCCGACTGATCCTCCAAACTTCTTTTTAATCCCTCGATCGTATGCATCAACATTTGTCTTCGGATCTGCGTCATGTGGTGCTGAAAAAGCTGCGAATCTTGAGCATTCAAATTCGTCTCTGCAGCCAACCTTTCCTGGCGCAATTTCTCCACTTTTTCTCGCAACGATCGTCTCGAGTCATCTGGGAAATGAAAAAACTTTCATTTTCGAAGAAAAAACAAAATTTCGGCAACTTCTTTATTTTTTAAACATTTTTTTGACATTCGTTCGAGATGTTGTCGATTTTTTGTTGAAAAAAAACCCAAAAATTAAACTCAGTGGTTCACTGGGTCAATTGGAATTTTTTTTTTATGTAAAAATTTAATTCGCAAGAAAAATTGAGACAGGGTCCAAAAATGTCAAAAATCGTGGATAAATTTTTTTTTTGGAAATTATTCCAAATTATTTGCGAACTGTCAAATACTGAAATTTTTATGGAACGAATAATAATTGGGGAGCTATGGATTTATCAAAATATATTTTAAAAAAATAACAAACCAGTGTCGTCAGTCGCCGTGTCACCGTCAGAATTTCTCAGTACAACGTGACGCTCTCCCAAAGTCTTTTGTATCCTTCCATACGTGGCACTCCCTGCGTAGACTTTTCTCTTGACAGGTTCACTTTGCGGACAGTAGTAAGAACTCTCCCTTATGGGTCCCATGTCGACGGATCTGAAAAATCATTAACCCGACGTTTTTTATTTCGATTTTATTTTCAAAGAGCCATAATTATTTGTACTTTAGAAAATTGATTAATTTTTTTCTGCAGAGTTAGGCTTTAAAACGAAAAAAAAAAATCATTCCCACTTGAAATACTTTCAAGTAATTTTATTTATTTATTTACAAACCGTTTCGAAGAAATTAATGAAAAATTTCATCTCCAAAATTCGACTATAAATTTGTGTCTGGAATTGGCACAATTAATAAATAATCACTATTTACAATTGAAATATATTTATAAAAATCCCAGAAACCATGTAGAATAAAAAACCGATTTTTTTTCTCGTTGAATTACTAATTTAACAATAAAAAAATGACAAAAAAAGTGGAATATCGTTAGTCCCAAGATATCTTGAAGTTTAAATTCGAAAAAGTCTCGTTTGCTGAACATAAAACTTTGCAAAACTCACCTAAAGGTCATAAGTGGAGCTCTCCTTCCAGACTCGTATTTGTCATCAGAATCGGAAGAGCTTGAAGTAGGAATATCGTCTTTGTTGCGATTTTGGTTATCGATAACATTGCAAATAGATATTTCTTTGCGATTGAGGATGCCAGAGGCTTTTTGGGCTGCTAAGAGGATGTGATCATTGCCATTGAAGAGTCCAACGTCATGGTTTCGGAAATCGTGATTCTGATTGACATTAAAATTGCCATTGGACTGTTGTTGATATTTGGGTGATTCTGTGTCGCGATCGTAAGCGATATTTTGTCGAGTTCTGGTTCTTCCGAGGCTGCCACGACTGGGGGATCCTTGGGGAGTCCTTCTCGCCATGGCCGGCGAGTCAGGGCATTTGGGTGGATTTTCTTGTTTATAAATGGGATTATCTTTAGGCAGGCAAGAGTTTCTCTCCATAAAACGATGGATCGGTGAGCAGGCTTGATTAAATTGTCGTTTAGGGCTCGTGTGTTCGAGGTCCTTGATGCTGCCGCTCTGGAGCTCGGGCTGAGAGTTACGACTCTTGGAAAGCGCCAGCTCGATGTTGAGCTCCGTATTTTTAATGAGTTCGACCCTCTTGTTCGCCAAACCGTTGTGTATCCTTCGGCAAGGCGATGGAATCACCGGCGACGAAGTATTTTTCATGTTGACCAATATATTTTCAGCCTCCAGGATCAATTCTCGATATTTTCTATCGGCCTCTTTGTCCGCCTCGATCAACGCTATTTCCGAAGCAAACGTACTGATGTAAGCGTTTCCCGACATTTTTTCACAGTGCCTGACCACGTTGCCGTTCACGTAACTCACCGAGTTCGATCTCCTCTTCACCGTTTCATCCTTATTTTCATTAATCAAATAATTAACACTCACAAAATTCCTCGGATCCAACCCCACGTTCCTGCTCCCTCGACCCTCCCCCGAAACGTTCTCGTTCACGTCGTGAGTCTTCTTTCGCCTCAAACATATCGGCGTCCCTCCCACGCTCCTGCTACCCTGATTGAAACCCGAATTTTTTAACAACATACGCTCCACCAATACCCTGTTCAAATTCGCCGTCACGTCGTCGCACTTTTCAAATCCTGATGCCTTTCGACGCTGCGATACTCGCTTCTTACGCTTCTCGCTCGACTTATCTTCCAACTTTTTGTGACGAGTGCTTTGACGCTTCGAACTGCTTCTCACGCTTGTCGATCTTTGGGAATAAAAATAAAAACATTTTTTTTTTTCGATTTATTTTAAATGTTGCTTTTCGTCGATAAAATACGAGGATTTCAATACTTTTGTCTCATGATTATTAGGAATTTGGACATTTAGACAATTTGAGTTGTGAGAATAAACAATTTTTTGGGAACTGTCATCGTATCGATTTTATTTTTCTAGGGGAAAAAAGCATTCTTGAGGAATTCACTCTCGGGAGTAAATACGAAGAATATGAAAAAACTGAAAACGTGTCACGATTTTTTAAAAGAAAATACTCACTTTTGATGAAATTCCAAATTTTTTATCATTTTTTCAACTAATTTAACGAGATTTGTAGCCGAGTGACAAAAATTGTTGTAAAAAATGAACTCCTGAATATTTCGACTTGAAAATCGTTTTAGAACATATTGAAAGCTTTTTTTAAAAGATTTTTTACTTTTTATAACCAAAAATTAAATTTAAGCACATTAGAAAAAATGCTAAAGTCAAAAAAAGTGGAAAAATGACTATTTTTCTTTAAATTCTTTTTAAATGATTTATTTTCTCATTTAAATTCTCGTTAAATGACGTTCTCTTCATTTTTTTTCATCAAAAACCGACCGAAAGATACGATGACTTGTGCTTCGGGTCAAATTGACCCCTTGTGTCAATGCAACCGCCAAATTTGAGTGTATCAATAAAAAAAATGAAAAAATTCAAGAATTTTATAGTATAATTAACTCGTGACGTTTACCTGTGCTGAGCATTGTCTTCTTTCAATCGTCGCTTGAGGAAAGATTCGCGAAGTCTGGTGCTACGTCGAGTGAGTTCACTAGTAAAAGTGAAATAAGTGCAATGTCCAGTGTTGGGAAAATTGGCGTCCAAGTTGTCGAGATCGAGGAACGAGCCATTGTCGATGTAATCAAAATCATTTTCGAAAGGATCATTTTCGTCGCCGCCATCTTGTCCGGTGTCAAAATCGGAAGTGCAATGAACGTAATCCTCGCAATCGGTTGGATCGCTATCGGACAAAATATCTGTTTCTTTTTCGTAGACGTAGCTCTCGTCGAATTTGCCCATCATTTCGTTGAGGGTAATATCGTCCTCGGAGGATCGAATGCTTCGGGTCAACGACGAGGCCGAGGAACTGCTGGTGCTTCGTCTGACAAGGGCCAAAGGTACTTTCGTCCTTAAATCGATTGTTGGTTGAATTCTCCAATTCTGATTTATTCTGTTTTGACGAATAAAAAAAAAATCCAGAGAGAAGAAAAAGATTAAAAAATGAGCAAAATAAATCGTTTGACAGTTCTCCAGAGAACTTCGTTGAAATATTTTTTTTTTCATGACCAAAATCGAAGCTAAAGTCACGTCGGAAAAGACGAAAGAAAATGAAAGCAGAGATAAACAGCCAGAAAAAAATTTCTTCAAATAAGTTCGAGGTTCGAGACTTTTGTCATTAAAAGTTTGGGGCTCGATGCAATCCTGGAGATTTTTCTTCTAAAGCTACAGTGAGAATTGACGATTGAGCAGAAGAAGAGAATGAGGCGAAATGATAAATTCAATTGGACTCCAGACTACTTCGAACAGTGAGCCCTTCGCAACAAACTTTTTCTCACAAAGCTACACCAATATTTTACTTTTCTTTTCTCTTCATTCACTTCTTTCGCGCCTTTCACTTTTACTCTTCTTATTCCTTTTTTTAATTGAAGACGTTTAAGTTTTCTGAGTTTAGATGTTAAAAAATGTAGAAGTTCAAGTCAATTTATTTATTTATTAATTAATATTTGCTTCATTGTTATTTTCATTTTTTTTTCATTTCATTTTTCATTTTTGAGCCAAATTGATACTGGCCACTTTGCAGGCTCATAACTCACAGTGGGATGGATATTTTTTGGAACTTTTTTTTTAAAACTAATCGTTCGAATCCTGACTAAGCGAATGGCGTCAAATTCAAGGTCTTACGATCAAAAGTTTCACGGTGATTGACGTTTTAAAAAAAAGTGCAGCTCAATTTTCACGAAATTATTTTTTTTTTGCTTGGGTCAACTTTGAAAAATCTATCAAAGAATGTTATATTGTACTTTTTTATTATTTTGCTTTTCAGAATTACGATTCAATGAGATTGTAAATGATTTTAAGTACAAAATTGTAAAAATGGTGAAAACCATAAAAATCTCGGCTTCTAAAATGATGAAAAATGAAAAAAACTTGAAGGATTAAATGTGGAAAAAAAATTGTACTTACGGACTTCGTCCGGCGCTAAGACTTTCGTGACGGAATTCCCTTCTCGTTTTAATATCGCGAGAATTATTAATATTAACGTCGCTCGCACTGCCAGAAGATTCGGTAAGTTTGAGGCCCGAACTGCTGCTTGTTTCGTCGAGGGTTAAGTGTGACTTTAAGCAGCAACCGGCAGTGCTTGAAGAACCGGAAGAGTTTGCTGATAGCCACGGGTTGGTGCGTATCCGAGAACGTTGTCTGGGTGATTGCATGGTCGACGAAATAAGCGGGGGTGGAATGCTCGATGATATTGTTAAACTTTTTCTCGTTGTTTCGACCGAGTAAGAATCAGCTCGACGATGTTGCAACGAGTCTTGTTTTTTGTTCGTCAAATTATGTGATTGTTGTTTCAATTGTTGTTGTTGTTGTTGTTGTTGTTGTTGTTGTTGTTGTTGTTGTTGCTGTTGAACTGGATGATGTTTTTTGGGAGTGCCATTTTTCGGAGTCTCGGAACCCTGAAGAAGAGATTTTCAAATATTAAGAAGTTTCGGTACAAGTCATACAATGTTATGGTTCAGCTTATCTTTAGGGAGAATCAGGGGAGGAAATTCTATTTCTCAAGCAAAGCGCTAACTTGACACAACAAAATTTATAAAAATTACATGATTACTGGAAAATTGATCGTTTTCATTGACAAAAAAATGAATAATTAATAAACTATGGAGACGAATTATTTCATTTTGTGGTGGCACAATAATAATGATATTTTTAGTGGTTTGACAGTTTTTTATAACCTTTTTTACATTTTTTCGGATTGTTTTATGCACACAACTGAAGTTTAGGGATAGCGTGGGCATGTCTCTGTGTTAAAAAGTGACTTTTCATTTGAGAATTTTGTGAAAACGGCGTAGACAATCGTTTTGAAACTTGGAGGAGATATTCAGGAGAAGTTGAAGAACGTACTGTAGAAATTTGAATGAAATGGTTACATTTCGTCACTTGTACCGAAACTCCTTACCAAAATAAATCTATTTTTAGAGAAAAATATTGACAAGTAACGACTAAAAATCCTCGAATTTTTATAATTATCAGTAAAGTCTTTGTATTGTTAAATGCAAATAATTTGTTGCAAAGACGAGATTAGGAAAAAAAGAACAAGAGTACTTTAATCAGACTCATTAGATTTTTTCGTAAAGTATGTCATTTCGAGTTTCAAATTAATATTTCGATGTTAAAAAAAAAAGATAAAGACTGTCCAAAATAAATATTAAGAGAAAAAGATCCAAAAAAATAGTAACAGAAATTGAAAAGTGTAGAAAAAATCAAAGAAAAGTTCAATCATGGCTGTCGGTAGAAGAACGAAAATGCGTTTCATTTTATTTTTGTTGTTTCCCGACGAATCCGGAATATCTGACACTGGTGAAAAAAGGTAATTTGAAATTTCGTATTCCACGCCCTTCAGCCGCGAAAATCCATCTGTCAACCGCGTGTTTTTTTTTTTCTCCCCACGAGTTTCATCGCACATTTGGCTGGGAGACTGGTAATTCGATTTGCATATTAAACGACGTGTCTGTTCGTCATTTTTTTTCGGCTCGCCGAGCTTCGGGCACGAAGGTAAAAGCGAAAAAAAAAAGAAAAAAAAGGATTTTTTTTCACCGCATATTTCGCGGAGGTTATAAAACGTCATCGAGCTTTCATCGACGCTCTTGATGACGGAAAAAAAGACAAATTGAAAAAGCTTTGAAAGATAAATGCTCGCTCGGGTTGTTTCGTTCTCTGCCGTTTTTAGTGAGCTTTGTAACGGAAAAGCCCCCCGAGGCAATGGTAAATCGCTTTTTTTCTTTTTTTTTTTCTTTCTCCTCGACACTTGCGAGTCAAGCTCACTATAAAATGCATGTTCGTCCCTTCCCCAAGAAAAGCTAAAGAGACTGCTTGCTATACTTGTGTATATTTCGTAGTAAGAGACGTCTCGTCAAAGCTTTGAAGGGCGAATGACGCGAAAAAGGGATGAAGAGTATAGCCGAAGGCTCTTTCGCTCGCCAGTATGACGAAATGCTTCTGGTGACACGAGCCTTGGGTCACGAACCCGTAACTATCTCCAGGCCCAGTTGACCCAACTTTCCTCATTTTTAAATGTTATTTTCATTTTTTTATTCTTTATTTTAAGAAAAAAAAACGAAACTTCCATTATATTTTAGTAAAAAAAGATTTGTTTATTAATTTATAAGTTATTTATTTATTTATTTATTTAGTATTTCGATATTTATCTCATTTTCTCATCAAACAAAATGATTTAATAAAAAAATCTATTGTAGCATTTACACGAAGCCTTAAATTTTATATTTGAAGAAAAAAAAGAAACTCACATTGTATTTTATTTAGAAAATATTGATTTATTAATTTTTGTATTTGTAAGGATCATTTATTTATTTTTTTATTATAAATATTTTGATATTTATTTAATTTTCTTATCAATTTACACGAAGTCTTGAATTTCTGTTTCGTAAATGTTTACGTACGTTGTTCATTTTTTTTTGAATGAGCAAAAGGGCATAAAAAATTATTTGACCTTTAATTGCCTCGGTGTGTTTTTAGGCCAAATGTGGATTTAGAATTGAAAATAATTATTTTCTCGCTAATTAAGGAAAAAAAATGCTTGGAATAGAAATAAAAAACAGTGTTTCGTCGTTTAGAAAAACTTTTTAAGAGAAGAGCGGATTGGGGTGTAAAATTTGACCCGAATAATACGAGCAAGTAAACCAAAATAAAGTTCACAATTGTTGACCTCGCGCAGTGTTGCTATTCATTAGTGAGAACGTTACAGATTTCGAGTATGTAATTATATTTCATCTCGACGCGAGACCGTCGCATTCATCTTGTGACGAGAGAATTATTAAAGCTCAAATCCATGTTTTCGCGGTTTCAACGATGCGAGCCCTCTCGACCTCAAAATTAAACAAAAAAAAAGAGCGCGCAACGTTCCCGCAATTTTCGGAGGTGTGAAAATGTCAAGTATCAGCCTTTTTCGTTTCTTTTATTCTCGAAACATTTATTTTCACGTTTAAAGGCCAAAATCAGCACGACATCGATAAAAGCAAGCTTCTAAGTCTCGTAGGCATTGAAACTTTGTTTTTTTTTTATTCAAATGGTCTTTTAGGACCTCAAAATTGATGTCCCAAAAAATTCACAAAACTGCATTTTTTAAGATGGCCGGACTCATAACTCGGACAATTTTCAACCGATTGACTTTAAATTTTGAATATATCTTTGAAAATACATTGTTCATGGAAGCACGAAGGATTTTTTCTTTATATTGCATAGTTCATTTGTTATTAACAATTATCTGACGATTTTTTGGGCAAATTTATCAATTCCCACTTTAGAAGTTCGCCATTTGGCCAAAAATCAATGTATCGCAAAAATCCTACGTACTTCCGTAGCAGTTATTATATATAATCGAAAAAAATTCATTGGCTCATTATGATAAAAAAATTACGGGAGCTGTTAGTCCGGCCGTGGAGCCTGAAAAAACGGAGACGTCATCGCGAAAAGGCTGCACAGCCGCCACTTTGAAATAAATCGCTTCAAAAAAATTATTGTAAACAGTCACTGACATGTCTGACAAAATCCCGGTTTTGTAATCTCGATTTATTTTGTAGCATCTCCGAAAAAAAATCCCCAAAAAGCCCATTTTTTTTTGCCTCCAGAGCGGCCTAAAGTCTTAATTGAACGTGAAAGTCGAGAAGTAAGTAGAAAAAAAAAACAAAATAAATATCTCACCTCGAAGGGTGTACTCGTTCTCATTTCTCTGCTGGGTTGATGTTTCGTGTCGTTGGTCATTTTCGTAATTTCGTTAATAGCGTTAATTTCTTGTGCGTGTCTGACCTCGAGCCTTTCATTTCCCGCAGCGTTTAGCGGAATAGAAATTTCCTCGTTTGGTCTTTTAGCTCTAATGGCACTTTTGTTGTTCTGAAAATAATGCGTTCCTGTACGAATATTAATATAATACTCCGGTGGAAAACTCGCCCCCGGTGATGTTCCGTCCGTCGAGTATCCCGTGCTGTATGCACTTTCGGGAGACGAGAGATTAACACTTCCGGTACCACCGGAAGTAGCCGATGAATTAGTCGCACCGTTGTACGTCGTTTTTCCGCTCGATGTCTGCAGACGAATCGTGTCAACGTTTTTCACCGGCGAATTAAGGGGATGAACCTTTATCAAATAACAAAAAAATCTTTATTCAATCGATTCTCCAGAATTTATTAAAAAATATATTTTACGAAGAAATTTTAATTCATTCGTTATACTCAACTATCATATGAAAATTTAGACAGTTTTTCAACTTTTAATAAGAATATCAATCACTCGATGTTGAAAAAAAAGAAAATAATGTCATTCACGATTAATTTGACAAAAAAAAAAGATCGAAAATAATGTCAACTTAATTGTCGAAATTATTTGCTAATTGATTAATTTATTAATTTATTTCAACGAATGTTTATTTTGCGAGGGGAATATTTTTTTGAGGAAATAGAAAAGATGAAAAAATACACGAATCACAATGAGTTAATTTTAATGTAACGTTTTGTAACTCGAATGAATAAATATCGTAGTTCTTTCAACTCATATTTCATTGTGTGATAAAAGCAATTTTCGAATTCTCGTCTGAATTGTATAGATACGAAGAAAGAAAAATAAATGAAAAGCGCGTTATCGTCTTTTGGATGCGAAGACGAGGAGGAAGACGAGACCGTATACAAAAGCAGGAGGAACGAAGAATTCTGTTCTCTAATTGGGTGGGTAGCCTTGGCGACCTCTGGGGAGTGAAGAAGGAAGAATAAGAGGAAGAAGAAGTGGAAAAACGGAAGTAGGCGAGGGCAAAACTCTCTGAGGGCCTCTCCAGGGTCGCGGGAAAGAAAAACGAGCTCTCGTTCCTCGACTTTTCTGTATGAATGTGTACATCGAAAAAGAAGAATGCTAAATCATCTCTCCAGCCAAGAAAAAAAAACGATCTGACAAAGCGACGTGCGGTATGAAATTTTTTTTTCTCTGCCTTCCTAAGAATTAACCAAGTCGGAATAAAAGATAAATAAAAACATTGGAATCTACTGTTAAGTACATTTAATGCGAATAATTAACACGAAGAAGGAATAAAGTGCGATTCGTTAAAGCAACGACTCTCAATCAATAAAAATAATTAATTAATTAATTTACTAAAATTTTCATTCAATACTAAAAATCCATTCTAAAATTGATAAAAATATCATAAAATTGCAAACAATTATTTAAATCACCACCTTCATGTGTCATTTCAGCAAAAATTAATCGATTGTTTACCAATCGATGATGATTGAAAGAAAAAAAAATCGAGAGCTTAGTGCAAAAGTTGAGAACATTTTGAAATGACCAAATTTTTAAAATCATGTGCAGGTAAAAATGTATCGTAATTAAAGAAACTTTCATGAATGTTTTTTTTTATTTGATTTGATTGAAAATTGATTTGATTGAAAGGAATGAATCCTTTCAATCGAATCAAAAATCAAATAAAATAAAAATAAAAACGAAATCGAAGAAATTTTTAGAAACGTCAGTTTTAATCCCCAACCACGTGCTCATTGAATTCTCAATCGAAAGATTTTCTTCTTAATTAGTCTCTAATTCAATTTTGAAATCATCATCTGTCTCTTGAGTTTCGTAATTCCCGAGAAAATGACTTTCAGTTTCTACCCCCACCACCGCGAATCGTTTTATTCAGAAAAAAAAGACTCGGGCGAGTCTCGAGCTAGCAGACGACAGAGCTGTCAAAATTTACTTGTTTTCTTTTTTTGCTTTTCTTTCTTGTTTTCCTTTCGATTTGTATTTCATACCTGATGCAGAGCAGGTGATCGATTGGCACTGTGGCTGATTGGTGAATTGCAGTTGGAGTCGAAACCTTTTTCGCCCTTTTTTCGATCCTTCTTCTTCTTAGGTCGAACGATATGCGCCTCCATCCACGTGCGAAGCTTCGTTCCGAACATGTTGCGAATTTAAAAAAGGCCCGGACGTCCCGACCACGTATAACTGAGGACGCAAGATCCTCGAGTCTTTCGCTCGCGATATTTTGATGATTTATTGTTCGCGAAATTTACCACCGTCGAAAATTGTCAGTAGGAGATAAATTTTAAATATTTTTTCACTATTGTTTATCCAGCACATTTTCTCACTTACGGTCCATGAAAATCGTCATTTTTCAATGTTGAATGAACTTTCAAATGACAACGAACGAACAATCACTAAAAAAATTATTATTTAATTCCAATAAATTAAAAAATAGGCTCGTCTAAAAAAAATTCACAGCCTGTCCTTCCAGTCTCACGAATTCGCCAACAATCTTAAATAAAAACATCTAAACAACGTCAAAATTTGCATCTCACGTTGTCACGCTTTTTTTAACGAGGACAAAATCCCCGTCGATTTTTTCTTTGATTTTTAAGTCTGCGAAGCCTCGGTAATCCACACGGACGAACGACGAATCTGCAAACAGAAGAAAAAAAATACAAAATTTAACAAATTTATTAAGCGAGCGACGAATCTGTAAACAGAAGAAAAAAAAAGTACGAAATTTAACAAATTAATTTATGCTCGAGGAAGAAAAGGCATAAAAAGCATCAAGTGGAAAAAAGAGACTCGAGGTACCACGACTTTTGAGGTTTATTTTGAGGAGGAGTTTGAAGAAAAAAAATTTGCATTTTTTATTACGAGGGAACGTCATTCAAACACAAAAATCTACTTCATTAAAATTTCGCGACGTGCCGAATAATCAGAATCTTTCTTATTAGTTTGCAAATTTTTGACACAGCTTTTTATTACGAAAATAATAATTATTATCGTGGCAATGATAACGACAATAATGACAATAATTACATTTTCGTGGTTCCCTTGAGACGTCATTGTATTAAGTTGATTCGATGGTTTCCTTCGAATTAATTTTTTCGAATAAAAAAATTTATTTTTCCGCGATCTCTTGATAATCAATAAATAGAAAAAGAAAATTCTTGATAAAGAGAATATTTTTTGATAAAAGTGAACTTTTATTAATGTTTGAAGTTGCCTGGAAATTTGATTGAATTTTTATACTCGACGAAATATCGTTCCAACGTTATTAAATTAGTTATTAATCAATCGATTTTTCTTCCATCTTTGTCCAGCACGAAACCATATAGAATTTCATGATTCTCTTGAATAACGCGTTTATGCATTCACTCTATGAAGCTAAAGGGTGGCTTTTGCACTTCCTCTGTGCATGATACGCCATTTGCACACAATCTGCAAAAAGTGATAACACGAATTTACAGTATATTCCAAAGTTAGTGTCCAACCCGTTAAAATGGAAAAAAATCATTAAAAAAAATACATCTCCAAGTTTCAAAACGATTGTCTACACCGTTTCCACAAAATTCTCAAATGAAAAGTCACTTTTTAACACAGCGACATGCCTACGCCATCCTTAAACTTCAGTTGTGTGCATAAAACAGTCCGAAAAAATGTAAAAAAGGTTATAAAAAACTGTCAAACCACTGAAAATATCATTAAAATTGTGCCACCAGAGAATGAAATAATTCGTCTCCATCGTTTATTAATTATTCATATTTTTGTCAATGAAAACGATCAATTTTTCAGTAATCATGTAATTTTACTACGAAATTTTGTTGTTGAAGTTAGCGCTTTGCTCGAGAACAATAGAATTTCTCCCCCTGATTTTCCCTAAAGATAAGCTGTACCATTTTTTCGTTACACGAGTTTTCAATAAATCAATTCTGGGTGAACCTGTACATTTAGCGATATTATGATATGACGTAGTCGAGGGTGCAACGAGAGTGAATCCAGGAAACGCAGGATCCTCGACTGCATTAAATGGGATGGTCAGTGCATTGGCGATGGTCGAGAGAGTGTTTCGGGAGGGTTGATTTCCGCGAGGGGGATGTTTCGACTGAGTTTATCTCGTCCATGGATATATTTCCACTATTAATATACAAAAGGGCGTAACTTTATACGATTTCGAATTCTCGATTCTCCCTTTTTTCTGTCAACTAAACTATCAACCATTTAAATATATATCCGTGGATAATGGCTGACTCGTGTTGTACTCACAACACACAACAATCATCGTGTCAATTCTCTCGTTCTCCACATTTGGCTGTTTGCCTTGATGCCAGTAAAATGGCGATACTCGCATTTTCGATGTAACGAGATTCGACGTAGGGGACATTCGATCTACTGGTCCACCGACCATCAGACCATCCCTTGGACATGGACAGAACTTGACAATGGAATCGTGATATCTCCATTGTTTCGATGAACCAATAAATTGAGAATAAATTGAAATTTTATCGAAGTCAATTGCGATAACGTGTTTATATATATGAATATTTTTTTTTTCAAGGATGATCTTCAATTTTTTTGAAATTCAAATGAATCATTGGCACGTAAAATGTGAATGGATGGATAATTGGTCGATGGAAAAATGTTGTTGGTTCAAATCTACATTTTTTGAGGAACGAATCGGATTCAAAGGTTTCTTTGATCGTGACAAGAATTCATAGAATTCATTTAATCTGTTGAAATAAATAAATAAATAAATGTCATTTTTTAATCCTTTTTAATCTGCAACTCTTACTCTATGAAAAAATAGTCCAAACGTCATCGGATGAACCGATGTTCGTTTGATCTCTTGTTTTTATTACTGTTCCGTAATCGTCGCACGAGTCATTCGATTTTTTATTGGTTTTTGAAAGCAGGGGATGACATTTTTTGAATAAACGTGAATCAGGCGATTATCGATGCATCGACGAGCTCCCGAGTCATAATTCACCAGTATATGTCTCTCTTATATATTCAAAAATACAAATGCACCAATATTTATACAGAGCAGGGTGTCCCGGGATATAAAATATAAAAAAACTCTCATCCATGTGACGTTTGAAAAATCAGGTGCTCGTTCGATCCGCCCTCACGACCAAAATACGAGACTAGGAAAAATGTCGTCGGGAACTTTTTTGTAGTAAATTTTCCGCTCTACAAGATTGCTCCCATTCATTTTTGTCCTATTTTCAACCGTTTAGCCAATAAACGCCATAAAGTACAGCATATCGTTGAAAAAAAAAAAAAAATGATTGAAACCCCTTGAAAAAGTGGGTTTCAAGCTAAACTCATTGACTGCCAGCCCTGAGACGCCCTGTATGTAAAACGGATAAGCGTTTTCGACCGAATGCTAATTTTCCAGTCCGCTTCGTTCTCGCTCGTCAGGCTTTTGAATTACAAATTTTTATAGTCTCGTGGCCCAACCCCCGCGGATTTCTCATCACGTAGCTAAAGCCACGGCTTTCCCCAGGGGATGATTTTCCCTCGTCACACAAAAACCTCGCTCTCTCCAAGAGAACTGTCCAAGCGCAAGGAGCCCCTTTCGCGTGTGACACTCGACGAATCTGTTTCATTCTCCTTCCCTCTTTTCTCGTCCTCCCACGCCCTCATCTCTCTCTCTCTCTTTTTTTCACGTTTTCAATTTCCTTTCTCTTTCCTTCGCGCGCATATATACGTTATCATTGACCAACGGTGCTGTCACGCCTGTTCAATTACCCACACACAACGCGAGCTTCTGGTCCGGCAATCGAATTCGTATTTCCGGCAAAACGAAAAGCCACTGACTTCACTCTCCATATTAAATCCACAGCTTCCTCAGTTACAGTGAAAAAAATTATTCTATTCTAATTAAATCCTTTTTTTTTTTCATTTTAACCAAGAAATGGATTACTTTGACCAATGAATTTGAATTATGAATATTAAAGAATGTTTAATAAAAGGTTTTATTATTTATTTATAAAAATGTATCTTCTTATCAATTATTAATCATTTTTTTATCATTATTCATTATCATCATTTTTATCATCATCATGATTTATTATGAAAAATATAATGATAAAATATCAAATGAATAAAATAAAAATAAATAATTATCAAATTATTATTAAATTATTAAAGTATTATTTTCGTTAAGTGCAAAATTTCACGATGTCATATTTTTATCGAAATTTCTAACGTGAATAAAAAAAGCTGTAATAAAAATCCACCTGCAGTTATTTTGCTGAGCTAATTGCAGAAAAAAAAAAATCGCGAACAAAACAGTAAAAAATGTGCATTTAAATCTCCAGGATAAGAAAAATGAATAAATTCATATTCTTCTTGGCATTTGGTACGGAAGAGGAGTTCATGAAAAATAGTGTAAGTAAAAATATCGCACGTGACTGACGTTGAATAAAACCATGAAAATATTGTAGCGAGAAAAGTCTTTGTAATTTCCATTTATTAGCAAGTTATTTTGTTCGGTGGAAAAAGTTAGTGGCCTCGGTAACCCCGAGGCTTGTTTTTCCACATAAAATCACAAGATATCATTTCAAATTGCTAATCTCGGGAAATTCCCATTATTTTTGCCTCAAGTAAATTGTACCATGTGGTTCAAGCTTATTTTTATAACTATATTGATGAAAAAAAAAAAAAAAAAAAAATGTTACTTCTACTCTGCCTTGCGTAAATATTCACAGGTCCCCTGCATCAGACACTAGCATTTCTGGGCTTAAATTTTCTCTCTCTCTCTCTCTCTCTCTCTTTCTTTCTCTCTCTCTCCCTCTCTCTCTCTTGCTCTCTTTTTCTCTCTCTTTCTCTCTTTTTTTCCTGTTGCTCCATAAGACTCGTATATTCATATGTATACAGTAATAAAAAATGCTTGTAGTGCAGCACGTGCGGCAGATTAAAATTGGGCGGAAATTATGGTGGTACGTAGCCACGACTCCATCCACCACCCTTTTTCTCATTCCCTTGCGTTTTCAAGCATCTCTCTCTCTCCCTTTCTCTCAGTTTCATTCATTCAGTGGCCCTTTCTCGATTCTGCAATATTTTCTCTTCGTGTCTCCATGCTCTTGAGAGAGACCAAAATTTACCGGAAATAAAGGTGCCGTACTGTGTGCGGCGAACCTACAGTCGAATGGTTGAAATGTGATAATTCGTGTATACGACATTCCACATTAAATCCGATAATCTTTCTTTTAAAAAAACAATACTTTATTTTTTGTGAAATATTTGTTCGTCCAATAGCAAAAATATGTAAACCAAGTATTTTTTTTTATAAGAAGTACCCCAAATATAAAAGTGTCCAAAAATCGATTAAATCCAATTGATTTAATTAAATCGATTTAATAATTTGATAATCACCATCATTTTGATACAAAACATAAAAAAACAATCAAATGATCAGGAAATGACGTTTCTCTTGTCTTCAAAGTGTCAAAGTTTATTTATAATAATAATATTATAAAATTAATAATAATAATAATAATAATAATAATAATAATAATAATAATAATA
>JACEOJ010000071.1:1663043-1711116 GCA_013761285.1 Campoletis sonorensis
GGGTAAAAGGGCAAAAAGTGCCCTACTCGAGAGTTCGCGAACGAAGGAATGAGGAAGGGGTTGGAAGAGAAATTTTTATTCAAGGGCCGACCTGGCAGGCTCTTGAGAACGATCACCGACGCGGTGAACATTGTATACGGACTAAGGTGAAGACAAAATTGTACAGATATATTTACGTACATAGGCGACGAGTGTGGGTGTCTGAATTGTGGAAGGGTTGAAACGAGGAAGTTTTGAGTGTGAGCAGGGAACAAGGAGAGGAAAGGGGTGGACGAGCGAGAATGCAGACGAGTGTAAGGGGTGAGTGATTCGAGGGTGAGCAAGAATGTACCACCCACATTTAGAGAAAGAGAGAGAAAGAGAGAAAGAGAGAGAGAGAGAGAGAAAGAGAGAGAGAGAGAGAGAGAGAGAGAGAGAGAGAGAGAGAGAGAGAGAGAGAGAGAGAGAGAGAGAGAGAGAGAGAGAGAGAGATGAAGAGTGATGAGAAAGGCTACAGCAGAGAGTTCGTGTGTTCGCTTGGCTTAGGGTTTGCCGGTGCGGAAAGGGTTGTGGAGAAGCAGGCATCTCACCGCACAGAGAGAGGGTAGTTTTGCTGTGTCTAGTCCGTCGACGAGGTACAACATCCCTTCGGAATGGTTAGAAGGAAGGAGGGAGGGGCGGGGGGGAAGAAGGAGATTTGGAGTGAGGATTGCATAATTCAAGTTCAAAATCAGCTTTCACATGGCCAGGCCAGGTACTTCGTTAGTGTTAATTGGAAACGGTCGATCGAGTCTAGTATACTTGTTCGGATATACGTCTGCATATATCTATTTATGCATAAACACGAGTAAGAACGCTTTTCGTACGAATGTAACGAAATTTGTTACTATTTTCTGATCAATTATTTTAATTGACATGAATTTAATGTTGAAAAAAATCTTTTGTGGAGTTTGTGCACAAATTAAAAAACCAAATGAACAAAAATAAATTGAAACGAAGTGAAATATTGAATTGAAAAACAATTAAAAACAAATGTGCAAAATTATCACCGAAATGATGACTTTTTTTTGGTTCCTTTTTATTTATTTTTTTCACCAGAATTTTGCGCTGTCACAATTTCATCGACACTCTTCGTTAAAGTACAAGAGACGTCTCTTTTATTACTCGCGGAATCAATCTCGAAAGCATTCTGTTCAATCTTCTGTCTAATCTCTCGGAAAATTACTAGGGGCCCCGTGGCTGTGTGTGTTGTGCTTTTTGAACCCTGCGCTCGCCTCAAGGGAAAGGGCGACGTTGTGCGTTCGAACTGCACACACAATAATCTGTCTGTCAAATTCTCTTTTTACTGTAGACGATTTTATAATAATAATAATGATAATAATGATAATAATAATAATAATAATGAGGTGCAAATGAAATGTCTCGAATTTTTGTTTTTATTTCGATTTTTATTCGAAACTTTTTTTGAGAATTTTGAGGGAATTATTTTTATCATTTATTTACGATATGTTTTGATAAAAAAATAATTTAATGTTTTTAGTCTCCTGGTAAAAAGTATTTGAAGGTTGGAAATAGAATTTAATTAAATCGTGAATAGGGAGATTTTATGACAGATCATTTCCTTAAGCAGCTCAAAATTAATCTCAAGGATCAGAAAGTCCTGTTTTATGGAATCTCAACCCTCTTTTCCACTTCCTGTTTAGATATGCGAGTCTTGCTCTCTCGCATTTCATAAAGTGGTTGAAATATGCAGACTTTCATATTTTCTAACCACATGGCGATCTTAATCTTCGATAAATGCGAACATTTCGTGCTCTCCTCTCTACTGTTATCGTCGTTTCTGGGTCACGCGTCAGCAAAACTTCCTTATGGGTCAAAATCTTCTAAATATTACGTCATTGCTCCGGAGCCCCTTAAGCTATTCGTTTTACGAGTTTTGTTGAAATACCCTTAAAATATACCAATGGAATTGCACTTATCTTGTTCTACTTTTTTCTCGTTGGGCTTTCGACAAAAATTAATTATTAAACTCGTAACAATATCGTCCGAGAGAGACAATATATTTTTTTTTTTCCACTGTTGTTTAAATTGTTCTTGAAAACAATTCTGTTTTTTTTTTTTAATATTTAAAATTGCAATGCTTCGTTGTAGATTTGAACTTTTTTGACTATTGAGGCCAGCCCAGAATTTTCGAAAAATTGATTTTTATTTTATTATTTTAAATGGTCTCTTAGGACCTGAGAAACTATTTCCTTTTTCCATTTTTGTACTCTCGATTTATTTTGTAGTATCTTTGAAAAAAAAATCCC
The DNA here is from genome assembly GCA_013761285.1 of Campoletis sonorensis. Classification (NCBI taxonomy): domain Eukaryota; kingdom Metazoa; phylum Arthropoda; class Insecta; order Hymenoptera; family Ichneumonidae; genus Campoletis; species Campoletis sonorensis. The sequence continues at coordinate 1,665,332 of JACEOJ010000071.1, forward strand.
CAAAAAGCCTTTTTTTTGGCCTCTAAAGTGGCGTAAAGCCTTAAACAAATTATTGTTGAATTATTTCATTTTCTTTTTTCATATTTTCCATTAAAACCAGGGAATCGAATGATGCAAAAAAATAGAAATATTTGTCCTGAAGGAAGGCTCAGAAACAACGTCAAATAAAATGCAAATTTTTCGCGACTCTCTGTTCGACGATGATTAATAATTTATTTATTTTTTGAAAGTTTTATGGTGTTTGCAAATGTACATAAATTAACAAGTTCGTAAGAACTTGAATAAGGAAAATAAAATTCAATAAAAAAAAGAGGATCCAAGTCTGCAAACGAGTCTGTTTCTCGAAGCGTCTCTCAAACGACGCCGCTCTTTGTATTCGGATTATTATTAATGGAGTAGAAGACGAAAGAGTGGAAGGTCGAGGAAGCTAACGATGAAAATCGAATGAGAGAGGAAGAACCGTGTGGATTATAGCTCAAGAGTCAGAGGAAAATCAGCTACAATTTTACCTAACTCGAGAATTTTCCCCCAGGGAAGAGTTTGTTTCAAAGGATACCGGAAGTTCGTGGCCTCGATGTCATTGCAACTCTCGTCTCAGCACTTCTCGTCCCTCTAATCATCTTTCTCATGTACTTCTTCACTAAATCTCCGCACTTTCTGTTTTTCTCTCTCTCCAATCTCTCAACCTAATGATTAAGGACTGATGAACCCTTTGTGTTGATAAATATTGTGCAGGGAACTCCAGGGGAAAAAAAAACTGCTCTTCTTGATTTTTCAATTTAATTACGAACTGCTGTTTCATCAGGAAAGAAAAATATAAATATTTCGAAAAAAAAGAGATAAAAAATTTGAAGCATTAGTAGTTCTTTGGAAAATTATTTGAGTAGACGGAAATTGCAAAAAAAGCTCACCAAATAATTTCGAAAAATTGAAAATTACACTTTTTTTTCATCAGGATCCACTGATAATTGAAAATATTTAATTTGCCACATCCGCATGGCGAGATTTTTGGGAAAAAATTATTTTGAAAGTCATTAAAATTTTAGTATTTTATTTTATTTAAAAAAAAAATTAATTTGCAAGTTTGTTAAATTTGTAAATTCGGAGTATTTTGAAATTCATGAAAATCCAGACCAAAAAATCATCGAATCAGCATTCGTGGTGTTAATTTAAATAAAAATAAAAAAATGAAATTTGTACAAAAAAAATTTTTGTGTAAAATTTTTTATTTATACGAGGATAATTTTTCATAGAGAAATAAAAGAGAAAAACTTTCAAAAGTCGGTCAAGTATTTGACTTTAGAGAAAAACAACTGTCATGTGGAAGAGAGATTGTCAAAAAAACGCATGTGTGGAGCACGTGTTGAAGAAAAAAAAAAAAATCATAATGACATAAAAATTACGAGTGGAAAGAGAGCAACGTTGAGGAGGAAGACCTAAAAAAAAAAGAAAACAAACAGAATTCTTCGACTACGAAAAGACCAACAGGCTTCGCATTAAAATTATTATTATTTTTTTTTTGCTTCTCATGTTGTTCAACTTTAACGCACGACAGTCTTGTTCGGTTTGGTGACAAGGTCGAGGCACTTTGTGCGGTGTGTTCACGTTTCTGTAGTTCTCAAAAGCTTCGTCAGTTTACTTGTCAGAGCTATTCCCATCTGTGCTGTCACTGCACTCTTTTATTATTTTATTTTCGTCCAGACTGGATGACGCAGTCGAGCTTTCACGGAAGGAAAATAAAAAGTTAGTGTGTGCACAGAGAAATAAGAGTTAACTGTATTATAAAAATACCTAAAAATTCGCTGTCGAGACATATTCAGGGTCAATTTTCCGAGGTCAAAAATTCTTCAGATATTTTCTTCATCCATTTACTCAATTCGTTGCTTATACAGTAACTTTTTAGAAGAAAATTCAAATAAATAAATAAATAAATAAATAAATGAGTAAATAAATAAATAAATAAATGAATAAATGAATAAAATTTTATCGTTTTTTCGTGAGAAAACTAGGAAAATTCGAGCATTGCCTACAATTTAGTGTTCAATAAATTTAGGCTTCAATAATTTAAATATTATTGATAAAAAAGTTACATATTTCGAGGGTTTAAGAACGAAATTTGAATAATCAACATAAATACAATTTTTTGAGTGATTTTTAATTGATATACGGTCGTTATAATGATCAATCAGTCGTTGGTGATTGAAAAGCGATCCTTCTGTTGACATTTCCGATTGGCTAGACGTTTTCAAAAATATGATACACGCGGTTAAACATATTGACGTATGTTGAATCGCGTGTTCGAACAGCTGCAATGCAGCGATATTTTATATCAGATTACATTGCGAGGGTGGAGAAACAATTGCGGCACAAGCGCTTTCGATTAATAGAACATTCTGGCCATGTTAATTTTTTTGAGGAACAAATTCACGTGGAATTGTCCAATTTTTCGTCAATAACATTCTCACTAAAAAATAAATAAAAACTAAAAATTAAATAAAAATTAAAACTTAAATCGAAATTAAAAATTAGTTAAAATTAAAAATTAAAATGAAATTAAAAATTAAAATAGACAGAAAAAATTTGTTCAAAAAGAAAAATAGATAAAAAAATGAAATTTAGGAAAATCTAGTCAAATTTTATTAAATGAATTAATTATAATTGACTCGATAAATGAATTTTATTTAATTCAGGATAAAAAATGAGGAAATCCCTCGTAAAAATCGTCAATTTCAATTGTTGGTTCGCTTCTGATCAATAAATTGTAAAGTAAATGTATTGTCTATAAAAATTCAAAGAAAAACATCGTCCCACATGGAGCAGAGGTGAAAAAAAGGAGAAAAAAAAACTGGAACATTTTTCTTTGTATTTATGAACAGGGATTCCCTCGATTATGCTCATCGTTTATCAAAGCTCTCTCTCTCGGTCGTTCGAGCTCTCGTATTCTCGTTATAGAACGTTCTCGTGGTCTGCATGTAAGCTGCTACGTTTCGACGTTGGTGAAAACGTCAATTTATCATTCGGCAAAGCATCTCGGGCGTCTTCTCGCATGGAGAGGAGCTTTTGTCGGGGTGTGTCTCGTAGCCTCGAGCTCCGGAAGAGAAAAGGGCGAAAGAGGAGCGTTTTCTCTGCACAGAGAGACCGGAGGGCTGTGGGTTCCTCCACTTTCCTCTGGTTTCCGGTGCCCGAGGGTGTACGAGGGTTAAATATAATATTTATTGCCACGAAGTATCTCTCTCTCGTGCTTTTTTTTTATTTTTCTCACTTTTTGCATTTTCACTCTCTCTTTCTCTCGATTCGCAGGGAAAACGAAGGAGAGAGAAGATAAAAATCTGTGCTAAAGTGCAATTACTTACAATCGATCGGGAGGAAATTGATCGATGGAAAATTTAGACATTACTCAATCATTGTGTTTTTATTTATCTCCGAAAACTCCCAAAAACTCATTTTTTATCCTCGATTTTGACTTATTCACGAATTCCATGATTATTTGGAGGAAAAATTTCTGAGTTGGTTTGAAAATTGATTTTGTGTCGTTTCCCAGAAGAAAAATTCCGCCGGAATTTTTTTATTTAATTTCCAAAACACGCTTTTTTTCGAAGACGAACTTTCGGCCGGAGCTTTCGGTTCGTCGAAAAATGACATTTATTTTTCCAAAATTTCAGCGAGTTTCTTTAAATTTGATGACAAATTAATCGTGTGACAGAAAAAAATTCGAAAAAACAGCGTTTTTTTTCCTAATTTTGTCAATTTCGCGAGAACGAAGAGTCGTGACCGATAAAACTGTCGGCTCCGCGGAATTCAAGATTCTCGATAACGAGGATGGCGTCAGAGAGTTACTAAATCGTCGTAAAACCGTCCGAAACGGAATTTCCAAAACATTTATAGTTCAAATGACGTCTAACGAAGACAAGAAGCTCCCACACTAAATAAAACGAATATTTCAAGAAGCAGTTGCAATGTGGGACAAGCTCGATCCAAATTTAACTGCAGTGCAAAACTGAAGAGAAAGAGAAAGTTAAGGCGATTGGTGTCTGCTGTGGAAAGAGAGAGAAAGAGAGAGAAAGAAAAAGAGAGAGAGAGAGAGAGAGAGAAAGAGAGTTTCTCTCAAAATAACGAAATATTTTTATTTCCTGTTATTTCGGAGTCAAGATTTCCATAAAGTTGTCAATTTTCGTCTCTATTTTATAACGAGAATGAATCATCGACGTAATACTTTTTTTTTTCAACCGCAACTTCTCGTTTAGGTTCAAAAGAGTTAGCTGAGCTTTTCATGGCCTGGTGAGTCTTCCAATTCTCCAAAAAAACGACAATAAAGAAGTTCTAAAATGGCCCGAATTGGCTGTCTTGAGAGGCTGTTAACCCTGGACAGAAATAAAAGAAGGAAGCCAAACAAAAATGGCGCCAAAAACTAAAGGATGAGCGAAAAGAGAAAAATGAAATAAACAGAGCGCAGAGTCCTCGGGGGTCATATTGGAGTGTGGCCAAGGAAGAAACGACGTGACGAACCGAGAGAGCACGTAATCCTTACTTTTGCCTTCTGCCTCATTCGTTTTTTCGTCTCGGTGTGAACTAAACCGACTAAAAGTTGAAAAAAAACCGTAAAAAAGAGAAAAAAACGAAAAGTATATAACACAAAATCTCCGTATAAACGAAAAACCACGTTGGAGAATCTTCCCGGCATAGAGAACGAAAATTTTCGTTGAAGAATAAAAAGTTGTGAAAGAATTGCTCACGATGCTCACGTGCTCGGGTCCAGTGGCGCTTGGCTCCGGTCCAAAAATTGCTCAGTAGTTTTTTCAATACTATAAATATAAATATATCGATGTATGTAAAAAATAAAAAATGAAGGAATGAAGATACAGTATGTTCGAGCAGATAGGAATTGTGCCTACAACCGAGGAGCAGGAGACGAGGGCGTACAATTTATTCGTCGAATCGAATAAAGCAATTTCGTCTGTACAATTCTTTCGTTGGTGGCTCGCTCGTGAGAGCGTCAATGGAACGAATCATGCATGCATCGAACGAGATGCACGTAGATATCGGATGTATGGAGAAGCTCTAATGCAGACTGTGTGTCTGTCAAAAGGATCATGAGATAAAAAAAAAAAACAAAAAGAAGGAAAAAAAATGCCAGAGAATCAGGTCGAAAAGGGTGGGACGAAATAAATTGACGGATGCGAGAGTGGGAGGGAAAAACGGGAAAAAAGGGTGGAAAAGAAAAAGAATGGGAAACAGAAAAAAAGGAAGAGATGAAAAAAAAGAGGAAGGAAGTAAAAACAAAAACGAAAGGGCAAGGGAGATGGAGAAAGAATGAGTAAAAAAAGGGAGAAGAGAGAAGATCGAGGGAAAGGCAACAAGAAAAGGACAAGGGAGAACCGATGTCGAACAACAAAAGAGAGCAGGAGAAATATCGAATGAAAACATAGAAAAAAATGGAAAGAAGTGAAAGAGAAAAATACGAAAGATGGAAGGAAATGAGAGAAATAAACAATGGGGACGGAGAGTGCAGAAGAAATATGTGAAAAAACGAAGAAAACGAAAAGAGACACGGAAAACAAGAGAAAATATATAGAAGAAGAGAAAAGAAAAAAGAAAAAAGAGAAAAATTAGTTTTGAGAGAAAAAGAAAATAAGAATCGAATGGAAACGAAGAGAAGAAAGAATGAAGCCATAAAAAGAATGAGAGAGAAAGAGAGAGAGAGAGAGAGAAAAATATGCGTGTACACCTGCAGATAGTCCAGGAACGGGGAATAAAAAGCAGGGTATTTTCTTTTCATTCACGAATGAGCAACGAGTCGTCGATGTCACTTTTCGTTACGTGTACATGTCCCGATGGTTTTTCTACTCTAACAATAATGGTATTTGCGATTGGCTACCTGTATTACTCTCTCATGTTTTTATCCCTACGGGCTCCGAGTATAAGCCTTGTCATCACTCGTTTACTCGCATTGTGATGCATCATCGGATGCACATCTCCCACCGCCGAGCACAGACAGTCGTCTGCAAAGTCTGCAAATTCTGCAAGTCTGCTTTCTACACTAGTTCGCAAGAGCGCCATTTTATTTCATGTTATTTTTTTCCCTTGAGCATCGAAGATGAAAAAAAAAAGAACGAACACTTTTCACTTTTTTTTAGTTTCTTTTCAGCTCCGCGTCGTACGAGACACAAAAAAAAACAGATTTTTATTTTATTTTCGTTTTATTTTTATTTCATTTTATTTTATTTTATTTTATTTTATTTTATTTATTTTATTTTTATTTTTTAAATTCATTAAACAAATAATTATTGTTGTTTTTAGACACACATAATTAATTTTAACTCGTAAACGCATTGCCACTTAATCTCTTTGTGTTCTAATAACCATTATTCTGGAGCGAGTCAAACATTTATCTTTTGGATTATCCAGGAAGATGTATTTTTCTCGCGACGAAGGGTAATTTTGCTTTTGGTGTGTTGTATACTCTTACATACGCGAGAATATTAATTACGCAACGATATGTGTCATTAATAAGGATTAACGTTGTCGTTGTTAATGGTTCAACCGTCCCAGACTTCCAGTGACATTTGTGATCCTAAGATTGATGTCGTTGTCCCGGGACAGGGAAAACAAGGATAAAACAGCCTATAACTTGCAGACAAAAGATAAATAGTGAAGAATGAGGAAAAGTAAATTGTAAAGCGTTGCTAACACTCGTGGATTTAATTTTTATTTGTTTTTATTTTCATTTTATTTTCCAATCATATTATTATTGGAATAATTTTAAATAATTGCTGAAGAGAGAAATTTACAAAATTTAAATATACAAAAAGTTTGAATTTTCACAAAAATTTATATTTTCCAAAAATAAAAATTGCTCAAATAATTTAATAAAATGATTTAAAAAAAAACGTCTCAACAGAATAAAAAATCGTCACGTTTCGATAATTTTATCAGAACAGAGAAAATAAAATTTCGTAAATATACAAAAAGTTTGAATTTTCACAAAAATTTATATTATCCAAAAAAAAAAAATCGCTCAAATTATTTAATAAAATAGTAAAAAACCAAAAAAAAAGGTCTCGATAAAATAACGAATTGTCACGTTTCAATAATTTCACGAGAACAATGTGAACCCTGTGTTTATAAAAAATACGGAATTATGTAATGATGTACGACAGAAGAAAAATATTCTATAGCCAAGTAATTGGCGCTATCGAAGTTATTAAACTAATTGCTATCGTGAGGGAGACTCTCGTGTTCGAGCCTCGGGATAAAAACCTTCATTATGCGGAGCTGTGCCAAGATCGATCAGCTTTATTTTTCCTCTTTGTCTCTCTCATTGGATTCTTTTATTAATCACACTTGATTATTATATTGACGCTTTTATTATCAGCAGTTTGAACGAGCGTCTTTTTTTTGCGAGGACCATGGATTCCTATATCTATGGATTCATGAATTTTAATGGATATAATTACATAATAGCGACTTTATATAGAATTTTTATCACGTATAAAATGCATATAAATATAAATATATATATTTATATAAAGATTACGAATTTCAGCGTTGCTTGTAATGGGCTTAACTTTGGGCACTTTAGGCGACACAAAAAGTTGATCGAGTGAAAGTTGCGAAAACTTTGAATTGCATTTATCCAGCCATAATATGTATATATATACATAAATGTGTATAAATATTTAAATATATAAATATATATACGTGTAAATAAATTCTGTACATTATTAAAATATTGATGTTTGAGTTTGAGTCAATTTTCTCCCCTCGACGTCTCGAGACTCCTAAAATAGTGGATCTTTCGAATAAACGTCAGATCGTTATATATTTGAAAAGAATATTAAGAAAAAATAATAAAAAATATTTAAAAAAAACGATAGTTCGAACGATAGTAAAAAGTAGAAACTTTTATTGACACGAATTTGATGAAATTTTTATTATTTTTGGATAATTATCGACTGCTTTTATTTGTGGAAAGAATTTTGGAGAAATGAGCTTCGAAAAAAACGTTTTCGATTTGTCTTTTTTACAAAATTGAGCAGAATTTTGGAACCGAGAATCATAAAAATATTCAATTTTTTGAGAAGATATAAATGAATAAAATTAATTAATAAAAATTGAAAATAATTTAAACTAAAATCGAATAAATTAAATAAATTAAATAAATTGAATAAAATTAATAAATCTAATGGATACATAGAGAAATCGAGACACTCTGACCCATTTGGAAAGACTGGCACTCTATAAAAAAAAAAAAGTAAAAAACTCTCAGATACATTAAGTCACTTAGTAATTTTTTATAACGAGAGATTGACGTTGAGACGTATTTACAAGTTTCTCGAATGAAATTTAACGTTGGAATGGAAGACGAAAAAATAAAATATGAGCTCGACGATAGTGCCTGGAGGAAAAGCTTCGTAGAGAAAAACGAGAAAGAGACTAAAGCTTTGCAGCCTGAAGGGGCAGAAATGTCCGAGGGTGGTTACACGTCTCTCGTCGCTTCCCTCGTCGAAATAAAAGACAAGAAAGTATATAATCCCTTGTACGAGAGAAGAGCAAGCTTCTTCGTAAGCACCATATATCTTATCTCTTGAGAAAGTGCTCTTTCCTCTATTTCTTGGTAGGTGACAGCCAAAAAAAGTTTTTTTCGATCAAAAGTCAAACTAAAGAATTTATCGAAAACGTGCTATTCTCTATTCATCCGAATTATTTGTTTAAATATTTTTTTTTCAGTCTAAAATTATCAAAATATTGAATTTACTGTTTAATCGTTATTATTATTTCTTTTTTAGGGAATTCAAAGTTATTTTCATTTTATATTAAGAAACTTTTTTTTCGATCAAAAGTCAAACTAAAGAATTTATCGAAAACGTGCTATTTTCTATTCATCCGAATATTTGTTTAGATATTTTTTTTTCAGTCTAAAATTATCAAAATATCGAATTTATTGTGCAATGCTTATTATTTTTTTTTTTTTCACTGAATTCAAAGTTATTTTCGATTAATATTAAAAAATTAATAATTAATGTCAATAAAATGAACTTAGATTTTATTAAAAGTTGCAAAAATAGGTTATAAATTGAAATTATGTCGATTCTAAAACGTCAATCCGAATGATTGGCAAATCGAATAGTTTGATTGGTAATAAAATATTTTAAGTGACGTCGTTAAAGTTTTTTTCCTCTCGAAGTTTCAGGAGTGACATTTGTCCAAATTGTTCATTCATTTGGATTAAAAAAGACAAAAATAGACTCAACCTTTTTGTTCCATTTCGATCGAATTAACTTTTCATAAATTGGAACAAATTTTTCAAATCCCACCCTTAATTCATCGAGGAAAATTTTACGCCCATAATTTGTTTTGTCGATTCTGGGCTACGAATAATATGATCAATTGAAAAGTGACAGTTTGTATCGAATTACCGAGCAGGGCATGCTGCACCCTTAATTTATCGACTTTTGCCAAGCCCAGAGAAACTTACCCTCTCGGAATTGGTCACACGTTTATCTATGTTTATATTTGAGTAGCAAAATGCTCGTATTTCAGGTGGGCCATGTGCGTGTCTGGATTATTCAACTTTGTATATAATTTCGAATAAAACGTGTGTCGTGAGTCCTGAGAAATTTTAAACAAAATTGATGGCGTTCCATAATTCTTTACTCTTCATTTTATCTTTTTAATTGTTTCATGAAGTAACGTAAAAAATATTTTAAGATCATCGTTAAAATTCGATTTATATCGACTCTAAATTAATTTTCAATAAAATGTCAGAAAATTTGAAAAAAAAAAAAAAAAACATTTTGCTTGAGAGTGATTAATTTTGAGATAAAATTTAAATAATTATTAGAAAAAATTATTAAAAATTATAGAAATTGATCAAAATTATATAAAATTATATTCATTGTAATAATTAATAATAAATGATAAGTAAATAAAAAATAAATAAAAAATTGAAAATTGTGTAATTGTAATTCTGTGAAATGGGAAAAGGGGAAAATAATGAAATAATTGTGAGGCCACAAAGCTGTCAAGTTCGTTTCGAAGCCCCTACATCCTTAAATGAACAAAAGTAGCATATATATGTTTTAAAATTATACGAGGATGAAAATGAGATTTTGTGAAAGATCGTATAACGTGGTTGGTATATAAGGGAGATTGAAATTATTTTGAAATAATACCAGTACGTGATGTTGGAGCTTGGCAAGTTTCAGCAGCCTCTCCTCTTTCCAGGCTCAGCCTCGCAACCCTCCGGAGTCACTGGCGACTAATTTATTATTGTTAGGCGCGATATGCCACATAGGTATATTATATGAGAGGAGGAGGGTGCCGATACGTTGTCTGTGGAACCCTTCAAGGGCTTTTCAAACAAGAGTCTCTCGAGTATTAAAATTTCACACGTACGTACAATCGTACAGCTGTAAATACATCACTCTCAATTACAGATTCTCTATTCTTAAAAAAAAACCTTCACTTTTCACCAAAGACAAGATTAGCTAAAAAAAATTAAATTTTTATATTTTTATTTACGTATTTTTATATTTTTTATTTTCAAAAAATATTTTTATATATTTATATTTTTATATATATAAAAATATAAATATAAAAAATATATGTATAAAAATATTTAAAAATATATATAAAAAATGTAAATTAGATGAAAAAAGATATAAAGATTAACCAAAAGCAAAGTTACAAATTAGCAAAATAAGAATTATGCAAATTTTGAAAAATTGAACATCCAAAATTGTCAATCTGATAATTCAATAAAAAAAAATAAGTTTTTTAATGACTCAAATCAACAAAAAATCGTTGCATCACGTTTCCAGATTTAAATATTGCGATGCAATCGCATGGTGTTTTAGTTATAATCGAAATGGTTGAAAATAAAAATATTAGTTATCAGAAGTTAGTGACAAAACTAGTTTCCATCTTATGAACCCGACCCTCCCTCGAGCCTATGAAGTCTTGTCTAGAGTCACGTAAAATATGAGGTCTTCGCGTTGTGTTTGGACGTGACCACGAGGTCTGCACATGGGAATGTGTCAAAAGTTGGTAAAATAATGGCATTTGTTGTTAATAGGTTCTATAATCTTAATACTTCGTGTACACTACGAAAAAGTATCTGTTGGTTTTCGATCATGTGTGTCAATAGAATTTATGAGTGAAGCATGAAAATCGAAGCATCAATATTTATGTGAAGATTTTTCGTAGTCTACGAGAAATATTTATTGAACAGTTTTCATGAGGGGCAGTGGCAAAGTGGTAGCGTGTTCGGCCCACGACCAAAGGGTCCGGGGTTCGATCCCAGCCGATAGCAAAATATTTTTCTAGGTTAATAATAAATAAAAGAGTAAATAATAATAATTCGTATGTTTAAACACAAATAATAATAATAATAATAAAAGAATAAATAGTAAATAAACTAGTAAATTCGAGATTTTCATGAATATTTGTGGTTTAATGATTATTCAATGATTCCTAAATTATAGGCATTTATTCTTCTATCAGAAAACTCGATACTTTGATCAACTGTGTAAATACATGTCGATACAAACAGGCGCAGCTCGTACAAACAGCCTTCGACCCGATACACCCTCTCTTGGCAACAGTTTACCCCCTCGACCACACACAGCCCTTCTTATACTTTGTCGTAAAATGCCAACACGTTTGATTTTCAAATGCGGTTTAAATTCTTAGCACGATTGGTATCTCTGCCTCGTTATTCGCTTTATTGTCATTTATGAACCATTTTTAAGGTTTTTTTATTTATATTTTTACATTCCACAATCTTTTTTGTCCAATTCTTTCTTTTGTCTGTCTCGCACATTTTTTACATGCCTTAGCTGAGAAATCTCGATGTATTTATTCGCGTGATATTAAGCGGAATAATCGAGAGATAAAAGGAGAGAATGGAAAGAGAGAGAGAGAGAGAGAGAGAGAGAGAGAGAGAAAAAAAGAGACGGACAGAACGAGTCGGAAAAAGCATTCTTAACCGGAGTACCCCTTAATACCTAATACGTGAGCTGGTGGAAGTGAACGAGGGGTCGTCGGCCTTTCGACTCTCGTTTTTCCGCGGCAGCTCAGAGTGCAAGCAAGAGGGCGTGTAAATGCCTGTGTTGCGATTAAACGCGCGGATAACATGGCGAATTTTTTAAGTTATCGATTTTATGCAATTTTCCACAGATCAAAGCTTTTTCAATTAACTTTATCGATTTTTATTGATAAATGTCATTTGTATTCAGTTTTTCGAGACAAAAAATGTATTTTTTAATGTTTAATTCGTTTTTAACTTTTGGTTAACACGAAATACTTAATCGATTGATTGAATCCCATTTTTTTTCATTATGAGGGAGCAAAAATCGGGATCAAAGTTTTTTTAATGAACTTTCATTGATTTTTGTCGATAAATGACATTTGTATTCAGTTTTTCGAGACAAAAAATGTATTTTTTTATGTTTAATTCGTTTTTAACTTTTGATCAACACGAAATACTTGATCGATTAATTAAATCGAAATATTTTATTACGGGGGCGTGAAAATCGCGATGTATTTATGGTCCAAATTAGGACCAATCGTTTGATAAAGTAGTGCACGTGAACATAGTCATAACCATGTTTGTCCCAATTTCATGGGTACGTGTGCATCAAAGAGGGTGTTCCTGGTACTTCCACGAGGCTTTTTGCGGGGTTATACAGAGTGGAGAATCCATGAAGATGAAAAGAGATGAAAATAAAGAGAGAAAAAGCGAGTGAACCGCGACCAAAAAACCGCACGCCATAGGAACGCCTCTCGTCCCCTTTTTTAGTGTCATGGTTCGATCCAAAGAAGGGAAACGGTCAAATGGAGGACCCTTCAAAGTTCTATAAAGGGTGTGCGAAAAGTTACCCCCGAAAAAATTTTCTTTTGACGTTTTACAAGAAATGACATTTATTAATCAATTAAAAAAAAAAAATTGTCCTTAATTTATTGTCTATTTTCCTGTCCAAAATTCGAGCATTTAGCTTCAAAACAATGAAACGAAATATTTTTTTTCGAAAAGCTACACTATTCACCTTTAATTTGCAATTTAGAAAACTGGGCTATCATCATTTTTTTTCGAGATACGATTTTTTTTGTAAATCAACATTTTTTTCCACATTTCTTCATTTATTTGATAAAAAATTTATCAAAAAATAAAATTTTCGAGAATTATTCAATAGACACTTCAAATTCAATATTCCAAGCAACAGCATGAATTTTTTCAGAATTTTTTGACAGCATTAAGGTACTGAAAACAAAAAAACAATTCTCCCCAAAAAATCTGCCAACTAAACGTTCTATTCTTTTGCAAATCGGCCCGAAAACTATCAATAAAGCATTTACATTTCAAATTTTTCCACAAACCATAGAAAGAATTTCCCCAATAAATAAAAAATTGCATAAATCACCATAAAAAGCTGACTCAAAAAAAAATTTGCCTAAAAATTAATATCGAAATTAATTTTTTTGTTTTTAAAATGCCAACATCTTAATAAGTTAAAAAGCGTTAAGACTTAAAACCCGTCGGTTAGTTGTCTGACTAGGATTCGAGGATGAAAGGGTTGTACGGAAATGCGGGGGGGGGGGGGGGGGGGGTTGGTGAGGAAGATGTGGAAGTTTTTCGTTGCGGAGGACGACTGCGGGCCTATAACTCGTGGGGTTATTTCTCTCTTGCTCTTGGATTCTTCTCCATGGTATGATGGCACGCTACAACCCTTCGACTTCCGGTGGAGAGGAGCAACAAGGACAAAAACGACCCTCGCCCTTGCAGTTACCAAAACTGAGTCTGGCCTGGCGTGTGCTCTCACGATTAAACTCTCCTGCTCTATTCGTCGTCGTATATAGTCAACAAAACGTTACACATCAGCAGCAGCTTGTAAATCAAGTTCGAATAAACAAAAGGGCGTAAGTGTCGATCCCTTATTGTCAAGGTTACGCCCTTAGGTCGACCAGCGATCGATAAATGTACTTTGAGCCACCCCCGCATTTCACCCAGTGCTGCGAATGCCTTCCTTCCAACCCTTCCTGTATCAGCAGTCGTGCGCGACACAATTCTCTGCCATTTTATATATATATATATTTTTTTTATCCCTTGCTCCTCTATCGCTCGAAAATAATTCTTCGACGTTGACATTCCGCTGTAAACTACTATTACAAATTATCGCATATTGTCATTTGCGAGGGACTACAAATTGTTGAATAATTTCGTTCGAAGCAAGCAATGAGAGCAAATAAAAATGTCTTTCTTTTGATTCGGTTGGAATGTACTTTTGGATGATTCTTTAGACTGACATTTTAAGGAGGATCTTCTGTATTTGTTTCTATGAGATTTTAAATTCGATTTTTTAATGAAGGAACGTTGCAAGATTTTTTTTTTTGGCTGCATTATATTTTTAATGGAATATTTTTTATTTTAAGTTAATTAATTGATGATTAATTTAATATTTTTTAGGTTTTTATATTTTTTTTATGTTTATGGATCGACAGGGAAGAGAAACTCGAAGAAATGGTTTCCTCATTTTTTTTTTAATCCGGGGATTTTTTTTTTAATAAAGTTTTATGAAAATTTTATCGAGTGATTTTTCATTCCTATTCTTCGATGTTCGCTACTTACGGGGGATGCAACCCCTGACGTAAGGGCGTTCTGTCCTCGTCCGGAAAATTCAAGGAGAATCTTCACTCCCTTTTTTTTACTCTTTTGCCTTCCTTCCTTCCTTTTTCTTTTTTTTTTTTAACTTAAAGAGAAAAGCTCTCAGCTGGACAAAAGCCCCAAGAAAATGAAGATATAGATTGATAGCCCAGGAGATCGACGTCATTAGCGCGGATCATTAGCTTTGACTGCGCGTCTCTGTGTATTTAGGATTTCGAGAACCTTCCAAACAGAGCTTTTCGGCTGGGGACCAAGTGTCAGCTCATTTATTTATTGGTTTCATTTTATAGAATATTTCATTTCAAACGAAAGGACCAGAATTGAAAGAATATTATTTTCGAAATATTGAAATATTAAATTATTAAATATTTAAATATTGAAATATTAAAATATTGAAATATTAAAATATTGAAATATTAAAATATTGAAATATTAAAATATTGAAATATTAAAATATTAAATATTGAAATATTAAATATTAAAATATTCAATATTAAATATCAAATATTAAATATTGAAAAATTAAAGCAGCGAATATTAAAAGAAAAATATTTCCATCAATTTTCGTAAAATTAATCAAACTGGATAATTACCAGAATTTTTTTTTATTGTACGTACCCAATGATTTTGAATTTATTTTAAATTCGTTAAATAAAGATACTGACAAAAGAAATGGGCAAAAAAGGACTAAATTGTTTGATCAATCGATTTCGATGATTCAGGCATTTTACACTAATTAAAAACTATAAATAAATTCCTTTGTTTCGCTGAACGTGAAACATCCCATATAAGTATAGACACAGATATGTTTTATAGCTTCGAATTACAAGCACCGAAGCCCTTTTATAAATTCGTATTGTGTTTCGACTAGACGAGAAAGAGAGAGAGAAGAAGGAATGAAGAGAGATTGTAAAAGTCGAGAGAGTTCTTTGTGCAGAGGTTAAACGAAGAATTGAAATTTTTTTTATAATTTATGGAAGATTTTTATATATTTTTATTGATTGGATTATTTAAATGCAACGAAATTCCATAAATTGATTAAAAAAAACATTCGTTTACAACAATTCAACAAACTTTTATGGAGAATCGAAAACACGATCGGCTGAAAACGTTGAGACGTTTTAAAAAATTGAAAAGAATGAATAAAAAGAATTTTTATTCGTTTTATACCGACGATGCAAACTTTAATCTTCTAGTGAATGAAAAAGTTGCATCAACGTTGATTTTTTTTAATTCTCGATAAAATATTAAGACGATGGAAAAAGATCGAAACTTTTTTCCATTTTTCTAACCTACAATTTGAGAGTTACGTTCGATTCCGAAGATTCGTGGCACATTTCTAGCTCATTTAAAATTTTCAATCAAAGACTAACGATGTATTTTTTTTCATAATTTATGCTCCAACTGGACAGTCGTTAAGTGTTTTTCTGGATTTTGTACGCGAACGTATTTGGAATAGGATTACGGAAAGTCTACGAAAATATTGATCTTGAGCAATCACTCGATCCCCACGTGTCTCCATTTAAATATATGTAGATGTCAGCATGGACGAGAGGGACAGACTTTTTTCAATATTTCGTTTTCGAGAGTTTCAAGCATCGAAGGTCATCGGTAATTAATTGAATAATTTTACGTAAAAATGACAGTAAAAACGATGGAAAGATATTTTGGCACTGAATCGCGGTCGTTTTTGTTATTATTTCGAAGGAAAATGGTGACTGACCTTCTCCAGCAAACATCATTCTCCATGAGGGTTTCCGGGGTTAAACCAAAATGTATCTAAATCTCGGATCCTCCCTCGATACGAAAGTGGAACTGACACTCACAGAAAACTTGAAAAACGTCACTGGTCAAATAAATATTTGATATTGAAAAAAAAATCAGAAATATTTGAACGAACGTTGAAACCAAATGAAACAAGTTGACGAGGGGTTAAAAAATAAATAAAATAAATAACAAGCTTTCGAGGAGCCTGTTGACGAGATAAAAATTTCAAACGATCAATCACACACCCGTAACTCGCGATTATATCGCGACAGAACGACGTGCACGAAACGTTAGCTCGTACGAGACTGGTGAGTGGAATACTACGAGCGATAGTGAAAGCGCAGAGGCGCCATCCTTCAGGAAGGGGCAGAAACTTGGCCGGTTTGACAGCGTGCGTTGCGCGATACGATAACGCGCAGGGAATATTTGCAATGCGCTCATTTTATCTCTTTCTCTTTCTCTCTCTCTCTCTCTCTGCTTCTCTTTCTCTCAAAAGTAAAAGGGATGCTTTCTGATGCAACCCTTCAACCTGTTATCAGTGCGAGAAAGAAACTGAAGCCTTAGGGAAAAGAAAGAGAGAGAGAAAGAAAGAGAAAGAGGAAGCTCTTTCTTTGTCTTTCTCTCTCTTTCTGATGCAACCCTTCAACCTGTTATCGCAGTGCGAGAAAGAAACGAAAGCTTCAGGGATCGAGAAGGAAGTATAGAGAGTGAGGAGGAGATTGAATGAGAGAAATAGTTGCTAGCTCATTCGTTTTGTAGCCAAAAGAGTGAAAGGCTTGCGATAAAATAGCTGAGGGATTATAAACAAAGAGCGTGCGGGGGATGAAGATTAAAATAATGCTGAAGAATATTCCTGCATTCGTAACATCCAGAGTGCAACGAAAAGTCAACGTATTTTGCTCTCTTTGTACAAAATATCAAGTGCATGTACGAATGATTACCCAGTTGGTGATAAAATATTCATATTCATTAATTAAAAACAATTTAATCATGAGAAAAATAATGAAACTTTACTGACGTCAAAATCTAATATATTTTTTTTTCTTCGGGTCAAACCTTTTGGTTGGTTACAAAAATAAATCCGAGAACACAACTTACGTCAGAAATGAATTATAATTAATTGAAATTAATAATTCAATAAATCGAACTGTCTGAAAATTGTCAATTATTTGAAGAAAATCTCGTTTCGGAGTTCCAAATATTTTTATTTTAGCAACTAACTCGAATTTTAATAATTGCTGATTTTTTTTTTACACAAATTTGGATAATTCAAATGTTTTCATGTATTTTTAGGACATTGTTGCAAAAGTAAAAATAGTAAATAAAATTGTATTAAATCATTTTTTTGACTGACAGAGTTTGATTGAGCAACAAGACACTTTTCAAGACTTTTCAAGATATTTCTATCGTTGATGTCATAAAAAAAAAATAAAAAAATTGCCAACGTGTACTTGGCTAAGGGCATCACTTGGTTGGGTGACCATTTCACACGAATTCAAGTAAAAACAGAAAAGTAGGTTCGTTCAAGTGATAAGATGGGTTCGTAAAAACTTTCGAGGGTATAAAGATGAAGAATAAAAACCAAGAGCATAAAATATGAAAATGTATTGAGCCTGAGTCATCCTTTATATGAAGCTATAAATATTGCGTCTATTGATGCATTTATAGCCGGAATACAATGTTTATTCGCGTGCGCTACTTTACATTTATTCCAGTTCATCGGATTTTCTCATTCTTGTTCACGTAATGGAAACAGTAATGCATACTGACGACATTTGTGTTACTTTATGTATGAAAAAAAAAAGAAGAAGTTTTCCCACAAGACATTTTTACGAAGGACGAAACTGTCATGAATAAAATTTGCCTGTTTTATAAACATGGAAATGTATCAACAGTCACGTTACGTTTTTTTTTTGAATACACAAATTTGATAAAACTTTCGAAAATAAATGGATTCAGAATTTTTTTTCAGATCAAAAAATAAAAAGATATTTTAAATGATCCTTGAAAGGATTATTTGATTTTTCTAATAACTAATTTTTAATTTTTTTAAGAAATCATTTCATAATTTGATTCTCAAATAAAAATTCGACATTCAAATTGTCGTTCGAAAAAGTGAGTCGTGACGTCTGTAGAATTACGAACTTGCCACCATGGGGTAGTTTTGTACCCCAGTGACAAATTTTTTTATAAAAAATGAACTACTAAATATTTCGACTTGAAAATTATTTTAGAACATATTGAAAGCTTTCTTCAAAAGATTGTTTACTTTATTTATCTAAAAAATAAGTTTAAGTACTCTAAAAAAAATGCTAAAGCCAACAAACTTGAAGGCTCGAATTTAAGAAAATTTAGGCCTGGGGTAGATTTGTTTCCCAGTGACAAAAATTCTTATAAAAAATAAACTACTGAATATTTCGACTTGAAAATTATTTTAGAACATATTGAGAGCTTTCTTTAAAAGATTGTTCACTTTATACAGCCAAAAATTAAATTTAACTACACTAAAAAAAATGCCAAAGCCAACAAAAGTAGAAAAATGACCATTTTTCTTTCCAGGCCTGGGGTAGTTTTGGACCCCAAGGTGGGAAGTAAGGAGTTAAGATCGTCTGGAGCCTGAATTGAAAGGAATTTATATTCGGATAAATCCTTTTCGCGACGTGATCCTTTTGGGGAGAATTTTGAGTGGAAAAAACAGTGTGGAAGAGAGAGAAGCGTTGAATAGATGCTCGATGAAGGGAAATAGCTGATCTGATCGAGGGGATTTAACGTCACCCTTGGCACACATCGTGCGTGTGTGTGTGATGTTCGAGCGTAGGGGAATCTGGCACAGAGTTCGTCTATACATTCGGGATAAGAAAAAAAAAGCCCGGGGTTTTCACGAGATCTCGAAAGGGGCTGGCAATTTTATTGGACATTTTCTCAGCTATTTTTCCCCTTTCCCTTCCTTCGTCTCGTCCAAGCAGACAAAACCCTCCACCGCGATTATACAAACTCGTGGCGGTGCGGTTTATATGACGCTGCGAAGGGTGAGGGAGGAAAAAAACAATATCAGCGGGGGCTTTAAGTGATTGTAAACATCAGTTATGTCGTGGTTTTGCAAAAAGAGATCTTCGGAGCCATCACTTATAACGCGAGTAAATATTTTGTCATCGATCTTTTCACAA
The DNA here is from genome assembly GCA_013761285.1 of Campoletis sonorensis. NCBI lineage: Eukaryota > Metazoa > Arthropoda > Insecta > Hymenoptera > Ichneumonidae > Campoletis > Campoletis sonorensis. Next base: position 1,684,928 of record JACEOJ010000071.1, read on the forward strand.
CAAACACTTTCTTTTTGTCTCAAAGATCTTCATCATTTATTCGATTGAATTAGATCCTTAGAGACACTTTTATTTACAGATAAATCTCGAATTTAGCTGATCCAATTAAAAAACAACTTTAAAAAAATGGTGATTGGGAAAATGGTATGACAGCACGTTAGGAAACTTATTTTCGGTGATACTTTAAGATTTTTTTTTTCTCGTTCCATCGAGTGTGAGACTTGAAAAGTTGCCAGAGATTCCAGTGTTTCGAGGTGTTTATCATCTGAAGAGGAAAAAAAAAAGCAAGAAGAGGAACATTACAAGATGTTGAATATATTTTTCCATTAATTTGATAAAAATCTTCTGAAATGTTGTCGAAATGATAATGGCAAGGATTTTAAACGGCCAGGAAAACTCGACGATTTTATTCGAGGCTCAAACTTTCGACGTTCGAGTCCGAGAGGTTCGTGAATTTAGAAGAATCGAAAGCAAACGACTCGGTGAGACAGAAAAAGAAGAAGAAGAAGAAGAAGAAGCAAAAGAAGAAGAAGAAGAATAAAAAGAAAGTATATCCGTGGGAAACAAAATAATTGCGTACCGACTGCAAAGAGCCCTCAAGTTTTAAAAGCGAAACGAGAGAGAGAGAGAAATAGAGAGAGAGAGAGAGAGAGGAAGGAAGGAAAAGATTCAAGCTCTCGGATACACTGTGTGCCGCCGCTTTCTGGCTCGCTATTTCAACGCTGGAACGTCGCCAGGACAAATATCAATTTTATGACGTCTATACGAAAATTCTTCTATATTCCCGTCTGCTCCGCTTCTGCCACTGAACTGTCGTCTCCGCGTTTTGTCGTTTCTATTTTTTTCTTCTTCTTCTATTCGCTCGTATACGCGAAAGAGAAAGAAAGAAAGAGAAAGAGAGAGAGAGAGAGAGAGAGAAAGACATGGAAACCCTATAGGCCGTTTCTCCATGGAACGCAGCTTGCCAAATTGAACTGGATACGGCTTGTGAAAATTCCACTTGCAGGATATTTTATCGTTCCTCAAATCTATACCTTCACTTTTGAATTCATCCCTCGCTCGTTCTGTTCGAATCAAGTGCGTTTTTTTTCAAAGCGCGCACTTTTTCTTCCTCGATCACGTTTCACGTTGGATCGAAAAAAAATTCTGAATAGAAATCCAATCGAAAAGTTGAGCGATTTTCTTGTCATCGGTCCGACACTTTTTCTTCAGAGAAAAAAATCATTTTTGACCGAAAAAATTCATTCGATTTGAGAATTCTACAAAATTTTCTGAAAAAAAAAACTTCGATTGACGAATCAAACGATGCAAATTCGATATAAAAATAAATGTCCACCAGTTAAGTTCGAGTGTTGCACTAAAAAATATTCAAAATGACAACTTTTTTAATTTTTTGTAATCTTTCCACTCGTCGTAACGTAACCATCGTCGATTTCCAACGTCTCGAGTGTCGCTCCGATGTAATTGAAACTGACGAAATCGCTGGGTAAGAGAAGAAAAGAGATTGGGAAGAAAAAATGCATCGTTTGACAAAATCCGATCGTATAATACGTTACGTCCTGGCATTGTTACACAAAAGGTAGATTTTAACAGCCTCATAATTCAAAGGATCGCGTTAAACTCTACGAGTTCCTATCATCGTACTTCTCTCCTGTTTCCACTCTTCTTTTTTTTTCTTTTTTTTTTTATACGCACAGACAGTAATAATATGCGCTTTGAGTTCGTCGGATCTTCGACTGCACATGCACAGGACATTTCACGTTAATTTAAAAGTTCAGAATTTTTGTTTATAGTCGATGAAAAATAAAAAAATATTCAAAATTGCCTCATATTTTGTTAATTATTCCATATTTTGTTAATTATTCCATATTTTATTAATTATGGAGCAATTTTTATTTTTATTTAATCAATTTTTAATTAATTATGAGGCAATAATAATTTTCGTATGATGGATTTTTATTTTCCCAATCGAACGGATAATAATATTGATTTTTAATTAATTAGGAGGCAATAATAATTTTCGTATGATGAATTTTTATTTTACGGCCGAAAATTACGGCGGGTGAAATTACGACGGATAATAATTTTTATTTTTGATACAAAAATGAATAATTATTGATTTTTGGGAAAATAAAAATTCATCGCGCCAAAAAAATATGGCAAAAGCGAAAAAAAAGAGAATTACGATACCAGACGAGGCGTCAACAGCCTCAGCGATCAACTTACAAAAGACTGATAATTAATTAGTGCGATCGTAAGAGACTTGACTCATGGGAGAAGCGACGGATAAATTTTCCGGTCAAATGGAAAATCAATGCGTGGATAATTACAATTATCAGTTCACCCCTTTCAGTCACGCAGAAATATTTGATTGAGAATTTCGCGTTTGTGTTGAAAATCATGAAAAATTGTCAGTTCTCTACGATTCTAATTACGGTTCAAATATTTTATTTATAAATGAATAAATCTTATAAATAAATAAATTAGCAGGATTTTTGTCTCTACACAATGTAAATAAAAAAAATCGACAACTTATCTCGTAACAAATTATTTTCCCAGACTTTTTCGGCGTTATTTATTTCCTATTAATGACAACAGTAAACAATTTCTAAATAAAAATCATATAAAATTATAATTCAATATTAAAAATGTCAAAATATTTGAGAATTTTTCACAAAAGCTCGTTAACACAAATGAGTTTGCAAAAATGGTGTACAGCAGTTTCTTAAATTCACTGAATCGTTGTTAAATGCATCAAAGTCGATAATGCAAGTGCATGCATCCAGAGGAAAAGACTTGTTTTTTTTTTTCTTTTTCCTGCTCCATCCAAAAAATCCTTCGAAGATATCGCCCTTTTCCATCGAAATTAGTCGGAAGTTTACTCAACCGTTAAGTCCCAGACGATGGTAAAACGAACTCAAGTACTTCGTGATTATATGCAAACATATATTTATATATATTTGTGTCTGTCCAACGTTCTCTTCGGTGTATCTATATTTTGCTGCCGATGCATTTTACGGTCAATTGATCAGGGTAACCCGCACCGGGGTTAAGTAATGCACGTGGTTGCTCTTGCACATTACGCCCCCACGATCGTGCAACTTGCATATGTTTTCGATGCACATATGCACATTTGCATCGATGCACATCGTACAGTACATTTCAGACGAAATAAATCTGACCGGGGCAATTATTTCGATGGTTCCAAATATTTTTGACAGTTGTTTGTCCAAATCAGTAGAGTTTGAACAATTTTTTTCTAATTTTTCCAAAAGGTCGACAATTACGAAAATAGCATTTCGATTAATTAAAAAAAAAAAATTCGTTGCCTTAATATTAATTTCGATGTATTTTTTGTTTGTTTTTGGTTTTTTTTTCAATTCGAATGGTTTTATAACAAAATTTGTCTCTGAACAGAATCGAAAGACTGTCCTGGGCTTAAGTTGAACTCTTTTTTTCCCTTTTTCGGTCTCTCTGTTTTTTTTTTTTTCTGTGGTCTTGGTGTAATCTGCCGCGAATAATACTGAACGCCATTCATTTCACAGCTCGTTGATTTCGCGACGCCCATTTTCGTACGTGAATTCATCCGCGTACATTCCGTTTCCTTTTAGTTCTCCTTTACTTTCGTATTCTTTTGTGATTTTCTGGTTTTTTTTGCTTTAATCCTTCCCCAACACTCTTAGCGGAGAATTTTTCAAGGGTTTCTGAACATTTTTTTGAGAGTGAAAATAAACGAGAGGGGAAAAAATCCAACGAAAACCCTCACGCACTCTTCGACTTCTTTCAAACAAATTTTCTTCAAACTCCCTTTCATCCCCCACGTGCCTCACGTTTTTTATGACTTTTCAAAGAGTCATTTGTTTACCGAATATTTCGGATGAAATATATTAAAAGATTCAAACACTTTTATCCCTTAAGTGAGTGTCGACTTTGGATTTTTTCATCTTCACACATCCACCGAGCGATGCTCTTTTCGGGAATTTTGTTTTAAAAGGTTTCGTTTCACAGAAGTACACTCAGAAGAAAAAAAATCGTATTTCTGTTCGAGTTTCAGGAGTTAACGATTTAACAATAATTTGAAGAAAAAAATTTAATTGCTTTTATATCGTCGTTAATATTAATGTCGAATTTTACGTTGGCCCAGAAAAATAATTGGCAAATAATGGAACCATTTTTTATTTTATGTGTCGAATAAATATTCTGATTATTTTTATTGGAAATGGGATAATAAATAAATCGAAACACACAACAATTTGTAAATTAATTCTTTATTAATTTATTTTTATTCATATTTGATATTATTTTTTTCAATTTATTTTTAATTTATTCACAAGAAAAAAATCACATGTTTTTCGAAAAAAGGTTGAATCAATCAAATAAATCGAATCGAAGTTGTTAATCGATCGATAATGATTGAAAAATGAATAATTGTATTTCCCGTGCACTAAAATACGTTCGGTGTTTCCTGGACGAAAAGAAAACACGCACAAAGCAAGAAATTTGGAAGAAAATGAAAAAAAAGATGATTCATTCAACAAGTTCGTTGTCCCCGGACCGTTTTTTCTGAATTGATTTTGTGAAAAAAGAGAATGCATGATAAAAACATGAAGAAAATATCGTGGGAGTTGAAATAAATTGTAGTACGATGGGTGGACGTGATTTTCGATTAATCTTTTCGCGACTAGTGATTTATGGTGGGTTTTTATTCGATTCTTTTTTTTTTTGCTATTTCTTGGATTACGGATGAACTTATAGGTTTAGATATAAATACAAATATCCACGTATGGGTCCGTGGGCTTATGGGCGGTCCTCGGTCCCTTTGGGTACGTTTTATCGCTTTTCGGAGGCACAGTCGAGCGATAAAGTTCGTTCGCGAGTGTTAAATCCATGTATTCGTGTATATGTATGGGATATTTCACGATTCTCTGTTCAACTACTTACGAAAAGCTCGTATAAAGCGTGATATACCTGAGAACTATATGCTTCAGTTCCCTCTTACCTACTCGTATCAACGCTAAAGGGGTTGAACGATAACTTATCTTCTTTCCGGCGAAAGAAAAATGGGACAGAAATGGATAGGCCTGTTACTAGACGAAATTGCACAAACCTAAGCCCACGGCCCACGCTTTGATTCAAAATGTTTTTCCATTGAACGAAATTAATTTTCTATAATTGGTGACGACGTTGACATTAAAACGCGAATTATTATAAAACGTAGGAAAGAATAAAAACATCGTGGGACTGTCGACAACTTGGCGCCCGTTCGCCATGTTGGAAAACTGTCACGCGAGGACGACTCCACCACCAGCGAGACGCGAACAATGCGAAGTTAGCGTCGGTGTTGCGAAAAACGTTTCAAGACTTAATGAAGAGATTTTTATTGTCGATAAGTGTTAAATGACCGAATAACATTGAATAACAAACGATTAACTAGTGTAAGGAATGATTAAATGAATGTTAAATGAATAAACGCGAGTTGAAAGAACGAAGAAAAAATGATAGGAGGAGAGCGCATGCGCGTCGCCTTGGCGACAACCGAACAACAGACTTACGCGCATGCCCGGCACGCGAACGGTTCGAACGGACTTGCGCGACCGGCCGCAAGTGGGCGCCAAAACCCGGGTACAAAAGACTACGCAGGAGTCATTGGAGACGCACTCTTCGGAGAGAAAAGAAACTGTGGCACATCATTCTCGAGGGAGATAGGCAATAAAAGGAGAAGAAAACAAGCTCTCAATTAAACTCGAGGACCTTTTTCCTTCCCGCTTGGTAAGCTATTCTTTCTAATTTATTCTTTCGCAGGTACTCGCGATATTCAGAGTTCGACGACGTTCGACGCCCGTATTCCGAGGTCTCTTTCCCTTGTTTAACCTCAAATTTCATGCTTGAGATGCCACGGCGGTTCGACGACGTTCCTCACACATCGTCCAAGGTCTATTTTTCCATATAACCTATAAATTCAATTTGTTCCCTTTTTGAATAAAAAATACGGACGCTGTTGTGAGCAACGTTTAGAACCCGTACTTCGTATTTAAAATTCCCCATTGTCATTCCTAACCTCTAAAAATTTTCCACAGCCAGGAACGCAAGAATCATCGTTTCTTCGAACGTTCAACACATTGCTTTGTTAAATAAATTGAATTTTGTATTGATTCCCAACATAAATACATGGGAAAAAGGAGATTTCATAAGTTTAATGTTTGGAACGATTAATAAATTGAATCGAGTGAATTTATATTAATATAATTAATTTATAATTATATAATATGATATAATATATAATATAAATAATAATTACAAAGTTATATAATTATATAATATTAATTTATAATAATATAAATTAAATATATACAAAAAGTGAATAAATTAGATCGAGTCGTGTTGACTTTGGAACCGGTCTTCATCGATCGATATCCAAACGCATATATTTATATTTCTTTATGGGAAACATTGGTGTATGGAAGTAGTAGTCATGAGTACAGTAGCAACGAATCGAAGTGGATAGGCTAAGGGTGCATCTAGAAGCTTTTACTACTCGGCAGAAGTGCTTATTTATTTATAAGGTAAAACACGAGCTTCCAAACTCGTATAATGCGATAACGCATCCATGTATAAAGACATGGAGTCTTGGTACATAAAGTGAGTATAAATCCGTGAGCTATGAAATCTTTGCTCTCGTAGTTTCCGACTCCTCTCACCCTCTTTCTCTTCGCCATTTTTTCTGTCTTCTGGTCTCCAAAGGCTATGAATTATCTTGCGGCAAGCGAATTGCAAGATCTTTGAGAGTTATATCTCTTCGAGCTAAGCCCGTTTTATTTTTTTGCCCTTTAGGATTTACTAGAAAATTGCAACGTTGACAAATAACGTCATGTATTTTATGGTTTTTGCAATTTATTTTGCTTGGGATTTTATTATCTTTTTTCTTGTTATCTCCCCAACATTTTTCCCATTGAATTAATCATAAGACTTGGAATAATAATCATTTTCGTTTTGTTAAGGATCAAAAGGATCCTCGATGCTAGAATAAATAAAGTTTCGAATAAAAATAAAATTGACATTCAAAAAAATTGATAATTCAAGCAAATCAACAGAGTTTCCTTTTTCTTATCCGTCACCGCTTACATTGTTTAAATAGAACTTGAATAATGCTCAAACTTCATATTTGTAGCTTCCTCACTATGACTTATGGACATTGCACGCTGCTCTCATTATTACATAAAAGCTTTTGAGAACCTAAATAATAACGCAAGTAACATAGAATTTTTTGAATTTTATTTTCTTGAGTACTTCACCTAGTAACTTTATTTCTATGGTGAAAAACTACAGTTTGCACTAACGAGATATTCATGACATAAAAAATGTAGAAATACATACATTTGTGCTTACAAGCAAGAAGTGGCAGTAATTCCCTTTTTTCGGACCTAAGTATATCTCGTAAATTACTAGACACGATGTGGTGAGTACTTAAGTACAATGTGCGGTTTTTGGACAATGGTTTGACGAGACGCATAGAAAAGGAGAAAGGGAGAGAGAGAGAGAGAGAGAGAGAACTCATGCTGGTTTATTCGTGGGCTGTGGTCTATTGTGAAGAAAGCGCTTCCAGGAGGTTTGGGTACTAGTAAAAAGCGAGACGGAAAACGTGCATTTCATGTGCCGGAAAAGGAATCGCCGGATTTCAACGGAAATAACGGAACCGTAAGGAAGAGTGCGTGCAAGGAAGAGCAATGGAGAGAGAGAGAGAGAGAGAGAGAGTAAAGGGAAAGCATCCCAACTTGAATACCTCTTTATATATGATGTACTGCAGGGTGCACGAGAGGGTTAAGGGACGAAAGGTATTCCTATGGCTAGACAGCACTCAGAAGCCCCGTCGGGCAAAATCAATTTTGCCTACAAACGTATATGAGAGAGATAGTGGTTCCACGATCTTCAAATGATATAAAATGGCGTGTACATAGAGTTGAAAAATTCTATCTCTCAAAAGGTGAGATGAAACTGCAATGATCCTTTGTATCGCCGAGTAGCTTTTTCCATTATATCGATATTCGATGGTACATACTCGATGCCTTGCCAAGTACCATTAATAATGAAAAATCTTTGAAAAATCTTCCTCTAAGAGAATAATTAGCTTTTAGAGGATAAAGAACATTTTCCGAGCTCACTAGTAATGTATTTGAGGTTTTTTTAATTCTTTTAACGTTGGATGAGAGGATGTAGCAAAAATAATTTAATTAAATTGAAGAAAAAAACGTCTAGGTAACGTATCGATTTTCTTTCGACATCTATTCATTGGAATTTCTCTATGGACATTCGCCATGAAAATGCCAAAAGTACAAACTTTTTAACTCAATTTTCTTGACGTTAGATTCTCATTTTTGACATTTTTCTTATCAAAAACTTCAAGTGCGGGTAATTTTGATGTAATTTTACTGTCCCAAATGAAATATTTACAAAATATTGTTTATTTCCAAAAATATATGCGCCCAACGTGGGGCTCGAACCCACGACCCTGAGATTAAGAGTCTCATGCTCTACCGACTGAGCTAGCCGGGCTTATGGTACGCCGGATTTCTCCGCTCTGTTTTATGGAGTAGAAATATTTTGGAGTAGGAAACAATTCGGAGTAATTATATTTTGAAGTAGAAAATATTTCGGAGTAATTATGTTTTGTAGTAAACATATTCACTGAAGTAAATTCCTCTGGAAAAGTTTGTGGTATACGCTGTCACGTTTATTATCGAGTTTTTACACATAATAATTTTTTGAAAAGCGGAAACTGCATGAAAGTCAGTAGTCAACACAAGGGACACTACATTGTGACATAATAAAATGCTGCATGTAGGCCTATTGAAATTACGACATGCTTACCATGCATACATGCGAATGTAGTTGTACTGATAAGACAAATAGGACGCAAGTGAAGCTACAAGTTGGAAATATCACAACATAATGTGATATGTAAAAAAAGCTGAGACAAGTACATTTACTCGAAGCAATAACCGCTTCTGTGGAAGTCTCCAAAAAAACCAAATCCCCAAATAAAACTGGAAAAAAATAAGGTCTCAAAAAAGTGAAAAAAGAGAGACCGATCTGAAGAAGTTATCAAAAGGAGACAAATTGCACCAAAAAAAAGTAACTTAATCTTCGTAAAAAGAAAATTCGGGCTCCTCAAAAATGTAATAAATCAATATAAATATACTAAAGCAAATAAAGTCATTTACGTCGGGGTAAAAAATCATTCATAAAGTATATAATAATTATATATATACTCATGACATATAATAATACTTGCTCATGAACGTTCGACATTTTATTATGTGCCATTGTAATTTTCGGCACAGCATAATGGCTGTTGGATTACGCGTGCTCGGGCCTTCGAAATTGTATTATGCACCGCGATAATCTCTTAGCATATACACTAACTATACTAATCGTACAAACCCTAGGGATCGTATTATGTGGGCTTGGACTGGATTAACGTGGTAGTCTCGTCACACTCATGTTCAAAAGTTAACTTCCCGGATAATTTTCGAAAACTCTGACATAAGTTTGGCAATAGTTCTAAACTGTTAGTTTTTATATCTTGTAAACATGTAAAACGTATAAACTTTCAAGAAAAAGTGAGTAAAATGAAGCTCGGGGTTCCAGAAAGAATGAACTTTACCGAGTCCAATGCACAGAGTTTATACTCAAATTCCGCGGTATCGAAGAGACTGGAGTCAAAATTCTTGATTTTTTGAAACAAACAAAATCTTTAGGATAAGCTTAGTTCAGGATCCTTTCTTTTTGGGAGAAATGTATTCCGGAATAGTAACATTTTGGAGCGGATTTTTCGGAGTAATTTTTTTTTCTTTATTGAACATTTTTTGGAGTAAGCATTCTCTGGAGTGGCTTTTTCGAGTGAGTATTTTTCGGAGTAGTTTTTTTTAGTAAATTTTTTTTGGGACTAGTTTTTTTAAAATAAGCATCTTCCGGCGTGGTTTTTGGAGTAATTACTTTTTGTAGTGGTTTTTTTTTGGGTAGGTGCTTTTCGGAGTAGTTTACCTTTAGCGTAAGCATTCTTCGGATCGGTTTTTTTTTAGTAAACATTTTTCGGAGTAGTTTTTTTAGTAAATATTTCTCGTAGCAGTTCTTTTGGAGTAGATATTTTTCGCAGCAGTTTTTTTGGAGTAAACATTTTTCGGAGCAGTTTTTTTTTGAGTAAACATTTTTCGGAGCAGTTTTTTTTTTTTTTTTTTTTTGGAGTAATTATTTGGGGTAGTAGCTGAAAGGAACTAGAAATCTTCAAGTCCTCGGTAGTATAGTGGTCAGTATCCCCGCCTGTCACGCGGGAGACCGGGGTTCGATTCCCCGCCGGGGAGATTTTTTTTGTTCCCGTAACAAAACAAGATAACAATGTTGTCGACAGATAAAATGTTTAAACTTTTTGACCCATAAGCAAATCTTAGTAGCGGGAGGTCTACGATGAAAGCTACACGGCAAATCAAGTGTCAAGTTCTAAGCATCATCGTAACTATTTTCGTTCATGTGCTGGCGTCTGAGTGTGAGTAGAACGATCCTGCGCGCACTACTTGCGGTACAACCTTAACACCTGTGTTTGGCCATCGCTACTGTTTTCAGGCGCCGTTCGGCACGTTTTTGGGAAGTGTGTGTGTGGAGCGTTGACGAGCACACAATTCCAGCATTTCTGTGTCGGTGACACCGGCTGTTTCCAATAAAGCAACCTCGGCGTGTACTCCACAATTAATTTTACAGAAATGACGATTGCAAAAAGTTCCTCTTTTCAATCAATTGAAAATAAAAGCTAAATACGTAAATATGGGAAATCGAATTGTTGAACGTCTCGAACAAAAAAATGTTGGAGTATAAAACTTCGAATGAAGGTTTCAATTGCTCCAGAATCCAATATTACCAAATCTTGACTCCCGGCAAGCAACAAAAGATCTTTGTTAACGTTTGTTCGACTCATTGACATTTGTTTTTCTTTATGGGTGTTGGTTTGCATAGGGGTTGTGTTTCTGTCTTTCCATTATACTATTTTTTGACGTTTGTTCGACTTGTTAAGGTTTGTTCTCTGTATGGGTGTTGGTTTGCTTAGGGATTGTGTCTCTGTCCTTCTATTATACTATTTTTTGACGTTTGTTCGACTTGTTAAGGTTTGTTTTCTGTATGGATGTTGGTTTGCCAGGGGTTTGTGTCTCTGTCCTTCTATTATACTATTTGTTAACGTTTGTTCGACTTGTTGAGGTTTGTTTGTTGGTTTGATATTTTGTCGTGTGATCAAACGTCATGGAACCGTTATTTCGACTTTACTTTCCTCTAACCACGCTTTTACATCTTTGGATGTCTTAACATTATTCATTGTGAAAATGAATAAAAAAAAAACTCGACGAGGATGGGATTCGAACCCACGCGTGCAGAGCACATTGGATTAGCAGTCCAACGCCTTAACCACTCGGCCACCTCGTCCCGTTGTTCCGCTCTTGTCACAAAGAGAGGAAATACATTCGGCGAAATTGTGCAATCTTTCAAAGTCCCAACGAGCCAAGTATTCAGCGATAAATTCATGTTAAGTCAAATTTTAATAAGCAACGTAACTGCCAAGTTGATTGCAACGATAATATTAAAGTCTCAACGAATTTGATTAATATTTGGAAGAAAATTAAATCGACGTTTTTTGTGAGGGAATTTTGGCGCACCCTGGCGAGAAAACGGACAACCAGATTATAACGAAACGAAAAAAAAATTGAAAAAAAACGATCTTAAAACGTGGCAGTCGAGTCGTAATTCAATTAGGCAGCATTACAGCAGATTGCCATTCGGGGAGAATTATGTCGAAACTTATATTACAAAAGTTTTTGACTTTCGAAATTACGATGGGCGAACTGTATGAGCAAATGAACCGGGCACGAAGAGTTAATCTGTTCTCTTCACTGACCTAATAACTATTAATGAGCTCACGAAAACATTTTTTTTTACCAGTCTCTTTAAATTGAAGCAAAATATGAAACAAAGGATGGTCGAATTATTTATTTCATTTTGTGTATTCATTATTAATTCGTGGGGGAAAAAAACATCTGAGTTGTGACGCAAATTCGCATTTTTTCACAACTGATTTCTGAATCGGAGTATAATTCTGTAGTATTTTCTTTTCTTGGTGACGACCATTACTTAGTTTTTTGACAAATACTAAAATCCGCAAGCAATTGACAAATTTTGATGATTAATTGGAAATTATTTTGATCTGTCGGATTTCTATCTCTTTATCATTGAAATAAAACAAACATTGCGCAAACTTTTCGCATCTGCCAACCACCTGCAGATAATTCAAAGAAGCCTTGATTTCGAAATAAAGTGACACATTTTCGTGATAAGGTTGGTGCGTCATTTTCGATGATGATTTCTGCCCCAGATTATTTTGTTCATTATTTTCAATGGGAAATTAATTAACAACCGAATTGCAGTGGATTTGAGTCCCTGGATATTGATTTCTACATTATTTTTGTTATTAATTTTAATAATTTCAATTTCCAACCCCTCCATGAACTGGTTTTGGGGAAAATGGAACAAAAAAAAAAACGAACAGGGGGAGCCTCATTTCCCTAAAAAGTCCTTCACTTCCCAGTCGATTGTTTGGCAGCACAATTCAAAAGGGTTTTCATTGCTAATTCAGAGGACCCTTGCATCTTCGAGTGTTTATTCGTCCCTAAGTCAACAAGATCCTGATTTTTTGGAGTGTTAGTGAATTTTGGGTTCTCAGGTGCTCGAAGTTGCTTTCTGGATTTCCGTTATCGTATAAGAAGCCCAGGATCATTGAGATTGCCAGGAGCAGCAGCAAAATCTGCTGGACTAAAGCCAAAGCTTCTTTTTTCTCTCTCGCATCGACTTCCTCTTTCTCTTTCTCTCATTCTCGTTTGTCCGCAATGCGACCTGCCCCTCGCTTTTGTTAAACACCCCACGTAACTTTTACTTCCTTGCTATGTTCGTATTCCCGGTTTATGTGCACTCGAGGGTGATGCAGAAAGAAAAAAAAGATTAAAATGTTTTTTTCCATAGACGATAAGCTTTTGGCTCAATTAGTCGGTGCACGCGAAACCTTATTACGAGCATAATCATGACACTTTTTGTGCATTGAGCTATCTTTACATTTTTCTAACATCTATATTTATGGATTGTTTAAAGGTTAAACCTCGGGGGGTTAGTGAAAATGGTGATGAAAAAAGTCACTATAATTCACTTTTAAAATAAACTATGCATTTTTATGAAAATCTGAGTTAATAATGAACAATCGGTGGATTATGGTTAACCATAATTCTACGAAATGTTTTGCAGCAATTTGGTATGGAATACAATTGAAACTTTTTTGTCGCGAGAATCCTAAGATTAACGTAGATTTCACGATTTACAATCCTTATTTTTTTAAAAGACAAGTTTAATTCGACAATTTACGATTTTTATATTTCATCAATTAAAACTGTTTTTTGTTATTGAGTAATAAATTATATTTGCCATCATAATGTTCATTTTGAAATGATATTTACGCACTAGAAATATGTAAACAATGAATATTTGGAATTTAATTTGCAAAATGTGGATTTTTGTGTTTTTGGCAAAAAAATGGCAGATAATTCGTCATAAACTTTTTATTCCTGTTTTTTAGACCGCTTTTTCTTCAAAACTTTCATGATTCAGTAATAAGACGAAAAAAAAATGTGATTATCAGAAAATTGCGATTGAAAAATGTACATTGAGTTTTTTTGACCAGCAGAGATGATAAGAACGGATTAAATTTGACATCGCATAGGATTTTCGATCTTCATAAGAAACGTTTATGCACTGAACCTAAATTGGCGAGGAGAGAACAATTTTTTCTCCGAATGTCTAACGACCCTGAATGTTTGCATGGGTTTGAGGTTCGTTTATAATTCAGGCCACTGCGATAAGAAGTCCGACGTGGCGAACTCTGCTCAGGCAATCAGCCTCTTGTCAGACCTTTTGAATTATTATCATATACATCACGAGTCTTTCTGGATGCCATTGGGCGTTCAAAGTTTATTTACACACGGTTTTAACTGCTTGTTTAAAAAAAGGGCTCAAATGTCTCAGTTTCGAGGGCCAGAGTGTTTGGTTCGGGACCTTTTGATTGTCATCAATGGACACAGCGTTCCAAATCTCTTCCTAAGAAATTTTAGCTCTGCTCGTTATCCATCCTAAGTATCCACTTGGTCCGGAATTTATTAAGCAGTCCAATGGCTCGGAATTTCTCTTTAGTTAAGTACAAATTACATGGAATTTGCCTCAGATTTTTTTGAAGGTTAGATGACAACAATCCAAAGAAAAAAGTCTTTAGCCATTTTTTTCTACAACGTCTCAGTCTCGAGATAAAAAAAAGAAAAAGTGGGAGGATCAACCGAAAAAACTGGACATTTGACCAATCCTCGTGGACTCGACGAAGACTTCACTTTTCTTCTGATTCTGCCAGTCATTATAATTTATAATTATTTTGGAATGGGACTTATTTGGACTAAAAAATGTCCAAAAACTTTCTGCTTCAGAATTTTGGGATCTTATCGCGTCCTGGACCTTTTGAGTCGACTTTTGAGACATTCTATATGTGCAGGAACTTTGTCAAGGGGATTTAAAAAAGTGGAGTCATGATTTTCGGTACGTGATTGTATAAGATTGCGAATTAGTCGCTGGGTCAATGGCGAGGTCGATAAGAAACGATCTTGTAATTGGAATATCTTTGTACGATAATTTATCACGATATTGCTCCCTCGCTGTCGTTCTATATTTCGATTCACATTGTCAAAAGTCCCACTTTTGAATGTATCAATTTACAGGCCTCAATTTTTATTTTTTCTATCGATTTTCCATTGACATCGAAAGACGATAAATTTGGTGCTAAAAATAGAGTTTAAACCAATTTTGACGAAAGAATTTGGCAACATTTTTTTTTTAATCATAAAAAAATTCCAGAATATCGTGACAACTTAGTTTTTCCGAAATTCTTTTTTTTTTTATGATTTTTTCAATTTATAATTCGTTTGGGAGTTTTCAAGCTCGTGGAATAAAATTTTCGTCGGCTTTATGATCGAAAAGTTTGGAAAAAAATTCGAATTCATTTTTTCATTCATTCAAGAATAATTTAATTGTTTTTATTTTGCAACGATTTCGATTGAAAAACGATCAAATATTTTTTCCAGCACTGTTCATATTTTATTGATTATTTTTCAAATTTAACAAAACAAAGACATCGTAAATAGTCGTTGTATCAACTGGTGAAATATTTTCAAGTTTTAGTAGACTCGCCCATCGCTTCATCGGAGTCGGTATCAACGATCGGAGTGGTAGGTTTTTTTCTCGATGGTTTTCTATTCGGTTTTCTGTGATTCTTAGAATTTCGTTTCTTGACATCAACGAGTCTTTTAATTTTGTTGTTCGATGATGAAAGTTCTCGTACGACTTTGCCCATAATTGAAGAGAATGTCAATCTTTTGAGGCTGCCACGGTCGATATTGAAGTTGGTAATTAATTTAAAGAGTGAAGTGTGTCGTCTCGCTTCCCTCACTATTGCGTACATCGCTTTCGCGAGTTTGCAGATGCCGAGAAAATTTTCAAGCTTCATTATTTTGGCCGCACATTCTTTTCGAAGCGCTGCGTCTGGATCATTTCCTTCTTTCGACGAATCAGCCACGGCCGTTGAGTTGTCCGAGTTTTTTCGTAGCGTCACATTCGGTCTCGACGACGAGGAGTTTTCCGGAAGATCATCGTCCAGTGGCTCGTTTGCATGATAAACGGGAATCCGGAAATCGTCGTCGTCGTCAAACTCCATCAATCTGACAAACGTTTAAACGATAAAAAGAGCCACAAAAAAAACACGTCAAACATTTAGATCGAAGGGTTTGTCAAAAAATGCCAATCGAGGCAGAATCTTAGGAAAAAAAAATTCGACTCGTTTTTTTTCCTTTCTTTTTACCTTTCCCCGAAGCCGTACAGGGAGGCGTTTTTATGTGATACTTTGTACATCCCGTTGGGACCGTTTTCAGAAGGTTCGGAGAATCCCCTTAAGGTTTTCTTTCTTGGCCACGGGATATCGATGTCTCCCTCCATCTTGGCATCGTACCTTATCAGATCTGGACTTTCTGAAACCAGCCCAATATCTAGATATTTCGATCTTCAGTTCTCTCAATTTATGGAAAACTTTATTGTCATTGTTATCAACGATGTTTCGGAGCTGATAAAAAATTTTCCTCTTTTTCTTGCCTTTCAACACCTGAATTTTTTGTCTTTTTACAATTTATGGACCCAATTTTATTAATTCAAGTAATTTACAACAATTTTAATATTATAGAACTTTTATTATTTATCATAATAATATAAAATATAATAAATAATAATTATTATTTATAAGAATTTAATTTAATTGATAATAAACTCAATTTCTTTGTCTATTTTTTTGAAGGCGATTCCATCAGGACACTCCAAAGGAAAAAAAATCAATATACTTCGAGGGTTTGTTTTTTTTTTCGAGAAGTTATGAAATGAGAGAAAATTGTGTGGACACTTAATTATTGATCTATGTCAATGAACTATGAAAATAATTATTTTTTTTAATTTCCAATGTGTGCTAATTTTTTTTCCTTGCTCTCAACGAGACTCAAATTTTTTAATGAATTTCTAAGGGAAATGCAATCAGTTTACTGGTTAAAAAAAAAAATTGTGTGAAAAAAACGTCCTTTTTGATGTAAAAGTGTTGATAAATCGATGTGGAAATTTGTAAAATGTTAGTGACAGTTGGTTTCAAGTTTTTTACCTAGTGATGACGATTTTGACGTATATTTTGAGTGAACAATGCGAAAAAACAAGATCCATTGAAAAAAAATATATTTTACCGATCAAACGTCCATGATCGTTGGAAATTTCATAACGTCTGTGGACAAGATTGTGTTGAGGATCCGTGTAATAAACTTCGGTGGCTGGTGACCAGATAAATTGAGATTCGTGATTGTCATTATGTCGATTTATCCCCAGGACCTCGGGACTTTTTCTCGTCAGCAAAACGAGAAAAATCCCGAAGGAATCCCAGGATCCTCGAAGTACGTTTCTTCGACGACGATTCATCGAGAACTGAAAAGTTCGAGACTCGCTCGAGATCAAACGCAGTGTCAATCGTTTGGAAAATCGTCGATCGACTCCACATCTAATTTATTATGATTAACATTTTTTTCAATCAACGCAAACGCCTCAACGATTTTTTCCACGATGTTCAAAGTGACGTTCGATTGTAAAAGATTTATTGACAACTGTGCGAAATGATGAAACGACAAATCCAGTCAATTTTTTTTATCATCGGACAAATCTTAATCGTGAATTATCAACTTTTAATTAAAAAAGTGGGTAAACATGTATTTTTAATTATTCACGAATAAGCACGTGGTCAAATTTGATCAATAAATCTGGAGGATTTTTTTGGTAAAAATTCTGAATAAATTATTAAACCAAAACATTCTCAAAATAAAAGTTTTTATTCATCGTTTTTTTTTTTTTTTTTTTTTTTCAATACACGTTTATCGTCAAATCCATTATTTTTGACAAAAATTTTAATCATTCCCGATGACACAATATTTTTCTTATTATCTAGGGCATCAAAGATTATTTTGCAACCAAAAAAACAAACACCAATCATTTTATTCAGATGTTAAAAAAAAAAAGAATTTTAAGGACGTCCTTTTCGACGTTATATTCAAAATGGCTGTTTCTGTTATTTATAAAATCCTGGTCTATACTTTCGAACAATTTTTCAATAAAAATCATGTGGAAAATTTCCAAATTTGATCAAAATATTTCGAATTACGTGGTCTTTGTAGTTCTCGTCCCCAAGATTTTTTCATTGATTAAGTGAATTTGTTTCGTCAGTACGATTTTTAATATTTTGAGTCAAGTCTCCAAAAACATGTTTAAACTTTGGAGAGTTAACCAAAGACTTGATAATCGCTTTGAGCATCTGATTAAAACTAATGTCCATATTATCGAGTTTAATAAAAAGGTAGTCTTTGTCACCGGACGGAGTCAGGGATCTCGAGCCTGCTGGAAAAATGTTAAGCAATTTGTCGATTTGTTGAATTTTGCATAAAGCAGCGCAAACGTCGATATTTGATTGTTCGATAAGATAAATGCAATTTTCATAGCGATCTTCGTCATCATTTTGGTCCATTTCGAAGGCGCCGAATCTTCGATTTCTCTTGAGATCCGATCCCTTCAAATTTCCAGATTCCGTCATTTTATCGATCGAGGAATTTTGAGCTCTCGTCGTTGATTCCAAAGTTTGCTTCGTTCCATTTTTTTTCGGCTGAGAAGCCTTGCCCGGATTCGTTGCCGATTTAAGTCCCAATCTTTTTCTCAAACTATCACCAAACGCTGTCATCGCTCCGAAAAGTTGGCCGATCGCGTCTTTTGCACGAGACATCCAAACTTGGATATCAAATCTTCGGCCACCCATTCGACGATGGGAAACGTAACCAGAGTCCGACAAGAGTTTTTTTATGTTTTTGAACTCCGAGAGGATTTCGCAGATTTTTGGATATTTTTCCGCGAGTTTGTTTAAGCAGGTTTCAAAATTTTTGCTTCTCTCGCGAGGCATCGAATTTCCGTTGTTTCGCGAGTTCCAATCGGATGACAATTGCTGGCGATCGAGGAAATTGTTTCTCGACAATCCGGAGCGTCTGTCACGATAAATTTCGTCGTATAAATTCACATCGATTCCATCCTGTGGCTCTTCGTATCGAAAAGTCGATTCTCTCGATCGGCAACGAGCCGATCGAGAAGGATAATAAGCAACTTTTCTTCGATTGTTGCAGCGCGAAGATCCGATCGACAAATTGGTCATTAAGACGAACGACACGATAACGAGAATTTTTTTCATATTTTTTATTCTTCTTTTTTGGCCAACCATTCGAATAGAGTAAAAGAAAACGATACGAGAATTTTTAAATCGGTTGAGTCTCTTATAATTGCTATCGTTTCGTTTCTATTTTGTTTACACTTTTTTCTTTTTATTCGCCTTTTAATAGCCCGCCGAATTGTTTCGCCTGTCCGTCTTGTTCGAGAGAACGATTATCGCTGCGAACGGACCGGAAAACACACCGCCATTGTTTTCGCGGTTCGTTTTATGCTACTCAATCCAGAATTTAAGGGTTGAAAACATTCGATTTTATAGTTTCAAAATGAATACAAACTGAATTAGATTATTAAGGCGGGAGCCTGCTTTATAAGGCCTAAAAAGGCGATTTTTGAGGAATTTTTTTAAGACAGAAAAAAAAGCAAGTCCAGCGAAGTTTTCAGATCATTTTATTGCATATTTGAACGTTGAAACAAAAAATTTTAAGAGAAAAATATTGAAACGCTGTTGACTTTCATACACATTCGTGCCAAACCTCGCAATCGCAGTCTCCAATCGGCGGGCAAGATGGAGTTCCTAATTTTCGTGTGAAACAAGAAAACCGAAAAGTGTTTGAATTTTCATGTATTAATTTTCTAGATGAACTAAGAAGAACTCGAAAATTTGTGAAATTCAAAAATTTACACAGGTTTGAAAAAAAAGTTTCTTTTTCAACAACGAAAAAATCATTTCAACTTGCACAAAAAGTTGTTAAGAATTTTTTTTCGTCAAGCTTTTTAGTCCAAGTTGAAGAGAATACAAAACTGAGGCCAACGAGCCTTGGTTCGTTTCAATTGGTCGTCTAGTTTTCTTGCAATTAAAAAAATTGAACTTAAGTTCAAAGGTCAAGGTATAGACAGAGAAATAAATAAATAATGATACGATGAAGCAGAAGAAATCATAAAAAAACGTCTCAAGTTAGTAAAAAGAACAGGAAACGAGAGAGAGAGAGAGAGAGAGAGAGAGAGAGAGAGAGAGAGAAAAAATAAAAACCGCAGAAAAAGGAAGAAGGTCCCGAAAGTGCATCAGACCGTTCATGCACGAAGAAATCTCGATCGGGTGTCCAGCAGCACATTTATCATGACTCTTCGTCGTCGTCGTCATCATCCTCGTATACGAAGTAATTTTATATCCCTGGACGGTTAAATTACCGCCAGTGCTCGTGCTCTTTCGTTACATCGTTGATATTGCGGCGAAAAGTGGTCGTGGGAATTTGCACAATGAGGACAAATTCTTGTGAACATCGACCTTTACAATATTTATTCTTCAACATTATTTTTATCTCCATTGCAACCGTAATAAATAAAAAAACTTTTTTTTTCATGAATTTGGAAGTTTTTACAAAAAAAAAATGATTTTTCAATAAATTTTTTACTATATTTGACAAAATCTAAATAAATAAATAAATAAAATAATAGAATATAATAAAATAAAATAAAATAATAAATAAAATAATAAATAAAGCAAAAAATAAAATTGGGCAATTGTGCCACTTAAAAAAAAATGTAAAAAAAGTAAATTTTCTTGGAACGAAACGAGTAATTTAATTGTCCATATATATTTGCTTAAAAAATGGAGTGAAAAATGTTTTCTCAGTTCGTAATTCGTTGGCAAATGGACCGCGTAATTGGAACGCGATCGCGGAGCCATATACAAGCGATCGTTATTCGTAAAGTCCATAAGTTACAAGTTGCATACGCAACGTATTGATATTTTCGAGGTTTGTTAATTCGCGAGTAACGCTGAATCGCATAGAATAAATCTTTAAGGATAAGATCTTTCGTTCTCGAGAAAAAAAAGCTCTGAAAAATAAAAAATGAATAAATCCGGACAGAGATCTTTATTACGCAGTTTTTTTTTCTCAGCTACCGCGCTCCGTGTCGGATTATCTTCGAACGAGAGAGTCAGGACCACCTGCGCCTTTATCAGGAGAAAAAATAAAAAAAATAAAAAAATAAAAAATACTCAGTTAATTCCACTTTTTCGCTTCATCGACTAAATTCCAGATTAAAAGATCGCAAAACAGATAAGAAATAAGTGACAAGAGAGAGTGGCTACGATCGCAAATTTTTGGCGAAAATTATTTCGATTTTTAAATTAATTAAAAAAATGCTCAATTAAAAAAATTAAAAAAAATCGTATTTCACTCAAAATTGAATAAAATCTCATGTCTATTTCTTTTTTTTTTAATTTCACGTTAAATCTTCAATTCACCTTGAAAACGTCCAAGAAATTCACGTCGAACATTACATCGAGAAACTTTAGTGAAACGACTTAGGGCAAGTTCTCAATCACGACTTTCCATATGGCCAAAGTTTTCCCTAATCTCTTTAGTCTTTCTCGGTCCCCAGATAGATTTAGTGGCATTTTTTTTTCTTTATTATATGAAGAGTAAAAAAAAAAATATTCAAGGTGCAGAGCCAGTGATTCATAGCTCAGTTCTGTCGCGTAGTCTCGCTGAGGAAAATTTACATTTAATTTTCACCGGACAATCGTTTTTTTTCGAGGTTTCATTTTCAAGACGATAAAATTACGATAAAATTACATTTTGAAGGAATTTGGTCCACTGCGGTTGAAAAATCGATTTTTTTTATTTGTTGAAATCTATTTCCAGTCGAGGGTTTACTTCGTAAGTAATCGAAAATTAACATTTTTCGTTTTTACGATTTTTCTAAACTGGCGGGTGTAATTGCAAGAAAACTAGACGGCCAATTGGAACGAACCAAGGCTCGTTAGCCTCAGTTTCGTATTCTCTTCAACTTGAACTAAAAAGCTTGACGAAAAAAAAATTCTTAACAACTTTTTTAGCAAGTTGAAATGATTTTTTCGTTGTTGCAAAAGAAACTTTTTGTTTCAAACCTGTGAAAATTTTTGAATTTCACAAATTTTCGAGTTCTTCTTAGTTCATCTAGAAAATTAATACATGAAAATTCAAAAACTTTTTGGTTTTCTTGTTTCACACGAAAATTAGGAGCTCCATCTTGCCCGCCGATTGGAGACTGCGATTGCGAGGTGTGGCACGAATGTGTATGAAAG
This sequence comes from Campoletis sonorensis, assembly GCA_013761285.1. NCBI lineage: Eukaryota > Metazoa > Arthropoda > Insecta > Hymenoptera > Ichneumonidae > Campoletis > Campoletis sonorensis. The sequence continues at coordinate 1,706,901 of JACEOJ010000071.1, forward strand.
TCAACTGCGTTTCAATATTTTTCTCTTAAAATTTTTTGTTTCAACGTTCAAATATGCAATAAAATGATCTGAAAACTTCGCTGGACTTGCTTTTTTTTTCTGTCCTAAAAAAATTCCTCAAAAAACGCCTTTTTCAGGCCTTACAAAGCAGACTCCCGCCTCAAACGACCAAGAAAATCACATACTTTTGTATAATTTACAAGGAAGGGATAAACAACTTTTCAAATTATTGTTTATTATTTTTATTATAACGAGCATAGTGTCTGACGCAGAAAAGATCCCTCGGAACACTCCCACAAGGTGCAGCAGCTCATACTTAAAAAAAATATATATATATATAAATTTAAATAAGAATGTATCTGAAATGCAACGAAGATATACGAGGCAGGTCTTGCAGCAGTCGAAGACTTTTATTTACTTGATTTTTAACGTTGTGCCTGCCACAACGACGACAACGACAACTATTTTCTGACTCTGTCGATATTCTCGTGTGCACAATGCTATCGGAACTCTCCTCCAACTGCACACCAGTCTTTGCGATTTCTTGTACTTCATACTTTACACGAGGATCAGAGAGTCAAGAGCAAATCCCACCGTGTGGTCGGACCTGGAGCCGCAAGACTAAAAAGCTTTCGCGAGAATTGCACATTCGTGTACCTTTCCATTTTACATTCATACATTTATATGTGTGTAAAAAATGTAGCTACAAGTATACGAATGCGAAATGAAAGAAAATCCGAACTTGTATAGAGGCTGTCCCAAAAGTCTCTTTAAATCTTTAATGACAGTGACAAAAAAATGACAGAATATTGTTATCAACTGTACAGAAGCTTTTAAAAAAGACTGCAAGACCGTGAGTGCATTTAAAATTTCTGCAAACGCATACATTCTGTAAAATTTATTAAAAATTTTGGTAATTTATTGAAAATTTGTTAAAATTTTCGATTTAGTGCGATTTTTTCGAAAAAAAAGGTATTGTTCGCTTTTTCTCGCCGATGGAGCGTTCATTAGATTTTGATTGACGTGTGACATGCAGCCAATTCATCGTGTCGATAAGAATAAATTGGCTCGTCAAGCTTCGGATCTGAAATTGACTGTTGCTTTTCATTCGATGTCGCCACAACGCGGTGCTTTTTATGATTTACAACAAAATCTAAAACACGACTCTTGGGACACTCCGTAGATAAAGTTTAAGGAGGGTCACATCGTAACTATATATGTATATAATATTTAAAGTTTATAGTTACGAAGTCAAAACGATTTGAAAGCAATATCTGTTCTCGAAGAATATCAAAAGTTGAGTGTCAATGTGAAAATTCTTCTTTGATTCTTTCCTCACGACATTTTCTCACGTCAAACTGTTTTTTATTACGAAATTTGTATTTGATTAGATTTCTGGACCAAATCCTCAGTAAAGATTTGAAAAAATCGGATCCAACATTTATTTTTTATTTTTTATTCTTTATTCTTTATTTTTTTAATTTTTTTTATTGTGATTGTTGATTTTTTGTACCACGAAAAGATTTTTTCGAGAAAAGACGACAGAATGCAAAAAAAGAATATCCTCAAAGAATGAATAAAAGTGAAAAAATAAGAAATACTTTTTTTAAACCATGAAAAGTGAATAATTTTAATTCGTATGAAAGTTAATTAAACTTGTCTTCGTTAATCAACTGTCAAATGACAAATAACCCAAATAATAAGAGTTGAAGGATTTCTGGATGCTGTCCAAGGAATTCGACCTTTTTTTTCCTCGTGCCCATGCTTTTTGTCATCCCCTATTAATTTTCTCCTCCGCAACCATTTCCCGATTCGAGGGAGACTCCGTTTCCAAGGATATTTTATTTTTACCATTTTTATCTTTTTTTTTTTTTTTTTACTAAATTTCGTTGTCAATTAGTGAGAAAAGGCTTGAAAAATGTCTGCATTGATTGGAACGTGACGTTTGTGACAGGAACGATCCATAAGGGTTGCATTTGCGCTACGGTGCGTAAGCGCAGACTCCTGGCGCCTGCAGTGATTCTCAATAACTTGCAAAACGTGGTCATTGAATTCGATCAATCGCGACAGAAACGTAATTCAACGAGCATGGGATCAAAGTTAATAATACCTCACGAACTTGTGATTTTCTATAATACATTGAAATCAAATTCCAATACCCGCGAGTTACAAAAGCGTGTGGGTTACTGGTTGACATTTCATACATTACTCGTCGTTTACTTTATTTCTTTAGTCGTACAGAAAAGATATCTCTTTCATTCAAATATTTATTTTAAGAATAATCTCATAATTATTAAGAATTATGCAATTCAAATAATTGAATATAATTATTGAATTATTGACAATTGTTTATTGACATTCACAATTGACAATTGACAAAAATTGACAATTATTGAATCATTAAAAAATTTGGTAAATTAAAAATTGTTGAAAAATGTAAATAATTCAATAATTATTGACAATAACTATTGACAATAATTATAATTAATTATTATAATATTAATAATTAATAATTATTGATCAATTGATCAATAGTTATTGAATTCAAATAAATAAATATATTGAAAATAATTCGATAACTATTAATTATTATTATTAATAATTCAATAATTTGATAATTAAAAAATAATTTAAAAAAAATAAATTAATAAATTAACTCATAAATAATAATAATTCGTGTAATCCCAAGAACTGTCATTATTTTCTGGAAAAATGGACAAAGTAAAATAATCATTTAGTTCAAAAAAAAATATATTCAACTTCCTCATTACGTGCCACCATTTTTTTTCGTAACTCGAAAGGACTTAAAATAAAAGAAATGGTCCCATGAAAATTTACAACCTCGAGCTGAAAAGGTCTGTAAATCTGTTGAAAAGGCCTGTTGAAAGTTTGTGTTAAGGTGGATGGATATTTCGATAGTAAAACATGGAAATGTATCCATGTTGGCGCAGCAGACCATAAATACACAGGAGGCTGGATCTATCAACACATAACAGGCCTGCACTGACGACGAGGACAATATACGACAATGCTTAACAATGGCACCTTCTCACGGAAACTGGCGAGTGATCTTTTGTTAGGTAAAATAGTGGCTAGAAGATATACGTTTGTCAATGCAGATAGTTATAAGTCCATGAATATCGTCATATGTGAATGAAGCTCAACAGCGAGTGCTTCGAATCGTATATAAACGTACGTTGGACCAATCGTTTCGGTTCACGAAATCAATTGGTCACGAATTTCTAATTTTTTTTCCCAATTTTTATATAAATTTATAGCAATTGAATTCAAATTTATTTTCTGTACATTTCATTCTGAAAAATAAAAATGAAATTAAAAAAACGAATCAAAGTTCGAAAACCAAGAAACGTCAAATCCCGAGGATCATAAAATCTGCAGTAACATATTTTCTCATTAAAAAAACCTTCTGTGCATCATTTTCAAAAAATCTTCCCAAAAAGCCAATCACGTTTATTACTTTTTTTTTTCTTTGTCGATTGAGATCGTTTTCGTTCACTCCGTAAATGGTAAATTCTTTGGCATCATTGGCCCAAATGAAAACGTCGCACTGGAACTATACCGAGGAATAAAGAGGTCAAGGTTCCTTCGACTTTCTTAATCCGATTTATGTTGTTCTTAAATATACACAAATACATATATATTTTTTTTTTTCACGAATGCTCGTAAGTAAAGAGATAAAAATAAGGAAATTTATTCAATTATTATCGATGCTACTAATATTATTATTTTTTTATATTAAAATTTTTTTTTTTTTCTTTAACTTTCTTATTAACGTGTTTCTACGTCACAGCAGCATGATTTGATCGAAACTATTGTAACAGGTGCATTATTGGCAACGTATGTATTCGATACGACGTAAAATTCCAATTGATCGATCGAAATGTATATTTAAAACTCATGTAATGTAAAAACACACAAACACACACTTTTTTACATCAATTTTACCACATGCCTTTCTTTCTCTCCTTCCACATGCCTACTTGTCAATATGTTCGAATCAGCTGACACACGTGTACACTTCGATTTATGCAAACAAATATTTATGTATGTCTATGTATATATTTATTTATTATGTATTTATGAATAGACTGCGAGAACAATTGAAGGATTGACTCTCTTGTTTTCCTGTTCTGCTTTTCACTTTTTTACTCTCTCTCTCTCTCTCTCTCTCTCTCTCTCTCTCTCTCTCTCTCTC
>JACEOJ010000071.1:1711126-1744877 GCA_013761285.1 Campoletis sonorensis
TCTCTCTCTCTCTCTCTCTCTCTCTCTCTCTCTCTCTCTCTCTCTCTTTCTCTCTCTCTCTCACTCTCTTGTTTGCCAATTTTAATCTTGATCGATCGTGACTCTGTGGCTGGGCCAACTGCTGCGAGCCCATCAAACGTCAAACCCCAACAGCCACTGACACAATCGAAAGCAGAAAAACACTGGATTGTGCTGAATATGATTTGAGGCTAGGGTTAAATATGAAATGGCAAGTACGGATTCGAAGATCACGTGAGTGCTTGAATAATCGTGATGTGGGAATAACAGAATCTCAATGAACGAAACTATATTTACACACACTCTGGGAGATATTTAACATTTCGTATCAAAAGTTCACGGGATTTTATTTTTATCGGGCTTTTCGTTCGATTCTCTCATTTGGGAATTCTTTGATTTGGGAGGAAAGGATCTGAGAGATTTTTCAACGTGTAAAGAACGTTTCGTTTTAGGCATTTTTGTTTTTGTTTTTTTTTTTTTTCGTGCAACTGCAAGTAAACGTAAATTTTATTTCTCCTTTATTTTTTTGAATGAAAACCAGGGGAAGGAAAATTTTGAAAAAATTCTTGGACAATCCTTACAGTATGTAGAGTTTGGGAAAAAATTGCCAGAACGATGTTCATGGTAGTTTAGTTGGAAACTATTTTTTTAATGAAAAAGTACGAAATTTGACCTTTTATTGTTTCTTCTTTATTTTTTTGGATGAAAACCAGGAGAGGGAAAATTTCGAAAAAATTCTTGAACAATCCTTACAGTATGTGGAGTTTGGGAAAAAATTGCCAGAGCGATGTTCATAGTAGTTTAGTAGAAAATTATTTGTTTAGTGAAAAAGTACGAAATTTGACTATTTATTGGTCCCTGTTATTTTTGCAATTGACACACACTGAGTATTTTTATGATTTTAACATATATTAATATTTCTGGTGTCACGTGGGACCAGAAAGCAATAAAAAAAACAAAGTGGTGCTTCGTAAAGTGTAACTTTGATGAAAATTTGATCGATTAGGATGACAAAATATTTGGATAATCATAAACTTTTTGCAATAAAATAAATCGATACACTTTAATCATAAGTTTTACATCAAGATTTTAATAAATAAATATTCAAGCTTAAAAATATTGTAAAAAAAAAGAGTCCAATCTAATTTGTACTCTATTCGATGAGCGATGCTGAAGAAAGACAAGAACGAGCCAAGTTGAATGTTTGATGAGATTGGACGGATAAACGCATGCAAACACGTGGGACATACGTGTCCGAGGATATCAGTGACGTTTGTATATGTACCCGAAAGTTTTACGAGTCACGAAAGATTCTTGCATGTATATATACATTAAGGCGATCTCGTGCAGTTTGGCTTTGGAGCTAAATCGCCGATCGGAGGCTCGAGATAGCTCTCCGGTTTTAAATTGGGAACCAAATGCAAACGAGGTCGCGGATTCTCGTCAGCTTTGTTACGCGAGCTCCTTCGGGACTCTGTGAGTGATAATTATTTCAAAAATATTCATGAAGATAGAAAAAATGTTTGTAAAAAAAAAAATTTAAACGTCAAGTCTGCATCGTGCATTTTTATCAAAATGTCAACACGGTACTCAGGGAAAATGTCGACGACGAGCATTTTCAAAAGAAATTAAGTAAAAATTAGAAAAAAAAATGTTATTTGCTGCTCTTTTAATTATTATTACGAAAAAAAATAATGTAAAAAAACCAATTAAATAAAAGCTTCAGTAGTTGAAGGTGCAAAAGAAAATCAATAGCGTATTCTTTCATCTCGCCTACTATTGACGTAGGTCGGGGCGAGGATGCTAATGAGACGAGGAATTGTAAGACCGGAAGTGGCTGTTGCGGAGGATGCGATTAAAGAGATTGTTGAACCTTAGGTTGCGAGCCATCTCAAGTATTTTTATGTCGTTTGTCTCAAATTTACGTGGACAAATGTTGAAATGATTGCTGTTTTAATATTTAATAACATTAACAATAATTTATTGTTCAAATTGTTGAAAACTTTTCTTTCAAATTGTTCTAAAATAACAACCAAAACTTAACCAAGCCATTCGGAGAATTAAATTTTCCATTTGACAATATAGATCATCATTTTATTGAACGAGAAACGATCAAAAATGTTTATTTCTGTGAAAAATAATTTATTTAACCTTCCATTAACATTCTGGGTCATATTGACCCGGCCTAATTTTTCGGAGTCAATTATCTCTACCTCAGAAATATTTTTGACAACTGCCAGTGCTTCTTGACTATAATTAACAATTTTTTAATTACAAAAAATCAATCTAAAGGTCCTCGGGGTCATATTGACCCAAATATTCAATGCAGTGGAGATTTTCAAGTTTCCCAACGTATTTTAAGGGCTTCTTAAGGGCCAAGCTTTTCCAGCAACGTTGTATCTCGAAATAAATATAATGTCAAAGGTCAAAGGTCAAGTTTGGTCGAAGGGTCTGCAAAAAATCGTCATAATTAATGAACCGGAATCGATGACGTCTCAAACTATTGTTACAAGCGTTTTTTCGAATATTTAAAGTCACCTTTACGTCTCGAAGGATAAAAAAACAAATTTATTTTCTCCCTGTCACTAACTTTAATATTTTTTTTCAAATTTATTCTCAACTGTTTGTCTCAAAATCGAGGAAAGATTAACGATCGATCGTAACTCAAGTGAATCACTTCGGCTCCACCTTCCCGAGTGTTTTATTCAATATCAAACTTATATTTCCCTTGGCGCGACCGTGTGTCGACGACTCGATTGCTTGGTGCATATATTTTGCCTCTCTACTTCATAATCTTACGTATTATCGTTTCCCATAAATACGAGAAACAGGAGCAACGTTCTGAGACCATTTTACCCAACTATTATTCAACATTAAATAATAACATTGAATTTTGTCCAATTTAAAAAAAAAGTACGAGAAAAAAACGTCGTTGATGTCATCACATGAAAAAAAAAAAAAAAAAATGTCATACGAAAACAAATTAACAATTTCGATGTAACATTTTTAAATTTTTATCAATAAAATTTTTCAGAAAAATCATTTCTGCGATGACTTTCAATGGAAACAAAAAAAAATTTATGAATTACTTGAACAATTATTCAGAACAAAAAAAAAGGAGAATCGAGAGGAAAATTTTAATATGGAAACTTAAAAAAAATAGAATAAAAAGCTCGAAAATAAATACGAATGAAAAAATTTGGAGAAATGTTCAAATTTTGACGAAGATTGTCGTCCAATTTCCAAGACTTTGATTTTTATGTTTTCTCGATATCCGGAAATTCAAGTTTTCTCATTATAATTTTTTCAACCCCTTCCACTGAGATAAAAATTGCATCTTGAGAATAGAATCGAACGTTGGACGTTATCAGCTCGAGAGGATAATATGATATGTCAGAATGCACACGTTTGCGACAGTCTACGAGAATCATATTATTTTGCACGAGGAGACAAAGCGCGTTCGATATGAAAGCGATAAGAACGAGAATATAAGAAGAAAGATAAGAAGGGAGAGTAAAAAAAAAAAAAGTGCTGATGATATTATTTGCATAAGAGAAACGTTTCATTGATGACAACAGAATAAAATTCCTGGTAATCAAATAAAATTCATAATAAGACAATCAGTCATAAAAAAAAAAAAAACATAAACCAAAAATAATGTTTTGATGATAAAAAGCACATTAAAATAATAAAATTATTCATTCGGTACGAAAAATTGTTCAAAGTACGAATCGTTTTATTGAACATTGCAATAAGAAACAATTCAAAAAAATTGATTTATAATCGAATGATTTATAAAAATATAAGTTAATTAAATTTATTATAATTAATAAAATAATATCAAAAAATATGAATAAAAAAGCTGGAAAAATCATAAATTCGAAAAAATAATATTGTTATGACGTTTATTATTCGATTTGTCGTGTCGATTGTAAAATTGAAATGATAATAAAATGGAATTTGGGACAATAAACTCATTGGAATAATTTTTCAGGGACGAAAATTTGTTGCAACAGTGAAAAAAATGTTTTTTTTTGGTATTCAATTTTCTCTTCAAAATTACGTACAAATTTGTCGCACCTGTGTATCGTTTTTTATTAGAAAAAAAGTAAAAAGTCTCTCGGTACGTTTCATGGGGAAAAATAACGTGCAAAGGGTGACCAGAGACGAGCGTTAATTGCGAAACGAGACGAGACAGTGATATTAATACGCAGCGAGGTAGTGACTCGGGCGAAACAAGCTAATTTGTATTTTCTTTTTTTTTTGTGTTTTTTTTTTTTTTTTTTTTTTCATCTCCGACAATATTAATCGTGATATTATAAAGCGTATCAGGGCAAGGGAGAGAAACCCATGACGTTCTTTAATTATCGTCATAGAATATGAGTTCCCATTACAACCGTAATTAACAGACTGACAGTATATTTATCGAGAGATTAAAATAGTAAATTTAACGAGAACGTCGTCTTTCGCTGTTTGTGGAAAAAAAAAAAAAAATTGTCAGTAATCGTCATTTTGTTAAACTGTAAATACAAAAATATTTTCAGTAATTAATTATTTGATTCAGGAAATGAAGAAAAAAATGTATTTTTATTTAATTAATTAAATCAATTTAAATCAATGATAAAAATGATTAAAATAACAAATTATGGGACTCATGATTTTCCAACTTTTTTCGCAGTGTTTTTTTGCAGCGGTTCGAAAAACCTCTGACGTCCCAATTTTAAGAAAATTAGTCGTGAAGGACAAACGTATGGCTACAAATTGACGATTTTTCAAATTTTTTCAACGCCAAAAATGATTTTCGAAATTATTTAATAATGTTTGGAAAATAAAATAAAAGGATTGGACTGACCTAAATTAGTTGTGGATCGTGCCGATGAACTCGGGTTTCGTCGATTTGTTTTTCATTTTTTTTTTTTATTCTAGATTTTGCTGACTTTGCAGGTAAACAAATCACTGTCACTGACTTTTTAATTCACAAGAATTTCACTGACACCAGGGTGCACTATTTTTTTTAATTCACATTTAAATCGATTTAAATAATTGAAGTAAAATTAAATCCAAATTTTGATAATTTGTTTATTCATAAAATTTCTTTTTCAATATAATTTTTTCTTGAAAATTGTAAGTTTTTCAAAAATTTTATTCACTTTAAATCACAAAACTTGTTTACGTTAAAATACAAATTTATTACCGAGTGGAAAAATGTCACGTAACATTAATCGATAAATCGTGAAAGTGGTGAGTATACCATGAGCATTTAAGAAATGCAACGTTTCCAAGACTCGCGTGATTCTTACTGCGAGAGAATGAGAGTCGCACGCGCCAGCGGTAGAAAATTTTATAAGACGAGGCACGGTGCCTCGAGATCGTGCAAATAAATAAAAATAAAATAAAAAATAAAAATCAATATAAAAAAAGAAAGAAACGAGGCGAAAGAGAAGAAGAGGAACTCGATCCTCGCTCCCTGTGTGTCTTGTCCATTGGGACCGAAAATCGGACGTGAATCGCGACCATAAAGGGCTCATCATTTGCTCGGTTGACTCAAAATTGCGAAATTCACTAGAAAAATTCAATGAATAATAAATAAACAACATTTTCTAATCTTCGATTTATGAATTATTCAATTTATGATTATTTTATGATCAAATCTTTTTTACCCACAATTCACATTTCGTATTAACAGATAAATAATTATTTAATTATTATCAGATGTTATTAATATCGAAAAAATTAGGAATAATTTTATGACAGATTCGTTGTTGATGAAAATAAACGATTTTTTAATAAATATAACAATAAAAAAACGTAAATAAAATTTTCCAGTCGAGATATTAAAGTCAAGATATTTATTTATAAAAATCACAACTTTTTTTTCTATGAACTTAGGCTCGCAAACCCTTTTGTATGTAAAAAAAACGTGAAAACAAACATTTAGGCTTGACCGTCATAGAAAGTCCTTAAATCGTTTGACAGATGAAAAAAAACCCCTTAGATTTGCTCCAGAAATGCCAATCTACGAAAAAATGCATTTTTTTTTGTTCACTTTTTGGACACCCTGTATATGTTTTCTATTAACACGCTAATAGACGTGTTTGTATGGGTGTATTTGGTCCGAGACTAATACGAATGGTTTGGGTGAGTACCGGTTCGCCAACGCGGTGATCTTACCCCCTGGTGGCTCTCGCCACACTCTAATTACACTAATTAAGGCAAGCTGACTCTCCGGCCAGATATACACGTCGCCGAAGCTCGATATCTGAGGGAAAGTGATGACGATTAAATTCCTATTCATGAATCTTTCCTCTTTCTCTTTCTCTCCTTTTTCCTATCAATCTTGTATCCAAACCAGGGTGAGACTTGGGTCTCCACGTTTTATCATCGATCTTCTCTACCGATTTATTTGCACTGGATCATCGATCAATTATTTTTTAATCATTTTAAACTTCGTAGTAGAAAAAAATAAATAATGAATTATTTTGCGAATGCAGAAAAAATGAAAAAAACATCGATGTGATGGTAACTCAGGCCAGTTAAATTTTTTTTTTTTATGCAAGAGAATAATATGATCTCTTTTGTGATTTTCGCCATAAATGATGCAATATTTGGAACAGCGCGAATAATCGTTACAATTAGAGGGCACGAGAGTGGCAAAGATCGAGAAAGAAAGATTAAACATAGAGGTCACCGCGCATTAACCCCGCATGACCTTGCCCGTGTTGTGCTCCGGCACTTTACTGATGCTTCTCCTTTTCCCTCCCCTTTTCTCTCTCTCTCTCTCTCTCTCTTTGTTTATTTCTTTCTTTCTTTTTCTGTCCGTCGATCTTTACCACAAGAGCAAAGCGAACAAGACATGCGGTGATTATTCTTCCAACTTCTCCTTCTAGAACTACTTTTCTGGGCCACAATTATTTACGTTCCTTCCTCGTCTTGTTACCTTGGTTTTAAAGATTTTGTTGGATCTATTTTATGATAAAAAATTTTCAGATAAAAAAAGCTGTCATTAACAAAAAAATTACTGAAAGACTCATTTTTGTCGTTTTCTTTCTCGAATACGAGGAAATAAAATAAATTTGATCCTTTTTTGTTGCTCAGTAAAAAGAAAACAAAATGAAAGCCCCGATAAATTGATTCCCTTGATTGGCAATTAATCGAAAAATACTAGAACGAATTTCGACGTTCCAATGGTTTTATTTTTCAGAGGATAAAAGTAACGAGGAAAAACGTAAGATGAAGAAAATCGGTGAGAACACGAACAACAGACGCGTCTCGTAGATTTTCTCTCGTATTTCGAGAGACTCGAGATGGAGAATCCCAAGCGAGTTCTTGGTCGTTGCAGTGCCAAGAGAAGAACGAGTTTTTGTTGCGGGCGCTTCGGTTTACGATAATAGCGACGAAGACAACATTTTTCTTTCGTTCTGCGTGGTTGAACTTGCTTTATTTTTATTTATTTTTATTTGCAATGTTTTACAAGAATATAAAAATTAAAATTGCTGGATTTTAAGACTCTAAATAGATTTTTTTTTCGTTGCATATCAAACGAAATATAAATAAACTCAATGTTTGTAAACAAAATGAAAAAATAAAAACCGCACTGTACGAAAAGTTGCGAAAAAAAATTTTGTGAAATGTTTTAGTATTTATTGAGATTGTGAAAAAATTGCCACTCGTTTGGGGCAGTTAATTAGAAAATAATGATTTTCGTGAAAAAACACGAAATTCAATGATTTATTATTGATTAAAACTTGATTCCCGTCAACGCCCGAAACGGAGGAAATTCCGAATCGAAAATCCAGAAATTCTACACGATTCCGTAAAAATTGTAAATGGCTTTTGAACCCGTAACTAGAAGCACATTATTTGTGTTTTCAGCAGCAAAACTCTCACACACTACGATATTTTCCCGATAATGAAGCATAAAATAAAATTCGAACCGAAACTCATAAAAAGAAGATCGCTGTCGAAGTGTTTTGTTTACGACGTTTACGTTCCCATCAAACGTGCGCGCGCAGGTCTCGTGTGTTGGACGTTTGTCACTTGATTACGAAACTACGGTCACGGATGAGTATTTTTCGATGGTGGGTCGAAAAAATGGTAGAAAAGTATGCGAAATTGGCGAGGCTCATGTATTGTTTTTATGAGCAAACGTATTGTGGGCATTAGTGAATCGAATGTTGGGTTTGTTGTTGGGCTCGTCGCAGTGCCTCTCGTAATCGACTAGTCAGCGAGCTTTGTTTACATTTCGGGAACAGTAGAGCCGTTGAGAGAAATAACAAATGGCTTGAAGCCCTCGTCCGTAGCGTTTGTTTATCGAGCGTTGAATACGCGGGCTTGCTTTTCGAGAGTGATTAAAAATAAAGTGACAAAATCATCGGGAATAAATAAGTCAAAGTTTTGTTTGTTCAGTGTCCCGATGAAAAAAAAAAAATGTTCGAAGTGATAGACGGAAATATTATTGAAAAAAAAAACTTGGAAATACGAACCTGACAAAATGTGACTTTCGTTCTTTACGTGGCGTTTGCCCACATGATCAAAAAACCGGAAGTTGTGCGTTTTATCGTGAAAAACAGTTGATTTTCGCGATTTTTTCATGGAGAATGTTTTCTTCGTTTTATTTGCTAACGGCGTGAGATCACCGCCATCTCACCAGCATTTCTGCAACTAGACATCGTGACAGTGGTTGATAAAAGGGCGTGGGGAAAGAGGGAGAAAACTTGTTGGATTCCCGATGGGTATAAAAAAACTTGTAAGAATGTTTTCCACTGATTTCTATTTTTAACTCGATGCACATCATTTACTGTACACTTATTACGTACGTATGGGGTATTTTATAAATAGATTCTCCATGTACAGGGTGTCGGATTTTTTGAGGTTAAGAACGAAATGTTGAGTTCACTTTTGTCGATATTATTCTTTGGCTTATTTTCGCTGTAATTTTGTCCAGTTAAATAATCGAACCAAGGAAATTCGAAAAGAGAATAAATTCTTCGATCGACTTTTCTTCCTTCTCGGTCAATTTTCCTCTCGATGCTGAGCTACTTCGAAGATTGTATTTTCCAACGACACGTAAATGGAAAATAATATACGAGCACGTTTAACAAAATCCCTACATTACTCTCTTTTTTCCGAGAAGGAACAGCGAATGCTGATTGCATTTGACTTTGTGATCAAAGGGACAAGCCCTCGTCTTATCTTTTTATCTTTTCTTATTTTCCGTTTTTGTCGAGACTCATTTTACGTGCTTTCGTACTGCACGTTAGACAATCCGTTGAGGGAAACGCTCGCAGACTATTGGTAAACACAAAAAGGAGAACAGAAGCTCTGAATAAGAAACTCTTCTCCGCTCTCCCAATATTCTTTCTTCCATGCACAGACCATTTTTTACTCTAGACAGTCTCAAGCATCGTTACGAAACTCTGTTGAATTCCTAGTGAACCGGAAGTTCCGGAAGTAATGGTTTTTCGAGCGATAGTTTGTGAAAATAAATGCACAAGTAAAGAACCGTCAGGTGATACGTTATTCGAAGGTTTTTTTTTGTTACTAAAATGTTGAGACGTCAGTAGAACAAAAAAAAATCCTTTAACCTCCACAATTAAATTTTTTTATGGGGTTTTTATGGGGTTTTATGGGGTTTTTATGGGAATAATGGTCTCCCCCCTCTGAATTTTAACTGGGATACCATTTTTCAATAACAATCATCGTGTGAAAATAAATTTCGAGCCATTTTTCTGTTGCTGACAACCAACGAATGGTTAGTGACAAGCAAATAAATCCTACATTTCAAACGTCAGAGGAATTATCTCTATCATGGGTCTTATCGTCCTCGTTGTGTTTATTCTTCAAATTGTGTATAGTTTTTTGCACGGAATATTGGAATCTTGAAAATCTGATCTGGCAGATATTCTGACTGCGGATATTGCATCATCGGAAATTCCGTCGTGACACAAATTCAACTAAAATCGACTGGAATGTTGTTGGTAAACGTCAGAATTGCTAAAAACTCATGTTGGATTGCATTTTCAATATCGATGAATCAGCTGGTTTCAGCTGAACTTTTTATTAATGAAATGCCATTGGAAACTCGAATGACAAAGATATAAATCGTAGAAAAGTCACTAAACATTGAAAAAAATGAATCCATCATAGAGGACACGAAAAAAAAATAAACAAACGGATTCACACTCAGTTTCGTAATTTCTTGTATTCCCGACGAAAAATTCACGAAATAACGAAGGTAGTAAACTTTTAGGCCTCGGAGGATAAAGTTTTGTGCTTGCTTTAAAAAGCTCTTCTGGATTTTTATTTCCTTGCTTCGCGAATGGTCTAGACGGAATGGGCGCAAACCGGATATAGTCTCGATTTCAATAGATTTATGCGGGTTTTGCGAGACTTTGTGAAAAGAAAGGCAAGAAAAAAAATAAAAACAAGATTCATAGACGAAGGGGAAGAGAAAACGAGGAGAACCTCAACCGCGAGCGACGCGTACCAGCAGTTTTCAGAAACTCGGGGATATTTCTGTTGACTTTTTTTTTTATCCTCTACAAAGCGAGGATTAACGTTCGGGGCAATTGAGAGACAGATCTGTCGCTGCTGTACGTTGTTACGTGTATTTACAATTCTGGACCAGTTTCAATTGTCACTAGTATCGTCTCGTCCCACATCCTTTTCATTCGCTGCGCCAATAACGTTCCAATTCGTTTGTTATAATTCAACAAAAAGCACTGCGTTCTAAAGAGTCTTTTGTACTTTCTTGTGTACTCGAAACATTCATCGCCTCCGCGCACTAACAGAAATTATCCTTTGAACGTTCCTATTCTTTTTTTTTCAAACTCCATTATCATCGACCAATCTCCCATGCTTTGTTCATTATTCTTCGACCCCATATTTCCAATTTTTATTGTTCAATGTTCAGTTCTAATACATAACCGGAAATAAGATTCTAAAAAGTTTTTGGTTTCTCGTAAAAGAGTCGTGTCTTTTGAACTTTGACATATTTTGTCTTTCTTGGCATTATAAAAGATCCACAACTTTAATCATTTATTTATTTATTTATTTATTTGTTGACGGACGATTTGTTGAAAATAATCGAAATAATAATAACAAAAATAAAAATAATGAGAATAAGCGAAATAACGAAAAAAAAAAATTTTTTTTTAATTAAAAAAAAAACAAATATCGAGAAAATCGAAACTGTACTTTATTTGAGTGAAAATTGTCTTATTAGTAAATTTTTATTGAACGAAAAGTTTTGAAATAGGCTAAGCCACATTTTTTGATGGAAAAATATGAATTTTGTCGAGATTAGTAGGCTTTTTATTTTTTTCAAATGCTATTCATATTTTTTATTAGCAACTAAATAGTTTTAGGTACATTTCCATCAACTTCCATTAACCTTAACCAGCCGATTTTTGGTGTGGGCACTGTTTGCTATTAATTTTACGATAAACTTCTTACTCGACCAGGTCGTACGAGCTCGGAGCTTAATAACGCGCGTTTAATTAAATTCAAAACGATCTTTACATATTTTGTGGATGTATATATACGTGTATGTATTTATTTAGGTATTCAATGCCACGTATACTCGCCTTCGATGTCCAATAACCGCGCAGCGGTCGCCGAACTCACGAAACTGGTGCAAACTCTGTATTTTATCTCTCTCTCTCCCTCTCTCTCTCTCCCTCTCTCTTTCTCTCTCTCTCTCGAGCCTGTGAGAGGAACAATGACGTTATCAGTTCTTCCATCCTCTCTGACACGTCCTCATATACAGGGTGTCCACAAATCTCAAGTTATTGTTAATCAATTTTCAATAGAGTTCTCGAAATTATCGATTAAATTTGACTAAACTGTACCAATCAATGTGAAGCTCTTTCAAAAAATTATCAAGTTTATTATTTTTATCGAAATTACTTTCTCAAAATATAGAAAAAATCTATTTTCAAAAATGTCATCTTTGGAATTCAAGGAGATTTTGAATCAGCAAAAAAAAATTGAATAATTTCAAAAAATAAGGAAACTTAGGATCGACTGTTCCAGAGATGATTTTTTTTTAGTCTTTTCGGTTTTACTTTTTTTCAAAAAATCATGGCTTTGTGAAAAGTCGACGATGAGTTCGATCGTGGAACGTAAAAATGTCCATAAATTTTTCATTTTTCAACAATTACCGCGTTGTTTGGAATTTAAACAAGTAGAAAAATTCAAATTTTCAGCAAACTTAAATCCAAATCGTCCTCTCATCGCATTCGTAAGTTATTGAAACATAAAATTCTACGACATTTCAAAAAATTAGCTAAAGGACTGCCATATTTGATTCGAAAATGAAGTTTAGAGATTTTTTGAATATTTATTAGCGAACTGACGTTTCGGGACACCCTGTAGATAAACATGCACGTAGCCTCGTCTCTGTCTCTCTTATTGTCTGTTTCGAATCCGAGGACATGGGACGTTGGAGACAATACATATTGTCTATAAATATATATTTTAGCCACGATCAGGGTACATATTCGCTTTGTGAAGCCGAGATACATGGAACAAGATTTGAACATTGAAACAGGTAGTCACTGAGAGACGTAGACTGTGTAACAAAACTGGAACATTGACATTGTGACTTACCTTATTCGATTGAAAGAGACCACAGAGTTTGATTTGCTCATGATTCACTCAGAATCAACAGTGAATAAAACTTTCGTGTAAATATCCCCATGAGTACATGAATTTTCTTGGGTGTCGATGATTGGAACTTGAACGATGAATAGTTGTCTTCAGCTTGAAAAAAAAAGTCGTTTAATTCCACTTATTTTCAAGAAAAAATGTAGTTTTGCAATAAAAACTTTGGATACTGAGTCTGGGCAGATTTTTGGGAATTGATTTCGTGGTAATTAGGTTATTTGAAGATCTTCAAATTGCCAGCCTTCGAACTTAGAAAGGTGGCGAGCCTGGTGGTTGGATATGAAAATGATTTGATGATGACGATGACGTTTAAAGATGTGACAACTGTTTTCAATGATTCTTTGGATGTAAAGAGGAAGGGAAAAAAATCGTTGGTTCGTTGAGGTTAAAATAACTCATTCGAAGATAGTGAGCAATGAGAGCCTTGGAGCGTGCATTCAATATTACTGCATGGGGAAGGAAGAGCAAGGGATTTTGTTTCGTAGTGATGCAACAAGGCATCAGTGCAGAGATCCCTGCGCACGGATCGTAGGGAACAATAGGGGTGAGTGAGCTCTTGGCGTTCGATGTTAAAGAAAGAGAGAGAGAGAGAGAGTCCAGAGAGGAAGCTGATTCCACAGGACTTCACTATCGTGTGTGCTACACGCATGTTTCGCGTGGGAAGCGTAGACAAAGTGCAACCGAAGCAAACCTCAACATGGCGAAGGGCACGATAGACTAGGCAGAAAGAGAGAAGGGCGGGTTTAGAGAATGACACTGTAGCTCGTAGCGAGTAGTACCAGCTCCAAATGAACATCCAGCATATGTACCTAAGCGGGGCGTGTGTGGAGCAGATTAATGGTGGCGCCCTTGGCCACGTCTGTCAACTGAAGTTACTCTTGTTTTTCTCCGGGTACCTACCCGAAATTTTGGTATTCGTTGATTTAGAATTAAAAAAAACAGTGTTTACGTTTTTATGGTGCTGCACAGAGGAATTTAAGAATTGATTGGTCTTCGAGGTAATTATTTGAAGGAAATGAACAAACTTACCCTTTTGGGTTGCCTCATCATCTTCGAGGAATGTTCTGTTTAGAACGTCTCGTGTAAGAGTTCGAAATATTTCATCGAAACTTTGCCTATTGGCGCGTAACGTTTTCTGGAACGATGAGTATACACGTCTTGGGTTTATCAATCTGTCTAGTTACTCGTGAAATAACGGGGAAGCTTTGTTCCCGTTGGAGCATTTGTCAGACTCACGATGTAGGTTCAATATCAACGTCGAATGTAGCGAACGCTGGAAAGGGATGGGAGCTGTTTTTATGAAGTGTCATAGGAAAACGCCATTCGTAATTTGCTGGAAAATATATATTCATATACAATTTTAATTTTTCTTCGCTGTCACTATTCAACTTTTTCACGTGCTTGCATTGAAATTCACCACTGAACAGTTTTATGTTTTCGCATCATAATCCTCACGCTACAACTTTCTTGTGATATCACAACTTTGCTCTTCTCTCTCAACATGAGATCCGATCGTTTTGCAAAAAGTTTTTGTACATTATCTTGATGAAAATGACTTGAATGTTTAGCGTACTTAAAATAGAAGATAAATGATTACAGAGTGTACATAAACATCGATACTATAGGCGAAGAATTGAAGGTAAGCTGGTGCGAGTTGACTAGCCGTTAATTCGCCAAGCAAGCAGCTAGGATGCTCCGGATCGATTGCAGGCTTCTAACTAAAGTAATTATCGTCAGTAGTCCGTTCGGGCGAGCGGTTCTGTAGGACCGAATTGGCTGGTATTCCAGCTGCTCCTCGTATTTGTGGCTTAGAGTCTTGTTGACTTCCAACATCGGGATCTCTTGGTCCGTGCTGACCAAGTGCCGTCAGTTCGTTGAGGATGATCTCCTGGATTTTCAGTCTGACATACATCTGTCGTTCCAGGGGTAAACTTCTCATTGGGCTTCTAACGCTCATGAGAAAGTGATAAGTGTCGTCGTCCTCGTCGATGGTGACTCTTCTTGGAATGCCTTGTTCGTAGCGTTTCCGTTCAACTCCTTGATGATAGTCCATTGATTCGGCCATTCCATCCATCAAAAATCTCTTCCTACTGACCTTCCCTCTTTTTCGGGAAGGTATTCCAGCCTGGTTGAGTACATCCTCGCTCGTTATCAACGAAGTGCAAGATTCTCCACCATCTATGTCATCAAAATGTGCCTCTTCATCACCCTCGACAATGTCGATCTGGGGCTCGATTTGTGTCTCGTCCAACGACGTCTGATAACTTCCAACCCCGTTCTGGGCATGTCCACACCCACCGATTACCCTTGAATTCATCTGGTCACGTAGAAACTGTAAGCTCTTGAACCAAACCCATTTGGACTCATGATCACCGACGTTCGGTGGCGAACCACTGCCATCATATGGTGGCTTACCCCGGTATGTTTTTTTCAACTCGTTACGAAAGTTATCACGCAAATGTTTCCACTTGGATTTCGCCACGTCACCTGGGAACATACACATTCGACGTTAGGGTACAACGTGCCTGGCTAATCGGGATTTTCTAAATCCAATTACATCAAAATCGAAGACCAGGATTAGAATCTTTGGAATTAGTTCGCAGAACTTCTGACTGCTCCAATGAGACAAATGCCCGGGCACAGTGTTAAAAAGTAATTGAACTGCCATAATGAAGACACTTAACTGCAGATTCGTTAAGCATTATGGAATCTTCAGATAACGTTCGAAAACTACTAAAACTGTTACCGGAATTGACTAACTTTAAGAACATGCGGACTTGGTACTCTAGTTCGGAATTATCGTCCTTCCAATCAGACAAAGCCAGTTAACTTGTTTGGCAAAGTTCATATCGTTTAGGGAATATGTTCGAAAAGCATTGTATCTTTTGAATATTATGATGCCTAATTCAGATGACTTATCCTACCAGCATTCCTGGATCTTAATCTTCCAATGTTTTCATGCACTAAGCCATGGATCTAAGTTGAATAGCGGTACCTCAAAAACACTAGCTTTTGTTCGAATCTGAATCTGCATTTTCAGTCAAATGATATGAAAGATGTGGCTTTCTAGCTGAGCCATGCCCGTATTTATAATTGAATTGCGGCAGAGTCCTGGTGTCCTTTCGACGTGAATATGGATGAGGTTCGCGTCTACATTGAACAGTGATATTGAACGTGTGATGACACAAGGAACCCTTTGCAAATAGGAAGGTATCGAGGTCAAGGGAAACTACGCTTGTGGCAGCAGTGGATTGCGATATGAAAAGGGGTGTTACGAGGGTAAATAAGGGAAGGAAGGGATGTCCTTGTGGTGGGAGCAGTTGGAAAGGAGAATGTGTCTTTTCTCACTACCCTCGGATCGAACACGTGGTGAGATGGGAAATTAGAGCTTCAGATATCCATCTCCGTAACATGCTACACCCAAATTATAACGATATATACTCACTGGATACATCGCAAGCTTTGGCAATTTCACCCCAGAGCCGCAGTATCACATCCCGGTTATGGTAATGTGTATTTTTTTGGTCCCAGATTGCCGGTCTTGCCTGAACCTCGCTAATCAGTCTTTGGAGATCCATTCTAATGGATCTGCGTCTTCTTCGAGCGCGATGAAAGTCGTCCTTTGCTCCCCTTGTTCCTTGCCTGCTCCGCCACCTTCCCGCTTTTGTAGATTCTGCCGAACGGTTGCCAAGCGTTTTGCAGCCGGTTTTCGGCTCGGCGTAGAACACTTCGGCCAATGAATTATAATCGACGTGTGATCGTGTTGTCACGATAAATATGCTTGTTACCCGGCTATGACGCGTTTCCCCTCCCGAAGATGACTTACTAGGAAGTTTGGCGGATTGAATAAGCGGGATGTAAAGTACGACGTAAAAAACGTTCAGAGAGAAAACGCGCAGTTGGAAACGTCGCCGGTGTTTGCCTTCGACGCTCGCAGAGTCCGAGGCTTTGTACTACTGTCCTCGGCTGTGCGTTGCGTGCATGGAAGAGGCGTACCGACGCCGAGCCGAGCCGAGCGTAGTCCCCGTGAGCGCCTACCATCTCATCCATGTGCGATCTTTCTCTCTTTCTCTCCTTCTCTTTCCTTATCTCCGTCTCTCTCGCTCTCTCTTTCTCTCTTTCTTTCCGGGTACATTCGTGTGCGTGCGTCGGTGAGTGCTGGTGCCGCGCGCATTCCCGCGCGCGCGATGTGGTGAGTAAAAGCCTCGCGACTTGGAGCTCTCTGCAGCTCCCGCTTGCCTGCCTGCCTGCCTGCCTCTCTTCGCGCGTTACGATCTTCCCCTCCATGTGTTCCTTGCGAGCCTTCCGTACACAATGTCCATGTGAGTGTACGTCCGCACATCTGACCGTGTCGTACGTGGATTCATGATTTCTACAAATGTAGATGTGCGTACATTCCAAGCTCGTGAGTCCGCGGCGCCCTCTCTCGTATGTGCACGCCAATCTGGACGTACGTATACGTTCCTTTATACACTCGTGCGATGAGCTGGTGTTCGTTGTGAAATGTGCCGCAGCCTCGTTGGGACTACGTCATTAATGGAACACGGAGGCAATAAGGATCACCCGGTTTCATTTTGATAACTTGCTGCCCAACTCTCCAGCTATGAAAATCATATTGTCTTACAAAGTTCCAATAGCTCGCCCATGCCATTTTGCCCATGCAGAATATCTCGACAGATGATGATCAGAATGGATCCCTCAATCCATTAGGGGTTGCTACTTCATCATCTCAAGCTTTTGGGCACTTTAAGGCCTCGCATAGCTGCATGCCAATATTTATAGCACATTAAGGTCTAAGCAAAGTGCATGTACCATGCACTTTGGTTATCATTAAGATTGCAAACGCCATCTATAACTTTAGTACAGATTGGGTTCAATCCTTGATGCCCTCCATCTCCGGGCAACATAATTTTTCATTCCCAATTGGGTTGACACAGATCCTTTATGAATTTATCCGCGAACAGACATCATTAAGGACGTCTTTTTTGCTAGCTCTTATTTCTGCTTTGCGGTCCTCTCTCCAGGGTTAATTTTGCTTGTGGGTCTGAGTACTTTGTCGAGCCACTAAGAGGGAACGACCAAAGCTGGGAACACGTATTACCCACACCTGCCAGCTCCCCTCCTCGCATCCTGGAATAAAATACGTAAGAGGTCTGTGCATGTGTTTGGCTTGAGATTACGCTCCTCTCGGCTCAGCCCGGCCCGGCTCGGCGCCGCTCGGCTGGACTCGGCGCCTCCTCTTGTCACCCTCAATCTTCTCCTCTCGCTCACTCCTCCCATCATCCTTCTCTTCAGCATCTCTTGCACATTTTAGTTTGCGCGCGCGCAACAACACGACCTCGAGAGACTTTCCTCCTGCTCGTCTTGGTTCCTCATTCATTCCTCCTCCAAGATACACAGCTACGTCCACACCAACGCTGCAAAACGTCTTTGTAGCATGTTCCACAGCTTGGAAAGCCCGCAAATGTTGCCCATATGCGTCCCGAACTCCAGTGCACCCTATATTACATTCATGAAGAACATGCCGTTGTGAATAATGATGTTAAGCGGTTTGGTACGTCGTGATGGTCACAAAGAATCAACATAGAGGGCGTTGTTTGAACAGATGACGTTAAGGGTACATTTTGGAAAGTGGGAATGCTGTTTGGAGAAAGAAAGACCAATATTTATCTAAAACTTACCATAGAGCATGAAAATTTCGGAATTGGCCATCCCCTAGACCCTGAAACACTCTCGCCTGAGAGTTTCCAATTTGAAGACGACTCCACAACGCCGTGGACTGTTTTTGAGTCTTAGGCCACAAGTTGCTTTTCATCACCAGCGGTTTCTACGAGTTTGTAGGTACAAATACCCAGCAACTAGCGAACAGCTGGCCTCGGAGGAACCCCGAGGAGTCCACCTTGCCCTGGCAACGTGGACGAACACGAAGAGGCACACATTTTTGACCTCACAAATACTCGCCTGCGTTTTACAAGCAGGTTGCAGCTTCTCGCTCGATACCCTCCGGCCTTCCGCGCCAGAATCCGACGTTACTTCAACTCTATCCTCCATAACGACGTCAACTCTCTTCCCTGCTTCCTCTCTCTCTCTCTGCATCCCTCGTTTCATTTCCCATTCCCTCCTCTGCCTCTTTGTGCAAGTGCTGCTGTTAGTGGCTTTCATATACCCGCCACTACGTCTCGCAGCGTTATGCAGAAACTTCGGGTTCCCCATGCAGCCCTGTCCATGGAGGCTCTTCTCGCTACAAAGCAAAATTAGCATCCGCGCTTGTTACCCGTCCTAGGAATGATTTGTCGCCCGCATCTGCAAGCCAATTTTGCTTCAGATATTGCAAGAGTGTTTCTGCAAATTTGCACCATTCGTGTGGTCATTGATGGCAGTTTTGCTGAATGTCTTCAGAACTTGGACCAACAAAAGTGTTACATGGAACCTTGCACCCTGACGTCAGGGATTTAAGGACCTTGGCGACATCCCGAATATGAACTTATCTGCAGTTTCGCCAAAATCTATCATCCTGAAGATCAATTATTGATAACTTCCACCAGAGAAAATGTTGCCATTCTGATCTAAATGAACTTGGTCAGCAAACGTTCGATTCGCAAACCAATCAGAACCGCGGACAAGTGATGACAATGAGCAGCTAATTCACGCGTCACAACTCTACCTCATCGAAAAGGAAAAGGCAAATCCCTGCCAAATGACCCGCCAAAAGCTCGGAAACTCGCTAACCCTACTTCGCGATTCTCCTGCTCAGTCAAATAACTTATCCAAGAATGCAACTCCACAGGGTGCATCCAAATGGCAACAATGGCCAGAGAATTCTGTCGATCATCTTACGGCAGTGATTTAATTGAGGAATTCTAGGGATTTGATTACTCCGGCGTGTGTATATTGTACTCCAGTTGCCAGATCGACATAAACGTTGCTATAGAGACACGCTAAACACGCTTTGCACTTGCTCTTTGGATTACGTCGGACATGCTGTACCATAATCGGATTCCCATGACCACTGCAGAGTCCACGAGACTGAGGGAACATCGATTGTGTACAATTTACTCAAATCTCATTCACCAACTCATGCATATTCCAACCTATTTATAGACACGCTTGCTAACTACATTTTAATTCAAATCAGACTTTATATTCGAAGCCTCTTATTCAAATTTCAACGAACCTCTTAATTGTTTGTACAATAGTTTACTAATTGATTCTCATTATCCACAGATCTCTGGGATCTCATCATCTTCGACATCAAATTTCATGCAAGGTGCGGTGAATCGTTAAAAATCGTTGGTTTTTGATCAAGGATTTTCATAATTAAAAAAAAAATTCTTAACAACTTTTTTCGCAAGTTGAAATGACTTTTTCGTTGGTGCAAAAGAAACTTTTTGTTTGAAACCTGTGAAAATTTTTGAATTTCACCAATTTTCGAGCTCTTCTTAGTTCATCTGGAAGATTAATACATGAAAATTCAAAAACTTTTTGGTTTTTTTGTTTCACACGAAAATTAGGAGCTCCATCTTGCCCGCCGATTGGAGACTGCGATTGCCAGGTGCGGCACAAATGTGTACGAAAGTCAACTGCGTTTCAATATTTTTCTCTTATAATTTTTTGTTTCAATGTTCAAATATGCAATAAAATGATTTGAAAACTTCGCTGGACTTGCTTTTTTTTTCTGTCCTAAAAAAATTCCTTAAAAAACGCCTTTTTTGGGTCTTGTAAAGCAGATTCCCGCCTTAATACAAATAAAAATTAAATCATCAATCAATAATTAACTGCTAATTACTGAAGTCGTGAATTCTTAGCAACTTCCTTATCAAACACCATTTTTTTGATCATTATCGCATAATTTAGAGACTTAGGAAAAGTACAAGGTGCAGAGAGTTATCCTTTCAAGTGTTTACACAAAGTCTCGTCGTGGTCGATCATTAGTTACACACAGAATCCTCTTGAATCCCCCTTCGAACTTCGACGACAGTCCCACTCGAGGCTCGCGCCTGCAGCCCCGCAACACTACTTGCCGCAAAACATTCCGTGAAGCCTTTAGTCACGGAGCTGCGGTTGATTATACTCACGTATGAATTTCAAATTTAATTGAGCTGTGAACACTCCGTTTATTAAATTTTATACGAAAAAAAATGTTAATTGATGATAAATCAACAAGTTCATTGTTTCCCAAGATTATTCAAAGTTTTTCAAATTTTATAGGATCACGAAATACTGTGTTTTCTTATGGAATTCATTTTCTCTAAAGTTCATGGCTCACTAAATCTTAAAAAACCAAAAAATCGATCAAAAATATTTTTATCCGTTAATCTGGACCTTTATAGATGATTTTTTTTTCAATTCCGAGGAACCTGTAAAATTTTACAGCCATAAAAAAAAAGTTTAACTCAAACCAACATGTGCTTGGGCATAAAAATGCTTTTTTTTTCGAAATCGATCTATTTCGAAAATTAAACATTAGATTTTGATGAATTTTCAAAAAATGACTGAATCCGAACTTAACATTTTGAAGCTTTTACTAAAAAAAAGTTTTTTAGGAAAAGGGATTAAAATAAAAACTTGGAATAGAGGAATTTTTGTGATTTTTATTTTATTTTTTATCGAATTCGTATGAAATACAGTTTTTTTTCAAACTGTATATAAATTTAACGAAATGTGAAGTAAATGATAATAAATGCAGTGTTTATTCTCCTTTTATGAGATCGTCATGATTACAGCTCTGCAATCGACACCAATTTACAATTGTCCAACGTGATAATCAAATTTGTAAGGCATATAATCATCGAATTCACGACCTAATACAACTTTTCTAACTCTGGTTTGAAATTTTTCGGGTATTGCTACATTTATGTCTTGAAGCATTTTTTCTATTTCTTCCTGAGCCTTTAATTCGATCAGAGTAAGTACTTCCTTCCTGAAAATTGTGGTGACTGCTTCGATTATAACGTTGAGCACTTTGTCCGCCAGGTGGCCTTCTAGCCTCAGTTTAAAATCTCTGTAAATAATGGAAACGGAAATAAAATAAATAAATTAATATTTCGAACTCATTTTTTCAACTTAAAATTTGAAGGTGAAGATAAATAATCCTAAGTTCCTCCTTATCGTTCAGCTGTTTAGGAATTCGTATGATTTTCTGTTTTTTTTTTTTTTTCAATTTTTTGATTTTTTTTTATTGAAATGTTTATCTCGGATTCTCGTATTGTCGAGATTATTTTACGTTTCAAAATATCCAAAGGATTTATTATAAAATCATTGAAATCGAAAAATTTTAACTGCAGTGTCATGATAAAATATATTTTTGAAGATAATAACACAATTAAATGTCATCCATCTTTATTCGACACTGATTTCGTTTAATTCGACTCTAATCTCGATTAATTATTTGATTCTGGTCTCGACTTAATTATTCGATTAAATCGTCACTGATTCCGATTAAACGATTTCTTAACTTCGCTCCTCTCAAAAGAAATGTTATTTTTTTTTGAGAATGTGCATTTGATCAATGTACATTCTCCCAAATAAAAATAAATAAATAAATTCAAAATAAACAGAAATAAGAAAATTCATTTACGTCGTTTACGATTTTTCTTTTATATTTTTTTAAAATATTATTATTCTAAGGCTTTTTATGTTTAACAATAAATTAAAGAGACAAAATTTACTCACCCGAATCCCCTAAATTTGAAAAATCTCAGACTGGCTTTGTGGTTCACGAGATCCACGTCCACGAGCATACTCGCCGAGACGTCATGATAACGACCATAACAGTCGCCCTTTCGATTGTACAGCATGTATTGCAGTGCGTATTCATAACTCATCTGTGTAGGAAAAAAATATTTTTGTTGATTTCTTCTTTTTTTTCTCATTCAACGTAACCATCAAATTAAAAAAAAAAAAAAAAATCCTCCAGGCTTTGTTGGTGATCGAACAAAATTAAAAAAAATCTTATTTATTTGACACAGAGTGAAATTGACTCACGTCCAAAGTTTCAAATCCGATATTTGCATAAAGAGCTCCTTTTTCATCGGTCCACTGCCAAATAATATCACCGGTGCGAAAAATTGTTGACAGTTGTTGCATGTAACCGTGATGCATTTCTATTTTCGTTTTTAACAGGCCCGGCTAAGGGACGAAAAAAAATTCTTATTCTCACTATTAATAAATAATAATAATAAAATTATATAAAATAATAAATTTACAATAGAAATAATTAATAATAAATTATATAAAAATTAGAAATAATGGATCACGATTACTTACTAAAGGAGAAAGAGGAATTTCAACGTCCGGAATTGCAACGGGATCGTAACCATTTTTTGTTATGTAACTCCTTATTTTAGGTAAAAAACTGTCAAACATGGAACTTATGTTGAGTTCTTGTACGATGATTGTTGAGTCGTCGTCCCTGAATAACATCGAAAAATCATCAAGAAATTCATTACTTTTGCTTTGCTCCCAAATTTTCATAAAAAAATAAATTAGCATCAAAAAATATTTCACTCAATGGTTCAAAATGGTTTTTAAAATTCCGAACGAATTCAATTGTTACGATGTGATGAATTATTTAAATAATTAACAATTTTTTTTTTTCAATTCTACTTTTTTTTCAAAATCATTGAAAAAACCAGATTTATTTATCAAATAATATACAATATTTGACGTACATGAGATTTATTTGTCCCTCGTGGTCAGCAAACGCCAGGCCAAAAATGGCGAACAGCAAAAAAATCCTCCACAACGATATCATGATGAGAATTATTAAAGTTTTCGAAAAGAATAAAAAATAAATAATTTTTAGGCAAAGTACGAGGCTCACAATCGATCCTCCAATCAAGGGATCGATCTGACAATAAATCATCGACCACCCGAATTTTTATACCTTTCGATCGCATTTCGTATCTATCTTTGTTTCCATGATAATCAGTTTTATCTTCACCCACTCGAAATTTTTACCTCATGATTGTGAGTGAATAACTGTAGCGTTTTTTTTCGAGTAGATGATTATTCAGGTGTACGATTATTCAATTAATCAATAGATCGTATGATTTTATTTCGTTACGCAGCCTCTCCGTGCATTTTTATACAAAAACGTAAGTATTCGATTTCGATAAGATAAGATTTCATCTCGGAGATATCAATCGGCGCGCAGCTTCAATATTATTTTTTAACGATTCTCGATAAAACGACTAATAATTTTGTTTCTCTAAATAAAGCGAAGAGATTAAAAACTTTAAAACTGTTTCTTCGTCACTTTTATCTCGTTTAGTTATGAAGCAATTTGTACTTTCTCGTTCGATGGAGTTTTATCGGCAAAATAATGTGATTCGAGTGTTATTGATATTTTTATTTATTTATTTATTTATAATTTTTCGCGGAGATTTCAGTTGTAAAAAGGATTTAATTATTCCTGAGGACTTTTTGATTTTTTTTTCCACGAATCCTCGCGATAATAAAATAATAATAAAAGTATCAAATATCATTAACGAAGACATTAAAATTAATCTAGTGACTCGATCGACTAGAAAGACGATCAGTTACTGCGAAGAAATCTCCTCGTCTGTTGACGACGTTGTCGACACGCGAGATTAAATCACATTTAATCGAATTAAAGGAGCGGACGTCAAACTTATAGTGAAAACACTTTCTGATATTTATTTTTCATCGACACAATCGATAAGACTGATTAAACTGTTTTCTTACATTCAATGTTGAGCAATTTGAAATTATCTTCGAACCGGACACCAAATCTCCAATGATTTTGGACAATGCAAAAAAAATTCAATGCAAGTTATCGCAGATAAGTGAATTTTAATTCAATTTTAATTTTAATTCAATTACTTTCGATTAAATTATCATGTTAACGCGATCCACGTCTTTTTTCTGCATTTTTCGAAAAATTTAGTTTTCATTTATTCACATAAATTTAATTTGAAAAAAAACAAAGTTTAAATACAAAAAAAAATACGTTTTGTTAGATCGAAGTATAATTTTTTAAATGTCAAACTTTCAAAAGTTCCTGATCGCTTGTTTTTCCCAAAAAAAAATTCTGGAATTCACGTATTTTTAAGTCGTCCACGTGCATCTCCCCAAAAATGATTTTGAGGAAAAATGACGTCAGAGCTTTTCTTTCCAAAACGTCCCGAATTACTGATCTTGTAATTTTTGAAGGTGACTTTTGGGACACCCTGTATATTCGATTGAACGATAGAACGTTTCAGGAAGTCTAAATATGTTTGTGGGTTGTCAGAGGTCAGTGAACGTTGCATTGAAAGCGAAATCTGGGCCTTAGGAGCGTTGTGTTTTCAACGAAAGTGAGAGTGACCACCAAGAGACCCATCCACTACGAAATTTCTACTCCTCAAAGTTTCACTTTCCCTGCGCGCTCTCAGTCCCCGAGAAAACGAGGTTTTCAATCTTTGCTCTCACTTTCACTGGATCATGCTCTGACCCGCTGACCTGAGGCCTCATTTCGACGTCCCCGAGACCCAGCTTTCACTTACCTTTTTGGGTCAGTCTCCTTCCATCGAATGTAGGTCACGAGGGTCTGCTCTATTTCCATGTATTTATTGACTAGCTGTGCCCTTGGTTCTCAGTTTTATTAGAAAAGAAAAGTCTAATCGTTACGAAGTTGTTACAAAATTAATTAATTAATTGATTGATTAATTAATTAGCCTTGGAGACAATTCCATGTTTCGGAGAACGCTGTCGCAAGTTTTTACAACAACGGGTTATTAATGACGTTTATTTAAGTTTAAAACTATTTTCAGCAATGAATGTTTCGAAATATTTGATGAAAAACAGTAAATCCAAGACATTTCCGTTGATCTGTTTCCACGAAAATCAGCGACGAAGCCTTTCCCCCCGTTTTTCGTTCGTTTGTAAACAAAATGCGCGCGCAACCTGTGACTAAAATCCTAACCTAAACGCCGCTTCGTGGCTTATGGTGCGGCACGTTTTCTTGTACCACGAAAATTCAGTCCCGAGAGCATTCAGTTAGCGACAATTGACTATATTTCGATATTTCACTTTTGTAATCCTTGTCATTTTAGATAAGAACGAATTATCGGTTATCTTAATGAAATCTGTATTATAAAAATATTTCAAAACTGATGATTACTCAATAAATCGAAAATTATATATAAAAGTTATGATATCAATTCGAAAATTATATAAAGATAAGTTAACCTTGGAATCTTACAATCAATTTTTCTGGACGTTAACCCTTAAGTTGTGTTGTAAATGTTTCTTGCTTGCGAAAATATAATTTACGGGGAGAACACTATTTGGAAGGCCAGTGATTTGTTGATCTGTGACGAGGTGTCAAAATGTTTTTTTTTTTTAACAACTGTGGGCAACACTCGAGTTTTTTTTACAGAAACATAAAACAACGCAGTTAAATCGAATGAAATCTTATTTGGCTGAATAAACACAAAATAAATATAAATTAGAAATATTCATTGGTCATCAAGATTAAAATATCCATCTGGACGATTTTGGTTAAGATTAAATTTGTTATTGTTGTAAAAAGTAATCAATAAACCCAGGCAGACTTTTGAGCCCTTTCAAAACAGTGTAAAGATTGAAAAAAAAAAAAAAAAAAAAACAAGAACTTTTAAATTTCGGTCTCGTTACTTTATCCATTCGAAAACTTCCTGCTGAGCAAAGAGTTTTTTTTTTCTTCGTTTTTAAACCCATCTCATAAACGAAACTGTGCGTGAGACATAAAACTGAAGAGCAAAGTGCAATGAAAAGGGCATTCATTTTCTTTGAATGTTGCAACGTCCAAAACTTCTTGAAAAAGCTTTGAAGGAAATTGCCTCAAATAAAAGAAGAAGTCTTTACACTAAAAATGAATGCTCAGCTCAACTGAAATGGGCCAAGTAGTTGTTGAAATAGGACGATTGAAATTTCACGAGTTTATTGACAGACGTGTGGACATTTTTTTCTGAATGACCTCTTTTGAGTGATTAAAATTTCGACAAATTGTCTTTATATTTATAGATTTTACTAAAATCATTAAAAACTCAATATTAATATCCTTTGCATCTAATATTTTTAATCGTAAATACGTTATTCAACATTTTTTCATCGTCCATCTAACAATTTTCGTTCACGAGGTTAAGTCACACTCTTTTCACTGGCGTACCGTCAGTCGGTATTCATTTCGTTTTATACCGACGGTCGGTAATCATATTTTATGTATTTTCAGAGTGCAGCTATTAAGATAAGTTACCGACAGTTGTCCCAAGCAGAAACTACCAGTGTCGATCAGACACACGATCAAATATTTTCACCTCATGAACAAATTTCTTTCTTTTTACCAAAGCCAACTCGATATTCTCTTCTTACATAAAATTTGTCGTAGTGCAGTCGATTTGGCAACTATTTTTTGTTGTATATATTTTGGTGATTACTTCATCGAATACAAAACAGACTCTCGCGTAAATTGGTATTGGCAGTAATTTAACAATGCACTTCGCGACGAAACGTACGTTATTTTGAATAACAATTTGGCATTCATTTCATTCGTACAGTTTCTATAATTGAATATTCGAAAAAAAAAACAAAAAAATTCTGTAGTGATTGAAGAAGAAAACACAAAAATTATTTAATTTGGAAGAAATATGCATTGGAATAATTTTTGAGTTTTTGTCTTTGGTACAAATTACAATTACGATAATGATAAAATTCTTATCTTTATGAAACCAATTATTTAACATTATTTTCATATTAATGCCAATGTCATTATTATTCATAAAAAACCACAACAAATTTCAAGACCCGATTTACTTATTTTTCTGCGAAATATGCTATCGCACGAACACCACATTCAGTGTATGGATAAAATTCTTCGCAAACGACCTACCAAAACACGTGGAGCATTTTGTTTTTGTCTCTCCTTTGAATTTTCTGCACGTTTAATGCCACGATGTGCTCTATCTCGAGATACTTGTTTTTTATCTTCGCAGCTAGTCCAAATGTGTTGGAACTTCATATTGCGATGGTTCTTTTTTATTAGAACAATTATTATTATCATTGTCAACGACAGATTTTTATTTTTGTCTCTAATTATCAATTAGGCCAGTTCATAAGATATGATAACTCGGATTTTTAATTTTTCACCAACGTAACAAAATAAATCATTGATTTGTACCTGAAAATACGAACTTTTATTTACTTATGTACTTTTTCCAATGAATATCAAAATACGAATTTTTTTTATGTCGAAGTTTTTGTCTAAAGAAGGCAATTTTGGCTCGTTAATAAATTTCAGCCAGTCTCCAAATTGTCATTGTAGTAAAAATAATTGTGCTTCATTTCGACGGAACGAAAAAAAAAAGATTTCTGAGAGAAAGCAAACATTATTAGAATGATCATCTGGCACTGAATTCTTCGCGCATCATTGGAGAGATGAGCCAAACACATCGGTTGTTGTACGACTACAGCGTTCGTGTGTTTGACGTACGAATGTGTACGTACACAACGACTTCCTGCCCCCACCACATGGCCCAACGTCACATTCCCTAGCGGACAGGGAATTGCAAAATACGACGTAGACTCAACATAAGATAGAGCAAAAGAGACAAAGAATTTAGTAGTGAAAAACAGTCTTGTTTTGATCACATTGCCCTTGAGAGACCGGTTAACCATTGAATAAAAAACAAAACGACTGACCAATGGAAAAACGTTTCGCAGTGGGTGTGTTCGGACGAGCCCACATCGCAAAAACACTTCGACCAATTAAACGTCAGATCAGAATAACAGACCACATGTTTGTTTCTTAATTATTTTTTTTTTGTCCAACTATACATTAATTTTTATTGGCGTCACGTTCTTTCAAAGGTTATTGGCTGTTGCGATATCAAGCAATTCGTTTATCATATTACGTCACATTGTCATCAAGGCCTTTAAGGGGTTTCGTCAGGCAAACAAGCTGAAAAACAGGCGAACATCCCGGAAAAAATTCAACTGACGTCAAAAAATCAAGAAAATTTGAAAACAACGCTTTAATTAGTATTTTATGATCGATAATTTCAATGTTTTTATTGATATGATTCGTGTTTTCTTACTAGATTTTCGTGTATAAGAAAAAATGGTTATGTCGAAAAATAAAAGTCCCTAGAAGACGATAACGAAAGTTGTTTTGTTTTCTTTCCTAAACATGGCGGAACTTTCTTTTGTGAATCTTCTGTTAGGTCGGCAGCCGAAGCATTTCGAAGAGGACAAAATCGATTTTTATCAGGACGCTAAAGAACGGGACGGGTTTTGAAGATTGAGAACCCAACTTTTTTTATTAAGGGATACAAAAAATGGGGCCACTTATAATTGTCACGATACACCGTTGAAGCAACACAGTTTATTTGTTCGAAGTAATTATCGGTCAGCTGGCGTCTCCAGATGGCGGAAACTCTACCAGTACAGTTTGCTTTTTAGACCAATGAGAAACGACCTCGTGACCGCGTGATTCGCGCAAGTGAAAGCGCGACGACGACGCTCTCCTCTGACAGTTGCACTGTTCCAAGACTTTTTTCTTCGCTCTTGTGTACTCTTGGGGAACTAATAGCCGAATAAAATCACGTGTACGACGACTCTTAGTCTTTGCGAACAGATATAATCCAAGTTTTTGTTTTGTTTTGTTTTTTGAGTTTTCTCAACGACTAATTTTTTCGATTTACATTTAATTATTTTTATTTTATGGATTTTAAGGTTATCCACCAAAAACCGGATAATTTTTTTGTTTTTCAACGAAATTACGAAATTACTTTTTTTTTCACTACAATTTTCAACAATTACTGAATGTGGGATATCAACTAACCTATGGAAATAAATTCTGCCTCTTCATTTGTTCGTGTAACTTTTCATCTCTCAAAACAACTCTGGCTACTGACCTCAAATTTCAAATTTACGAATAAATTATCGCTCTACAAGTTCTTTACGTCATGGGGAGTGTCTCTTATTCGTTGAATAACCATTCCTCCCAAAAATCATCCGATGTTTCAAGTGTTTGCGTAGATTAACATCGAAAAAAATCTATTCGGTTGCGAAACCCAAATTCTTTCATTTTACCACATCGATTATTATTATTCTGTTTTTTTTTTTAATTTTTCTAATAACTCATTCAATTAGTATCATCAATTATTACGTGATTTTTTCGAATTATGAAAATAAATTATCGTAAATCACCTTTTTTTTTAACCAACGAAAAATATGACATTTTTTTAATTTAGCACGTTGACACTTTCGTTTGTCGAATACTAAATAAAAATCAATTCGAAAGTCAAAAATAAGTCTCTTTGGAAATATGATCTTGACGAATATTGATGAATTTTTGAAGGTCATCACGATGTTTCAAAATGCGTCTCTTTGAATCCTTACAATGAGAATTTGAGGAAAGTCATTTGCGTTCGTAGATCCGATGAAAAATTCAAGTCTAATCGCTAAATGTTGGAAATAAAAGAAAAAACTATACACTTCTTCAAAAAATACGAAATTTTTTTGGTCAAAAATATTTCTCGAATGATAAAATGTCGAATGCACAGCTGCAGCGAAAAAAGAAATAAATGAAAAACAAACAGGGTATAAATTTTGTATGTTTTATTTTTTCAAAGTTAGTGACTTTATCAAAAATGTTAGGATTCTTGAAATGACTGGAATTTGCCGAAAGTTAGAGGAAAGATCGATGTAGTCAGTTTCTTTGGACGGAAACGAGGTCGCCTGACCAAATTTATCGTATTTTTTTGTTCACGCCATTTTCCCCTCCCATAGTTATTATTTTTCGGTCACGTTTTGTTTTTTCGGTTGTTTTTCAAGGGCTCGACCGCTGGTGCGATCCTCACCAGCCAATCACAGCGATCAATCGACGAAAACACGCGGTTGTATTTATTATTATTACTATACACATGAGTCACGGTGTTTCGAACATGAATCTTACGATCGTACGTTCGCGAGAGACAAAGATAAAGTGAGCACGCGTTATGTTTCCGGCAACGCGGGTCGCTGCTATCGCCGGGCCAAACTCGAACTACACACTTTTTAGCCTTTCCAAACGAACGACACTCTGTAAACTTTAGTACAAGTGTAACGCTCTCGAAGAGAGCACGTGTGTTTTTTTTTTAAACCTCCAACAACAAACCAAAACAATTATAATCAGAGTTTGGTGATAACATTTGCTGCGAATTCGAATGATAAATAGTTGTGAAAATCGTCGAGTGAAGTTTCGTCGTTGATTTAATTAAATCGATTACGAAAACTTTATAACTAATTAATTAAATTATTTAACGATTTTTACCCAAACTCTAGCTTCGATTTACTGACTTTATTTATCTTCGATCCCTAAAATATCAGGTACGTTTCGAGAGTGATTTTCAATTCATTTTTCATTTGTTTGTTTGTTTGTTAATTTTTTGTGGCTGTTGCAATCCACAAACAGAAAGTTGGCACATGAATTATCCGAATATTTGCTAGATTTCAAAACATCATTTTGATTTCTCGAGATCGTGAACGAGACGAACTTGTTTCAAGTATTTTTTTTTTTTGACGCCACGTTTTTTAAAGCCAAATGTGTTGATGACAGTTGTTTGACGGACACTGTTTTTGTCACTTGCATCGTTGCTGTTATAACTTTGCTCGTTTATCGTAACGTAAAATACTGTCGTTTTTGTATTTTAATAGTTATCACATTTATTACTTGTCCTTGACAAGTAATCAGACCTTTTTTTAAATATCTCCAAATAATGGAAATTACCATGCGAAATATTTTCGGTCGGTTATCTCGTGGCTATTTCTTACTCGTCAAAGTAGATTGTTGAAAACAAATGATTGTTGACGAATACTGTAAAATGTTTCATTTTTCTAAATAGTGTGGAAATATTTTATCTGTTACAAATACATTCTCAAGACAATTTACGAGGGCATCGTTACGAAATTAGTCCACAAATAGTTCGTGTATACCGCACGCGGTTAATTTTTACAGTTTTTTTACGAAATAAATACAAAAAATCCCCGTCATCCGAAATGGTGGACAAGATAGCTACACAAGTTGAAGACCAGGCGAAAATATTAAACACTGTTTTTAGTCATGAAACGAACGTATAATTATATCGCTTTGGTCGAATAAACGCAGAAAAATGTATAAATATGCATGTGTGTGTATGTCACGTTCTCCCTAACGTTGGGCTTCGATATATCACCCACATAAATATACACTCGCGTTTCGCTTAGTTTAAACTCGAACAATGAAACGAGTGTATACAGGGTGTCCCATAAACGAAGGTACAAAATGTGAGAAAGTTTTTTAGCGCAGGTTTTCTTTCACCGCGTATATTGCTAGAACGGATGAAAATAGAGCAAAAGTCTATAGGACCAATATTGTAGCGGGTGAAATTTCCTACAAAAAAGTTCTTGGTGAAACTTTTCTATCTTGAGTAGTTTAGACGTCAAGGCAGATTGAACAAAAAAAAACGTGGTTTCGTGAGGGAACAGATTTTAAGAAATTCTTTCAACTCGGTCTCCTGACTGAATCGGTGAAGATAGAAAAGTGACGCCGGGGACTTTTTTGTGGGAAATTTGACGCGCTACAAAATTGGTCCTCTGAACTTTTCGTCTAACTTTCGCCATTTTGATGGAACTTGCAAAAAATCAACGTCAAACTTTCGTGATCGATAACTCTTCGGGTAGGAATTCGATCAAATTCAATTCCTAGGGGTTTTCACTTGGAATTTCCTGCTGAATTCAAGTTTACATTTAAGACTATTCGTCATTAAACACCTTGTATATAGATTTACGTATACTTCTGGTTTCTGACTCGAGAACCAACCGGTGGAATCATCAAAACACATTCACTCTGACGTTCCAAGGTGCCCCTGCGTACGCTCGTTGCCTTATTTTTTCCTCGCTCATTTCTTTCTGTAATCATTATGATTATTGCACTCGATGCTCTATTCTCACTCGATTTCCGGCACGCGAAGAGTACTCGGAGAAATTGCCATTTTACTTATGTTAATTTTATTCTTTTGAGCCACTTTTGCCTCGGTGCTCGCATTATTTGAACACGGACATGCTTATACAGGGTGTCCTAAAAGTCACGCCTACAAATCGCACAACTAGATAGATCGAGAGATTCGAAAAAGAAAAGTCCTCTTGCATTTTTTTACACGATGCACCGTTCATGAGATATTGAGGTCTGAAAAACAGCGAATCTCTTGCTAATTAATAACTTTTGAACGGTGCATCGGAGAGAAAAATGCTTAAGGACTTTCCTTTTCAGAATTTCATCATCTATCTGCCCTGCAAATATTGCGCCTCACTTTTGGGACACCCGGTACATGAAATTTTTTCACTTTAATTTTTATGTGCATTATTCAGTGCTCACGTATTTCGTCTGTGAATATTCTCGTGGTTGTTGCACTCGCACACGATCGAGAACAATATGCACTTTTATCTCGAATGACCGAGTCAGATTTACCATCGATGTTTTTACTCTCCTCTCCCTCTCTCTCTGTCTCTCTCTCCCTCCCTCTTGTATTTATAGGAAATAAGTAACGCAACGAAAAAGCGTATTTGGCACGATCTCAGACTCTTTGTTTTTTCGGCCACTTTCCTTTCGTCGTTCTCGTTAAATGCTTTCGCTACTTATTCTAAATTAAATGAATTCATGTAACGTTTGTGTAACAATACTCAAGAGTCTTGTTCATTGCATTTTAAATGCCATGGTCATAAGTTTCGATCTCAATTAATTACGACAAATGTGACAGCAGAATTAACAAAACAATTAAATAATCATTCCCATTTTTTATTTGCATGTCGATACGTTTTTTACGACTCATTGCTTCTTCTTTTTCTGCTCGTAAAAAAAGACAAGAAGAGAATCAATTAAACACGAAATTTAACTACAAAAAAAATCGCACGCAATGATTCCCCGACGAATTTCCAAAATCAAACAGTACTTTAATATTTTTATTTGGAACATTTCTTTTTTTATATGGAAAATAATTAAATGATCGAAAAACTCGATGTAATAATAATAATAATAATAATAATAATAATAATAATAATAATAATA